>PYXC01000813.1:2537500-2610000 GCA_015244755.2 Tenualosa ilisha
AATGGGATGAGAGACAGGGTCAGTAAAGCAAAGGCAAAAAGATAAGTGGAGAGCAGGACCGGGGGAGTGAGAGAAAGAGAGAGAGAGAAGAAGGGAGACAGGATAACAGAGCAAAAAAAAAAAGAGGAGAAAGAGAGAGTGGGAGAGAAAAGAGGATAGAGGAGAGAAAGAGAGAGTGAGAATGAACAGGGAGAGGGAGGAAAAAAATGACAGGTAATTTGAAGCCCAGTTATGGCAAAGAGGAGACAGGTCATGAAATTTACATGGTGACTCTGCTCTTCTCTCATTCTCTCTGGAACTGCTTGTGTGTGTGTTGTGCGTGCGTGTGTGTGTGCGTATGTGTGTGTGTGTGTGTGTGTATGTGTGTGAAAGTCACAGAGCTGGGGTTGGGAGTATCGTGCTGCTCCCTTGACACAGCTTTGAAGCGTGAACTCAGCCACCTCACCCACTCTCTATTCCTCATCACCTCTACGCTCACACACTCACACATCTCATCTGCTCAGGGCTCACAAACACTCACACACTCACCTCTGTCACAGCTGGGCCTCCACACCATACAGAAGCACAGCAGCCATGTTTCTCCTTTGAAAGGTGCCATATAAGGATCATTATTTTTTTTAATTTCAAAGCATGTGTTAAAGTTATGCCATATAATGTGTAATATACAGTCTGTGGACCCTGTGTGTGTCTGTGTGTGTCTATACTCGCATTGTTGTTCTTCCCCCGTTTATTCTCTATGTAAGCGGCATTAAAGTCTGAAACAAATTTCCCCCAGAGGACAATGAAGTTTAGCTTCTCTTGTCATACAAAAAAGGCTAAGAAATAGCATCAGAATGTTGCGGGTGTTAAAACAGCAAATAACCTCTAAAGCTACCATGCAAAACCGGCTCCTTTGTAATACCATGGTAGTGTGTCATGTGGCACTGTTTTAAATACCACTATATGAGTCACCAGAGGAGTGCTGCCTTCAAGACTACTCAAATCATGCAAAATTCTGCATAGCTCCGAATACTCTCATTATATCTGGGATGCTATATTAGTGTTAGTCATTACAGTGGGTGTTCTCTAAAATGGCAATTATTATTTAATAAAATGTGGAAATTGTGTGTTCAAATCCCAGCTGTAACTGTCTTGACCCACTGAGCAAGGCATTTAACCCTAGTTTGCTCTAGGGGAGACTGATCCTAAAAAGTTAGTATATTGTAAAGAAGTAAACCCATAAATGTAGTTGACAGTTGTAAGTTGCTTTGGACAAAAGTGTATTAATGTAAATGTAAATGACTATCCATCGCTGGCATCTTGATAAGTACCTCCTTTGTTATTGTTCTGGTGGCATCTCTAAGACTGTGGCCCACGCTGTTTCATTCATTCATTAGACTTGGGATGGTTGTTGACAGTTTAGTTCTCGGCAGTATTTGTGTGTGTGTGTGTGTGCGCGTGTGCATGTGCACACGTGTATGTGTGTGGCATCTTTCAAAGAAGTCTTGGCATGACAGATCTGGCATCACCTAAGGCATCAGGCTCTGCCACAAGTTTGGCAGGTCATTGTGTAAACAGACGATTGTCATGCAACACTGAAACACAATGCATGAGGTTAAATAACTACAAAAAACTACAAACTACATAACTACAAATAACTACAGTCCTTCCCCTTTGCTTCTCTTATTGTCATTTTGTTGAGAGCACTTCTTTCATAATGAGGCTTGTAAGAACGTGTGTCAGGGAGAAGGAAAGAACCATAAGTTGCAGATTCATATGGGTGATGACAGAGAGAGTAAAAGCGGAGCGAGAGGTGCAAACCTTCGTTTAGTTCCGTGCTCTTTTTTCACAAGGGGGAGGGGGGAAAATCCCCATTCATGCAGACCAGAGTCGAGGCCTCATAAGCTCATACTAAAGATCATTGAAAGTTTATATTGTGATGTAATGTGACACTCTCACTTCGCAGAATGGAACTATTTACGTTTGCTGATATAGTAACACATTATATTGCTCTGTCTTTAGTGATAATATGAACAAAACAGAAAGAAGTGTTTAGCTTAACCATCTAAAGCCTGAAAAACAAATAAACAAAAACATTTGACTTTTCTACTTCGCTTTCATTGTTTCTTGTGCAAAACGCACAGTAAACATGGTATTCATCTCTACATTGATACTGACCCACATTTTTGGTTACTGTGGAATTAACATTCTCCTTCGTAATAGCATGTGATGGAAAAAAGATAGTGTGTGTAGTGGTAACAGCATGGCATCTGCATTACAGAATCTAATTGTCTGCATAAATCTGTGCAGCAACTGTCTCAGTGAGTCACCCAGAGCTGTGATAAAACCCTGAACGTGGCTTCATCCATCCATCCACCCTCCCACTCTCTCCCACACAGGCCTGGGTTATTGCCATGTGTTCGCCCTCTCTTTGGGCTGCTAGCGCGTGTGACCAGAGTGTGTACTTGGACCCTTGCTGGCTCACACTGACATGGTGGTTTCGACTCAGCTCACGCAGGGAGTTGGGTTGTGTGTTTGGCCCTTAGTGTGTTTGGGCTTCAAAGTGAATGGGGGAAAGAAAGAGGAGAGAGCTGAGGGGGTGAGAGGGAGTAATGTTTTTTTTTTAGGTGGGGTGGGGTGGGGTGGGGGGGCTGTTGTTTTGATTTGAAATTGTATTTTTTCACGCATGGCTGACAATGGAAGAAAGGAATCGTCAGGACTGCAGGCACGCCTCGGGCCATTCTCTGCTTGCTTGCTGTTGCCTGCATGGCCACTCTGTGCTGCAATCTCCCAGACCAGGGGCCTATGGAAGCTTCCAGAAGCATCTGCCACTGACCAGTAGAAGTAAACGGCCCATTTATACAGTACAGTTTCACTCTCTGGAGAAGAATGAATGGTTTTAGGTCTGTTCTGAAACACATAAGATTTCCCAAACTGTCCTGTGGTTACTGTTATTCTCTTCACTCGAGCATCACACACTGACTTCAAAATCAAAACATCTGCATTTGGACCATTCTGGACTACACATCTGGACCACTGATTCTAATTCAGTGTTAAAAGTACACTCACAGTCTGGAGTATTGCTGTTGCTCATGCAGGGGCATGTCTGCATGATGCCAGGGGTGTATAATACAACCTTGTAAAAACAGTCAGACCTTGACACATTTCTATCTGTTCCTAATTCTCAGTGCTTGGGCAGGCTGATTTGAGCCGGTTTGTTCACAGCTCATTAATAAGATTTATTTATGAGGGTTGGTTTATTTGTCTCTGGCCTTGGGCAAAAGCCTGTCTCTGAGAAGGTGCAATGACTGTGTGTGTGTGTGTGTTTGTGTAGAAGGTTGTTGGAATAAAATGCTAACATTTACCATCTTGTGTGTGTGTGTGTGTGTGTGTGGTGTGTGTGCGTGTGTGTGTGTGTGTGTGTGTGTGTGTGTGTGTGTGTGTGTGTGTGTGTGTGTTTGTGTTTGTGTAGAATGTTGCTGGAATAAAATGCTATAATTTATCATCTTGTGTGTGTGTTTGTGTAAAAAGTTGTTAGAGTTAAATGCTACCATTTACCATCTAGTGTGCATGTGTGTGTGTGTGTGTGTGTGCGTGTGTGTACGTATTTGTGCAGAAAGTTGTTGGAATAAAATGCTACCATTTACCATCTTGTGTGTGTGTGTATGTGTATGTGTGTGTGTGTGTATGTGTGTGTGTGTGCGCACGCACGCGGGCGTGTGTGTAGGTGGTGGTGACTGACATCAGTGTGTGCTCTTAGTGGTCCATTACCCCCTCAGACGACCACTGTTAGGATTGGCCCTGAAGCGCCGACTTCACACAGCACACAGCTGTTGCCACTCAGCCTTGCAACGAAATGTCCAAGCCTCAGCTCAGTCTGTGCACTGGGGACGAACACACAATGCTAAAATACTCAGTCTCTGGGTCCATTCACTCCAGAAAATGTGTTTTTATTTATTTATTTGGTTTCTGAGCAAGCTGTGATTTTGTTTATGCTTCACTGAAAGAAAATGCCAGTCAGCATCAGTAAAGGTCAAAGACCTTTGAGGCTCCGTGATGAAAGCACTCTTTCTTCAGTTTTTTACCGTAATGAGCTTTTCATTTACTGGGGGAAAAAAAAAAGAAAAAAAGAAAGAATGTCTGACGAGACGAAATGCAAAGGGAGCGAGGATTTCTCTTGGAGCGTCCTCTTGTTTTCACTGGAAAGCGACTTTTTATTGGACCCTTTTGAACGAGGGTTGCTCCATGTGTGGCTCCAAATCCCCAGTGTCCGTCACTCGCTGTTGAGAATGTGAATTGCAAGGTAGGGCAACGTGGGCATGGAATTTCCTCCGAGGTGAAGGTGCTAAAATGTCTCCTGGAGCGAGTGTTTTAACCCTGGCTTCCCGGCTAGTGCAGTCCACGCGCATATACAGCCGTAAACCAACGCCATGAAGTCTACAAACCACTTTCAAGTATGCACTTTGAAGTGTATGCAAACAATCGGAAGTCAATCGCCCCCTTCACCACGTCTGATCTGAAAAACACGTATACACACATACACATGGAGAGATATGCACACACACACACACACACACACATGCTTGTGCAAATGCTTTCATCCTTTCCTATTCTCTCTGGCCTCTCCCTCTATTTGTGTGTTCGCCCGAGTTGCCCGACTCCTCGAGCTGCCGGTGGGATTCGTTATTGGAGAAACATCATCCAAAAACACGGCTGGCTCCACTCGTGTTTTTCTCTTGCCCCGCAGCGACGCATCTATAATTCATCTTTTTATCTGGCCCTCACAGTCCTGCCTGCCTGCCGCGCCACATGGTCGTTAGCCGCTTCGCAGGTGAGGCCGCTCTGCCTTTCATGGCAACTCGGGGGGCCAGACATGCATGCCTGCCTGCTTGGGTGTGTGTGTGAGTGTACGTGTGTGTGTGTGTGTGTTTGTGTTTGTTTGTGTGTGTGTGTGTGTATTGATTAGCATCCAAGGAAAACAGCTCCACCTTGCATAATCGCAGTGGTTCTGAATTGCAGGGCCCCTGTTTTGCAAGCCTGGGGTTTGGCATGAGGGAGAGGGGGTGCAGATGTGTCTGTGTGTGTGTGTGTGTGTCTGTGTGTGTTTGTGTGTGTTTGTGGTGTGCATCTGAAGGCTTGTGTGTTTGTATTTGTATGTAGGCACTTGTGCTTGTGTATTGTGTGTGTGTGTGTGTGTGTATAAGGGAGAGCGGAGTGGGTGCTTGTAGGATGAAACACAGTGGCCGCTAAACAGTGCCAGCTTTACGGCAACTCTCCCAAAGGGGCCATGAAGGCACGACATTTCAAAGCACTGGGGAAGGCCTGGGGTGCCTGAATGTGTATGCGTATGCATGTGTGTGTATGTCTGTCTCAACCTCTGTCTACATCTGTGTATGTACCATGTGTGATCTCCAGCAGGCAAGACGAGCACACAAACAAACACACACACATACACAAATAAACAAACACACACACACACACGCACACTCAAATAAACAAACCAAACCTTTGACATTAATGAGAAGCTGCTGTAGCCCCATCTCTCACTGCTCTGCGCTTTTCCACTCTTTATTGTGTTGGTTTTTTTAAGTGCCTTTGAGGAGCCGCTCCCGAGGATGTATCCCATCAAGCCCCTGTGAGACTGCCGTACGGCCCCATGCTGAGGCTCTCCCCACGCTCCCAGCAGAGAGCGACTCCACCACATGTGAGGACGCACACGAGAGTCGGGGGCAAAGGAAGAGAGCTGAGAATTTAGGATGTGCTGAAAACGTTCAGTGAGAGGAGGGGCAGACTACAAGGCTTCTGTGTGATCTGTTTTCACTATCCTCCTCTAGTCTCTCTCTCCCTCTCTCTCTATCTATCTCTCTCTCTCTTCCTCTCCCTCTAATAAAAAAGTGGTTTGTCTACATGAGGAGAGCAAGTAAGGGAAGGGAACATGCCTCCACAGCAAATAACAAATTTGCAGCAAGATCTGGATCCTCTCAGCAAATCCTCCTGCACTGCTTAAAGCAGGCAGAGTAGTCTAGTGTCAGTACCTCTGGGAGGTAATCTCAAGCGCTTTTAGGCCCCATTTACACACAGCTGGATATTTAGAATATGCGGGTTGTGCCTCTCATCAACACATAAATGGAGGTTTCAGTCACTGAAACAAGCTACTTTTAAAAAATTCTGGCCCAAGTGAAGATCTCAAAAAAAAAAAAATAAACAAAAAATATTGCTGAATTACAGACAGTGAGGACTAAAAAGAAATATTTCTTCCTTCCATTACTGCCAGGCACTTAAGAAGTTGTTGAGCATTTTAGGAAAAAAACAAAATCCTTTACCAGCCCCTTTTTTGTTTTGGGAAGTAATGAATCCCTTTGGAGAAACGAGAGCTTTTACCAGATGCGGCGCGTTTTACAATCTCTCAACCCTGTGCTCCATATTCCTATTGTGTGTTGTAAAGGTCACAGCCATAACCACATGCTCTCTTAAGCAAAGGCAGCAGGAGTCAGCACCCCAGTGCTATATTAGGCTCTCAGCATTGTTACCAAAATAGATTTCCCAGTCCTATGGCCCAACCGACATCCAAAGACAATGTGCTTGTAAAAAACACATGTTTTTACATCCTAAAATTATTTCCATTTTCTCATAAGTACATGTTTTACACCCTAAATTTGCATTCTTTTAGCTCTGCCATGTTGGAATGATTGGGAAATGGCTTTTGGCACAAGGTTGAAACAGCAGCCAAATGACTCCCTTGCTCCTTCTTCAGGTCATGACTCTGTTGAAACAAATTTAGTCTGGGAAACCGTCGATGTCCGATGAACTGACAGAGTCTAGCAGTTAAGTGCCTCAGCCAGGGGAGACCGACCCTGCGAACTCACAGCTAACAGTGGCCCCACATCCATTCAATCCCATGGTAGTCACATGATGGAACACTCTCTCTCTCTCTCTCCCTCCCTCTCTCTCCTGGCCCTGCAGTTATTGAGTTATAGGCTTAAAAGCATGACAGGAGCAGGGTGAGAGGGAGAGAAGGAAAGAGAGGAGAGCAAGCCCTGACCTACAGACAAGGGAGGGGGGCAAAGACAATGGAGTGTTTCTGTATGTGTTTACTGCAGAATGCAGAAGCTCAATATGACTGGGAAGGTCATGGATTTCCCATAAGAGGAGCCACCTCCCTCCTTTGACTGTGACCTCCGAGACATGGAGGGAACAAGAAACAGCAGTCCTGGGGTTTCACACCTCAGTCTGTCTGTGTGTATCTATCTGTGTGTGTATGTGTATGTGTATGTGTGTGTGTGTGTGTGTGTGTGTGTGTGTGAGAATGTGTGAGTCTGTATGTGCATGTGTGTGTGCATCCGTGTGTTCATGTGTATGTGTGTGCATGCGTGTTTTGTGTGTGTGTGTGCACGTGTGTGTGTGTGTGTGTATCAGTCACGAGTGTTTGGATCTGACCTCAAGCCCATTCTGTAAGAGGCTCAGCTCTGATCACTCCAGGGACAATGATGGACAGATAGAGAATCATGTGCTCTCTCTCTCTCTCTCTCTCTCTCTCTCTATCACTTTTTCTCTTCTCTCTCTCATTTCCTCCCTTTCACTTTCTTTCCCTCCATCTCTCTCTCTTCCATCCACTGCTCCCACCAAACACCCACACACACACACACACACACACGCACACACACACAAAGACTGCTGAGAACACTGCGATGGGCCCAGAGGGTGGCTAGCCACTGGATTCCTGTGTTGAGGAGAATATACGGCTCAGGGTTTGCCTGCTGAATGCTGCACAATGCCCTCAGAACACTAAATGACTGTCTGCAGAAACAGGATGAAATGAGATGACAGCAGTTAGAGTGTGAAAATGTGCATAAGTGTGTTTTTTGCATGACAGTCAGAATGTGTGTGTGTGTGTGTGTGTGTGTGTGCGTGTGTGTGTGTGTGTGTTTGTGACACACAGAGAGACATTGAGACTTTTAAAGTAAGAGACACTGAGGGGAATAAAAAGACAAGAGTCAAGAGAGAAGGATCTAGGTTGTCATCGTGCCAACTATTCAGAGGCATCCTGTTCCATTGATCATGTTGCCTGTGTAATTCAACAAATTGATTAAATTTAAATCACAGGGGAAGTTTGTCAGACCACCACAATGGTAATCCCAGCACTGATGACTGTATTTTCCACCACGGTGATGATGATGATGATGATGACGATGATGAAGATGGCGATGACGTTAATGGTGATGCAATGGAGGGGGAAGGCAGAGAGTCTGTGGTGGGGACTTCTGAACTTCTTTAACCCATCAGCAGTTCTCAACAGAGGCTGAATCTAAGCATGCCCTTTAAGTCCTAAGTCTTGAATCCTCAAACACTCATATATTATATATAGGCACATGCACCCTTTTGGCACCAACTTCTATTCACTCTCAGGAGTCGTCAAATAGAGGCTGAATGGAAATGGCAGTTAAGTCTTTGAGGGTTCTGGGTTTGTGTCAGAAGTCCATGTGCTGGAATGAGAACCAAGAATCAGCCAATGATTCGTCATTAACTTCCATTCCTTCTTTACTTTTTAAAATCTTTTCCTTGTTACAGTTTTTAGGTCAAGTCATATGGGTTTCGTAGATTTCCCTTGGCTTTGATGAGACTTCTGTGGTTGAATCTGAGGTGTTATGTTACACCAGGGTGTTCTAGTATCTGGTGTTTATGACACACACACACACACACACACACACACACACACACAAACAATAGCTGTCACTCACAGAAAGGTCACTGCACATGACGTCAAAATCACAACCTGACAATTGGAGGGTTGAGAGCCAGAAGGGCGTAAATGCCATTTTCAGACTTATATATCAAATGACAGCTTTCAATCAGCTCTTTCTACTGGCTCTTTCAAATGGATATGAATAAATTCTTGACAATTTTAGAGTTATTAATGAAATACCAAATGAGATGAAAAATACTTTGAACCAGCTGGTGACAAAAAGAGTGTAAGTCCAAATCCAGGCCAACAGAGGGGGGGTTTACATGGCACACACTGATATGACACATACAATGATGGTAGGCAGATATGCTCATTGCTATACTCTGTTACCCCAACCCCATATGATGGAGATACAGCCATGTCCCATAATGAAAAGAAAAGCTAAAGGTGTATGTGCCAAAAAGGTGTATGCCTATGTGTGTGTGTGTGTATATATATATATATAAGTTGGTGCCAAAAAGCACCTATATTGGCACCAATGGCTTTTCGGCACCAACTTTTATTCACTCTCTGGAGTTCTCAAGCAGAGGCCGATTCTAAATGTTCCCATATCAAGCCCTGAATCCTCAAACACGTAAAGAAACCTCATGATTGGTTGATTTATGCCAGTTAAGTCTATATCTATCTATCTATCTATCTATCTATCTATCTATCTATCTATTTTATCTATTATCTATCTATCTATCTATTATCTATTATCTATCTATCTATCTATCTATCTATCTATCTATCTATCTATTATCTATTTATATCTGGTGGCTCTCCTGTAAAGTTGGTGAAATGCACACCCTTACAGCTCTCATCCCTCTGAGTTGACATTCCCTGCAGTCTTTTTCTCATTCTTATCTCATTTCTCATCTCCATCAAGGCAACTCACCCTGCATGATTCAGCCAGCCATTACTGCTGCACTCACTCTAAATTCTCCCAATGTAAGATGGCCAACAAAATTTCTGATATGCCAGAAATTCAATCTGGAGCTGGGAGGTTGATTGTTACGTTTTCCCTGCTCAATGACAAATTGGACAAAAATTTGACCTGAATCTGAAGTTTGGAGGGCCTGTCTGTCTAAATCTGGCTTTATATTGGCCTGAAATCAACTAGCGTCTGTTCGACCTCATGGCGAAGGCCTTCAGATCTAGTTTATGTCTGGATAAAGGACTAATCCTAGGAAACTGTGAACTGCAGAGCAGGGCCTCTGGGACAGGGTGGAGTATAGGGCTGAGAGATACATTCAACACTTTGTCTGGGGCAAGACGCCAATGTAAAGACACATCAAGGCCAGACTTGTCACGTGTTTGGTAAAACATTTACAAGTGAGATGGTGTTTACCATCGTCATAACAGTTGGCAACACCATGAGCAAAGAGGCAACGAGTGCATTGGCAGAGGCATTGTGGATATTTACATTTATGACTTTTGCACTGAAGGTTGGCTAACATGATAAGACAGATTTGATGTGGCGTGTGGCATGTAATGTGTGGTTTCCTGTGAGCATAAATTCTTCATGGGGTGACAAGCATGATAGAGAAGCCCAATAAACCGTCCTTGTTGTTTTTAATCTCGCTATTCAAACAAACAAGTGCTTGTGAAAACATTAGCTGCACAAAGGACAATGGCCTTGCGTGATTGCTTGTTGCTACGGCAGTGTAAACATCAGGTGCGAGCTTTCAGATCAACTCACTGGAAAGCACTGACAGGGATAACCATCATCTGTCAAACGGAGTGCCTGAACAACTCCAGATTCCCTGACTCATCACATATGCAATTGCACACACACACACACACATACACGCATGTGCACTCTCACGTTCACACAAACACAGACACACACACACACACACACACACACACACAGACACACACCTACATGCATGCATGCATAAACACACACCTTGACCCAGTGAGGTGTGAAATAAGGCCCGTTGATGGAGGCAAACAAACCAGAGGGCGAGATGTCATCTGATGACAGACAGGCAGGAGAGGGAGGGGCGGGTAAACTTATGCCAGCAGGCGTGTAGTGGTGCAGTGCAGTGGTGGTGGTGGTGGTGGTGGAGTGGTAGGTGGAGCAGTTGGTGTTTGATGGAGCCCCAGCATCCATCATCCAGGGTTCATGAACAGGGCAGTGAGGCTGGCAAAGGCCTCAGAAGGCTGGCAGACACTGAAGTGTAGCTCCTAGCCCTGTCTGTGTTACTCTGCACCATGTTTCCTCTTGCACAGGGGAAAGGTAAACAAACAAACAAACCAACAAACCAACAAACAGACAGACAAATAAAGGCTGGGAAGTAATTAGCAGATATGTAAACAAATAAATAAATAATAAATAAAATTTATTAAAAAAAAACAATACATACAGACTGTGAAGTATAGACTGATATGTGACAGGTGAATGAAAGAGTTTTGTTATTGTGTTAGTAACAGAGAAACATTGGTTCACCCAAGCTACCTTATGGGCAAAGAGCTCTCTTCTTCCTGTTTATCTATCTCTCTTTCTCTTTCTCTCTCTCTCTCCCTCTCTCTTTTCCTGAAACTGTGATGCATTTGCTGAGGGAAGAAAAGGCCAATTAGAGTAATGCTTTAAAGCTGGCAAATTGTGACACAAGAGATGTTTTTGGATGGGCACCAGTTAAGATATACCCATGTTCAGGGAAGTTTTCAGACCCAAAAATGAAGCATATCAAATCCGGTGATGTAATCTCAAAAAAAAAAAAAAAAAAAAAAAAAAAGCCCTTAGGACAGTTATTAAGCTGCGACTTGTTCTAGTTTTTCACAGTTAATGAATTTGAAAGCCGGGCTATCCAGAAAGCCAGCTCCATGACCGTAGCACCTCTCCCATCTCACTCTTCTCTTATTCTCTTACTGCTGTGTTTATCTTGGCACCGTTTGAGTGACAGGCGGATCTCAGACCTGTTGCTTTGCCTTGGGTGCTTGCAGTAATCACATGGGGAAGGGGCTGAACATCAGAGGCAGTTCATGATGTGGTTACATCTGCAGCGGGATCCACAGATCACTTGCCAAAACTGTCATGTGTGTGTGCCTGTGTGTGTGAGTGTGTGTGTATGTGTGTGTGTGTGTGTGTGTGTGTGTGTTTCTTTCTGTCTATTTATTAAAGGGAATTGCCTAATAGACCTTGAAGAAATGCATTGACAGCCCATCTGAAAGCAATCATCAGCAGGTCAGGAAGCTGTTGGGTTTATCCGTTTTCATTAGAACCAAGAGAGAAATAAAAACCCACTGCTGGTCAAGTTTTTTTTGTGTGTGTGTGTGTGTGTGTGTGTGTGTGTGTAAATATTAAATATATATTAGGGAATGACCAAACTATTGAGATGTGTATGTGAATCCACTTTGCTATATTTGCACTGCTGTCTTTTCTACACACAAATACACGTGTCATGCTTTGTCTAAAACTACATGGCCGAGGTGTGTTCTCAAACACTTCTGCAGACATTCTGGTTAAGACTTTAGGTTATCGGTACCCCTAAACTGTGGCATACACAGTTATATAACCAATCTGACAATGTCTACAATGTACGCAGCATACAGCATACAACGTACAATGTACAGCATTAACAGAGAAGGCGATGATGAATCATGTAATAAACTTGTTGGGTTGTTCACATATTACAGGAAAGTGTAGCAGCATGTTTTGTTTTGCAACAACCCCCCCTCTGCCTTCTCACTCCACACCCCTACTTTGCTGTATCTAGGGTGTGAAGGTAGCCCAGCTCTGGGATCTGCCTGCATGGATAATGACCGGGGTGAGCTTCATGCATTATGGATTACAGGCCAAGGATTCCCATGGAGAGATGATGACTTAATTATCCATCGTTAGCACACAGCCAACTACCACTGGTGCAACAGGACCCCCTCCTCCACACACACACACACACACACACACACACACTCACATAGAGATAGATAGATAGAGAGAGAGAGACGCGCACACACACACACGCAAACACTGTCAATTATAAATGCTCATTAGGCATTAAAACAAGAAAATACTCTGGCAGCTTTGACCCATTTATTAGTTTAAGTGAATGAGTAAAAATGTGCTTCTTGGCCTCTGAGACTCCAAGCTGATGGGAATGTAATGTGATTCTTCTGAACCCTGCTGATTTCAGTTGGATTTAACAATAATAATAATAATAATAACAATGAAAAACAACACACACTTTCCAAATCCGTCTGCAGGTCTCTTGTTTGGCGTCCCTTTTCCTCCCACAAAAGCTCCATTTATTCATTCCTTGACTTATTTAATAGCACAGGGCCTAGGCAAACTTCACTCGCAAAAGAAATGTGACGTGGTATTTTTTGTGTTAGTTCTCCTTCAAAAGCTTGAGAATATTTGACCTAAGGTAAGCTGTGAATATTTGACCTAAGGTAAGCTGTGAATATTTGACCTAAGGTAAGCTGTGGTCAGGCTCAAAAGGCACTGAAAGGAAATAACAGAATAGGGTCCTTTTGGATGAATCCGTTTAATCTCCTATGCACCCATACACAGACACGTAAGTATACACACATACTGTGTGTATCAAAGACAGATATACACAGCCCACACACCCTGAACACACACACATACACACACATGCGCGCACATTCTCGGGATGTGTGGCCATATCAATCCAGAGGCCCTTCCTCATCTGGTCGCTCTGATGGAAAATATTGCAGCAGTTTTACGAGCTGCCAACGCACACTGTAGGTAAAACCATCTCATCTCAGAGGCTTTCACTAATTACTGGCAGCGGATGAAGGCTGAAATCAAAGATGACTGGTAAATGGTTCCACATGCAGAGATGCTCAGACTTAGACCCGCCATCAGCGTAGGGGCAGATGCATGGCTCAGCGATCTGCTATCATTTGCTTTGCACAGGCACCAGCATCTTCAACAATGGCAGCATTTGCTTACATCTACCCACACATATTTATGGCAAAACAAGTAGAGTATCGTCCAAACATTTAGCACTTCTGCCATTTGCCCATCGCTTATCATCTGAAAAGTTTAAGTCTGATGTTGAGGTCCAGCGTTTTTTATTCTCATCAATAATTTTTTTGTCCACAGTCGCTGATTTGATTGAATTTCACCAACTTTCCATTCTCTCCCTAACTTGTTCCTAGCCGTATCCTGTCTGAATGATGAGTGAAGGTCATTCCTTAATCTCCACGGTCTTTAGGCCTATCTCACCTCTCTCTGTGTTCTTGCAATTAGACTCTTATTCCAGTTCACTGGTTTATAGTCCTTTTTCCTCTGTGACCCCACCCCCACCCACTCAACATACACACATACATACACACACACACACACACACACTCACACTCTCTCTCTCTCTCTCTCTCTCTCCCACACTTAATTCCCCACTGACTGTGTGTGTACCCTCTGTATTCAGAGTTTCAAGGTGTAAAACTTGTCTCTGTAAATGCAGGTGAAAGGATCTACATTTTTCACTGAGGCTTCTGCCTCGTCTCACAAGGTTGTTTTTGACAAAGCTCCTCCGCCACCTCCACCACACTTAGCACCATGCTTCTCGAGACCCCACCACCACCACACACACCCCCCTTGCACCAACAACTGAGTGACAGATCCTTTTGTCGGCAAAACAAGGCCCGGAAGAGGAGTTTAATGATGCCGTATGTGTTGGTTGACTCGTTCAAATAGGTGCTGACAAGCCAGTGGAGCTCTGCTCTCTATACTTCAGGCAGGAGAACAAGAGGAAAGCAGAAGAAGAAGAAGAAGAAGAACTATGGAGGGGGAGATGCGGAAGGAATCTTTCAGCAGATTGGCTGGCCGGCACTGGCCAGACAGGCTCTGGCTGCTGAGAGCAGGAGAGTCGTAGTCGGCAGGGTGTCTCCGGATCTGATAACAATCGCAGTGAGCTAGAATTCCCTGGAATCCCCTCGGCAAAACATGAGACTCACAGGAGCCTCATGTCGCGCAAAGGCAAGTTTTTCTCTCTCTCTCATTCTGTCTGTAGTAGTGCTTCTTTCACACCCTCCGCCCCCCCCCCTCTTTTGGGCAAAAAATGACACCGCTGACAGCCTAAACTTGGTCCCATCACAGCTGAGATAAGCATCACGGCCGCTGACAGGCCCTGTGGCTTACAAAGCATATTGTTTTACTCTGTGTGTGTGTGTGTGTGTGTGTGTGTGTGTGTGTGCTTTGGGAGAGAAAAGTCGTATTGAGTTGTGTTTGCACTGCACTGACCATGACAGAAAGCACACACACACACACACACACACACACACACACACACATGTCTTCCTCCTTACTTCCACAATCATACATACCAATCAGAGAGGACATGCTTACAAAATTGACTTGACAAATTCTTTAGATGCCAATTTTATCAGATAAAACACCTGACTCCAATCGCAGTCTCTGATCTAGTAAACACCATTCTGACCCGCCCAATCATGGGCCAGGTTGTTTAAGAGTGCTGTGGTCAGCAGGCAGCTGCTGGCTGTCTTTAGTCTGTGTGTTGATTCAGAGGCCCTGGGCTGTGACTGCCTTGCCTGGGCAGGTGACTGTGGTCTATCCCCGCCCTGCTCTTATCAGTGGATTCCTATCAGCGGAGACAGATAGACAGACAGGGCCCTCTGACCTAACAACTCACTGCTCAATCACGATGTGATTGTTTCAAATCACGCTATTGAATGTGTGTGTGTGTGTGTGTGTGTGTGTGTGTGTGTGTGTGTGTATGTGTGTGTATGTGCGTGTGTGCGTGACTGCAACAGGACATGTTGCAGTTCTTAAGAAGCAGAAAAGATAATAGACAGAAATTACAGACACGCAAAAAACAAAACAGCCATGTAGTATCTCTTGGTCTGGGAAAAAACAGCCAGTGGAATCCAATGGAAACATGGAGAGAGAATGAGAGAGGGTGGGGTGGGGGTGGGGGGTGGCAGTAATATCTAGTCTGTCTGAAGATATCTAACACAGAATTCTAATAATAAAAATATGATCCTTCACTGAAAATACCACCATGGAAAAAACCTCTGACTCTTTCCATGTGTGTATGAGTATCTACAGTATGTGTGTGGTCATACTCAAGCATACACACAGACACACACACAGACACACACACACACACACACACACTCATTAGAACAGCAAATCCGCCCATTCTGTTGCAGTTTACTCAGGATATGACTTTAAATGTCTTATTGAAACCAGAGATTTTGGTTTCTCCATCCAGCCAAATTGAAAGAACGAGAGGAAAATTCTCCTCCAAGCTGTTCTTCTCTCAAGTCTTACAAACCCTTCGGGCCCTCTAAAATCCACCCCAAATAGAGAGAGAGACAAGGAGTGCAAAAGAGAGAAAGAAAGAATGAGACATGATGATAATCACCTCCTGGTACTAACAACAGAGGATAGGCAGAAACAAGCAACATCAGTGTCATCTACCATTTTCATGGCTTGGCATTTTACCTTTTGGCCAACATGTTTTCAAACTTTGTTAAACATCAAAAATGTTTATAGAAATGTGTTCCTACAGAAGATCAAGGTCTACTCTACTGTGACGTTTTTTAATAGCCTGGGTCTCAGTCCTACAACCAATCAGACTAATGATTCCAATGATGGGTGCGCCAGGATTTAAAACAAAATACGTGTGAAGCCCACCTCCATCATGTTGGGGGTAAAAGTCTATTTTTGATGGATGCAGTCTCAGGAACATTGGAATGTATCAATGTATCACCAACTGGTGAAATTTCTATGTCTATGACTGTTTGAAGTTGAGATGAAAAATGAATCGTGATACATTTCTTTTAATTGAAAAGCAAGCCATAATTTGGCTACTTTCTGTAGGCCCACTGAGAGAGAGATAGGCATTCTTGGGCAAATAGACTTAACAAGAATAGAAGAGCTAACTCCTGTCCAGTTCTTGTGAATCCCTGCCATCAATCATCGCAAAATGTTAAAGGGATACCAGGCAACATTTTTAGATTAATTTACCAGCTAATTTACCAGCATTTTGGCTATATGGCCCATTACGAGGTGAATGATGGCTCTTTTGGTAACAAATATCTTTTTCAATCTGTCTGTTGTCTCCCACAGGCAAAAGCAAGAAAGTGGAGATAGGTCTATAGGGCTTACTAAGCCGCATATCAAAGCTGTTTGTGAGAACCAGATCAGTTTTTTTTTTAGTTCTGGATGTCTGTATTTACCTCGGTATATAATAGAACTAAAAATGACACAGAGGGTGGTGCAGTGGTGCAGTTAGCTAAGGCGTCCATGCCATAAACCCGGGCTTCGATTCTGACCATGGGTCATCCCATCTCTCTTCCACTTATTACCAGTCAGAGTCTCTACTGTCCTATCCAATTAAAGGTGAAAAAGTCCCCAGAAAATAAAACAAGCCAAAAAAAAATGCAAGAGTAATTTTGATTACATGAACTTCGTCAATACGTTTTCTCAGTGGGCCCTCTGTCACTGCTTGGCCCTAACAACCAAGCTAACTACAGCCCCTCTGCACACACACATACACACACACTCACACACACACAAACACACACACACACAGTGTCCCTGGCTGTAGCACCTAGCATTATCAATATGATTTGTGTGTTTACCATTCATAAGATGATTTCAAAAATTCCAAGAAAAGGCCGTAACAGCCACAGGCCAGGAGAATGATGGCTAAAACAGAACACAGGAAGGATTTCTTTTTATTTCAATCCATGTCGTGAGTGAGCTGGCCAAGATGGAAAAAAGAGGTCTTAGTATGTTATGAAACATTGCAGAAAATATAAATTACATTTCTATTGTAACAAAAGATCAGTGCCAAAACAGGGCAGAAAGAATGTGATATTATCTCAGCAGACTAAACATCCCTCTCTATTATCTGCAGAGGACTGAAATCATATCCTGCCAGTGTGGTTCCAAAGACACTAGGAGTCCCCTGGCTATTGTTCTTCACACAGCACAGGCCTCAGATCAGATGCAACAGCTGAGTAGTTCTGGGACTTGGCTCTATGTTAGGGTGAGTGATCGGTGGTGGTTTGGTTGCTGTGTAACTCTTGGTTTGCAGACTGGTGGACTCACGCAATCAGTGCATTCCCCTCGTGTCGTCTGAGAAGAGGTGGAGTTGCACTGCTTGTGGTTAGAATGCGAGTTGGTCAGTCACACTGAGTTAGGATGAGAGAAAGGAAAGGATTGCAGAGAAAAAAGGAAAAGGTGGAGAAAGACATAAAGAAGAAAAGTCTCTCAGAGCAAAATACTAACTCTTGTGTTTGATCCTTTCCTGTTAGGGGAATTGTTTTTTTCCAAACCAAGAATTTTTTTTTTAGTGTTTTAGACTAGAGATTCTCAGATGGCCATTTTCATGTCATGTTCATCCACTGTGGCTGAGTTTCATACATGTCAGATGTTTTCAGAGATCTTTTCTCTCTCCCTCTCTCTTTCTCTCTCTCTCTCTGTCTGTGTCTCTCTCCTCTTATTCCTCCATGAAAGCCATCCTTAAGTGAGAAGCAATTTCTTGTGAGGGCTAAGTGCTATCGATGCTGGACTCCAGAAGGGGGGGCACAGGACTGGTGTGCTGTGGTGCAGAGTGAGAACGGTCTGGAGGAAACCACAGGGCCCAGCTTCACATACACACCCAAATCTCAGAGGCAACACACACACACGCACACAAACACACTCATACATACAAACAGACATACACATACATACACACACACACATACACACACAGATGCAACTTAAAAGTCCAGCCAAACACATACACACTCCTGTTCTCGTAAATATTTATGCACAGAAACCATCATTCAAACAGGCTGATAGAAATCCTTTTAGATTCAGCAATAGGCTAATCTAACATCAGATTCACCTGCTATATCTTCCATCTATTTACATGCTGTTCCTTCGTTCTTGCTGTTTTTGGACCCCCTCGTTACCCAGAAGCCCTTGCTTCTTGGACAGGTCTACAGATCTGTACGTAAATCACCATAATTGCATACGCAGGCAAGATGCACTGAATGGCCTCCAAGCCACCGGACCTTCTAAAGAGATGCAAGAGCAGAAACACTTCCCTCGAACAAGAGACTTTAGACTCTAAAGTTGAAACTGTGTTATTTTGGGCCCTACTTTTAGTGCCCAGATGAGGCGGTAAGAACTGGGCGCAGAATAGTAGATTGCCTGTAAGCAGACCAACTCTTTCAGTGCAGTGAAGTAGTGCACTGAACAGTCTCTGCTGTAGCATAATGCATTTATATTGGGGGGAAAAAGGTTTGCTGAAGAGAGAGAGAGAGAGAGAGAGAGAGAGAGAGACAGAGAGGGGTACTGGTGTAATTACTGCTGGGATTTTCAAGCACTGCACATCTTTGAAAAAGTACTTTCCCAATTTCAAAAGTTATTAAAAGTGCTGTTGAATTGCATTCTAACCCAGCTCAGCATACTGTATGCAGATGTGCTTGTATAACAGTTATACGACAGTAATTTCCTACCTCCATGAAAACGTTTACCAGCAGTTTTCTGCATTTGTCAGGACTAAAGGAAATGACTGAGACTTAAGGAGAGGTGCACAGGGACTTGGAGCGCACAAAGGCCTGTAATAATTTATTCTGTGTCCAACTCACAAAACACCTTTGTATTTGCTGATGAAAACTTCAAAGACAGCTCAGCAATCGCTTCACATCTTCAAGGTGAAAAGGAATGTTCTCTGCCTGCCTTATTGGGTCCAAAGAGAGATTTCATGAGGTGCAACATGGAAAAATAAATTGGTCTCAATGAGGCCTAACTCTACAGTGCATTAATGTTTAATCTGGTGTCTGCTCTTGCTCTCTCTCTCTCTCTCTCTCTCTCTGTCTCTCTCTCTCTCTCTCTCTCCCTTTCTGCTTGCCCTGATTCTACCCTAGTTGTGTTTCACTACTTGGTGTGATTTGCTTCTTTTCATGGTGAAATACAATGCAGAGGACATCAGAGATTGCTGAAGAGACATAATGTGCCCTCTTTATCAGAGGTCAAAGGGAAAGACACATGGGGGACCACTAAACAAAGGTTCATGTTCACATAATGGTAATGTTCATACATGAGCCAGTCCTCATTGACATTGTATTTTACAGATACAGCCTCAACAAGATACAGTTACAGATACAGCCTCAACAAGAAGAGACATCCACGAGTCCTGTTCATCAGGTTCCTGTGAGAACTTGGGAAAGGAAAATAGAGCACCTCCTCCCTTTCTCTCTTTCCTTCTCTCTCTGGTTACATATTGTACTTAGTGTTACTTAGTGTCAACATGTCTGTCACCACCATTGCAGCAGTTCAAAGCAAAGTTCTGCCGTGGCTTAGAGAACTCCCATATGGCTGTGTGTGTGTGTATGTGTGTGTGTGTGTGTGTGTGTTTCTGTGTGTGTGCATACATTTCCCTTCTTTGTTAAAAGACGACAGGTTTACAAACCCACACACACGCAGACGTAAACACCGACCTTTCTGTCACACTGAACGCAAGCTGCAGGCTTCTTTCGCTTTCTCTCTCTCTCTCTCTCATCAGCTCATCGGAGTAATTCTGCACTACCAAGCACTCTTTTTTTTGGTGGCTAACTCAAATGAATGGTGGCTCTGAAGAAAATGATTTTTAATTAGTGCAAAACATTGAGCAGGAAACTAGGCCAAGTGTTCCCACTGGATCCACCACTGTCTGTTCGTTTTGTCTTTCTGAGCGCATGGTGCATGAGGACTGTCCATGAACCCTTCTCTCAGTCCTTACTAAAGAGAAGCTAATTCATTGCTGTAATTAATCTCTTACACTGGCATAGATGCATGGCTGTGGTAGCCTCTGACTATTTTGCAAAAAGCTGAATGACTGTACTGAAATAATGTTTTACAAAGCTATATTAAAATATTTTTATATTGCTACTTTGTTAAAATGTATATTTAATTTATTAATTATTGATTAACAAACTCTGGGACTATTCTATATCGAGACTTTAGAGCAGCTAAGGTGTGTTGGTAGGCACTTGGTTACTACACACACCTGGTATATTTTTCTAAAATGAAGAACCATTGACAAGGTGTAACAGCTTCTTCACAGATAATAATTCCTCCTCCAAGAAATATATTTCTTTGTTGCCAAATATCGCAGCAACACAGCAACAGTTAATTTTGTATGGCAGAGTAATATAGAATGAAATGTGGTCAACACGAAGGGTTTAGAGAGGTTTTAAATGTGATTCAGCATAACCATGAGCTAGAACTATCCATTTTAGAATATGTAATGTGTACATTATGTAGGTTGCTTTGGATAAAAATCATCTGGTAAATGTATAGATGTAAACTTACATTACAATGTTCAATATAGTTCTGAACTGTATAGTATAGTATAGCATAGTATAGTATAGTATAGTATAGTATAATATAGTATAGTATAGTATTATACTGTCTGTATGGAGGCTGATTGATTATGCTGAAATGCTGTTTAATAGAAGTATACCATTTCTTCCATAGTCCACCATCTGCCAGAGCAGGAGGAGCTGTGCATGTGTGTATAGGGCAGGGATGGGGACCGAGGCGGTAGCTGCCTAAGGCAAATAACTGACATTAGCCATATGCTCCAGCCCTGGGTCAAGGTCTCTGGGACGGACGGCGCTGACAGCCGTGCTGTGATGTGCGTCACTGTTCGGCCTCAGCGCTTTCATGTCGTTTTCCCCCCCCATGTCAAACAGGAACAACTGGAGTTGTGAGAACTGCTGGTGGTTGAGGAGTGTGTGTGTGTGTGTGTGTGTGTGTGTGCGGATGCCCACTTAAATAAACAGCTGCTGCTGCTCTGTTCCCTATCCCAGTAGACCGTAATGCATCCATAGACATGACAAGACATTGAGCTTACTGCACATACATTGGAGCAAAGACCTGTCATTTCTTTATTTCCTTCAGTTTTCTTTTCCTTCCTTTTATATACGATAAGAGTGAGGTTAAGAGACAGGTACAGAGTGTACACACACACACACACACACACACACCACACACACACACACACACACACACACACATACACACTTGTGTCTGGAATGAATAAAGTCTGTAGAAGACCTAGCCCAGTAAGCCTGTGTTTACCAGTCTACTGGTCCCACTCTTTCCTGTGTAGTTTCTCTATTCTTGTAAGTTGTCTCTTTTCCCAGACGGTCATCTTGGTTCATACCCACATGCTCAGCACCGACCCCTATTCTCCAGGGGACTTTCCCACCCCTATCCCTGTCTCCTCTGCTTTCCACTATAGATATTGTTGATCCTTTCAATGTTGTACACCAGTCAACCCCCACCCCTCTTCTCCCAAGCCCATGTGCAAACTCACAGCTGCTGCTCTCGTCTCCCTCACCACTGTGGGTCTGAGAGAGAGCACCATCAGCTCCAGGGTTCGCCGAGCCTCGGCGCGTTTGAAGAGAGCAGAGCAGAGCAGAGCGGCTTCTTCTGTTGACAGTGACAAGGACACACTGGTGTTGGTGAAGGCACTGCAACCCCATCCTGCCATCCCAACACACACACACACACACACACACACACACACACACCACACACACCACACACACACACACACACCACACTCCCAGGACCCCACAGACACACTCCAATGGTGGGAAACCTATCTGGGTTAGCCACATGAGATCCAGTCACAATGCAATGTGACACAAAGAATGAAGAACTTTTGAAGAAAGTCACAATGACAAAGTAAAGTGTGAAGTGCCATGGAAGTCTAAAAACTGTTCTAAAACCTGCATGTCAAGCCCACAGAAATGGTTTGGTTTTCTATCAAATCCTTTTCTGACCATTTGTTGTTCTGACTATTTTCGACCAAGTTAATGATACCGTTGGTTAAAAGCATGATTTTTCTTCCCTTAGCAACCGTTACCATCAGTAAGCAAAACTAGCTAATGCAATATAAATGATCTAGCTTTTATTTTGGATAAAATTGCATAGTGACATACACAAAGTCATTGTCGATTAAAATCATTAAAACCTGTAGTCTTTTAAAGCATTAAAACTGTGTTTCTGCCATTCTTATACCTAATAGTATCGCTAAAGTGTGTAATTTTGCAATGTTTTGATAGCAGCACTATGAATGGAAATATCAAAACGTTAAATGAATTCCATAATTTGTATTTGACGCACCGTGTGTGGGGGGCGTCGGACTAAAGTGTGTGTGTGTGTGTGTGTGTGTGTGTGTGTGTAGGGAGCAGGTGGGGTAATATTTAAGATGCCCGAGCAAAGAGTAAACATAGTTTACATTAAACTTGATTGAAAGAGAGATGGATTCAGAAGAAGAGATAAACAGAGTGTAACAACTGAGACAGTAGGACCTGACAGAAAGCCTCATAGGTTCCCTGGGGTTTGGTCACTGAGTCACTTGTGTGTGTGTGTGTGTGTGTGTGTGTGTGTGTGTGTGGTGTGTGTGTGAGAGAGAGAGAGAGAGAGAGAGAGAGAGAGAGAGAGAGAAATGGGCTCATTATTTTAGCTGCTGCATCTTCACATTAAGCAGCGGCAGCACCAGCGCTCTGCCGGACACCCGCTCTGTCATCAGCGACGGCAGGCTGCCGGACACCCGCCAAAGCTGCTGCTCATTACGGCCCTGGCGTGTGTGTGTGTGTGTGTGTGTGTGTGTGTGCATGTGAAGAGGAGCCTTTGTGTATGAGCATGCCTAATGACTTTCACAAGCACACACCATTCTCTGCCCAAAACACACACACACACACACACACACACACACACACACACACACACACACACATACACACACACACACACACACACACACATGCGAAACCTGGGGAGAAACGAGATGCAAGACGGATAAAAAACAAGGCAAGCACAAAGAGGGCTTTCTCATTGTGTTCAAAACAGCCTGCTTGTTATGGCACTTTTTCTGGCGCGTGTGTGTGTGTGTGTTCATCTTGTTCTTGCTAGATCCGAGCCAATAAAGCCAGCAGGACAGCTTGAAATGGCAGGAGTGGGACTGCTGTGTGATGGCAGCTTGGCTTTTAACCCCATCAGAGTGGGTGGTCTGTTTACACAAGAGCCTTCCTTTGAGCAAAGCCATCCCTTCTAAGGGTTTAAGGTGTGTGTGTGCACATGCGCGTGTGTATGTGTGTGTGTGTGTATGTGTGTATGTGTGTGTGTGTGTGTGTGTGTGTGTGTGTGTCATTTGTTGGCAATGTGAGGTGCATAGTTCTGAGTTTTTGGAAAAACCGCAGGCGTGTGAATGACATGCTGTGAGTGTGAGATCATGAGTGTCAGGAGAGAGGTTACACCTGCATATTCCTCAGTGGAGCTCATGGCTGCCTCTACCAATAGCATTTGTGTGTGTGTGTGTGTGTGTAGGTGAGACAGAAAGGCAATGGAGGTCTATGTTCAGTAAACACACAGCCGTGGTGTGAGCTTACAAAGAGAATTTTTTCCTGCAAGACGATAAATGAAGTGGGCGTGGTGGAGCAATGGCATCATCGCCATCTGATAATCAGCCCAAACTGGACTGCCAGCTTCACCATTGTGAGTCTGTGCTGCTTTGGACAGACGGGCCTGTTGAATAATACCTGTCACTTTATTTAACCAATTAGGGGCTTTACCAGTCACTTTATTACCCTCGGCTGGCCATAGCATTTAAAGCATGTTCATGTCCAGGTGACATCAGGGACCCTGGATTTAGTCTGGCCTGCAGTGAAAACCCCATCCCAGTGAAATGCCATCCTATGCCTATCCTTTGTCTATCACTTCCTGTGAATCATTACTGTATCAAAAGCATATATATATATATATATAAATATATAGGTAGGTAGATATAGATTGTCATAACAGTGAAGACCTTTTTGGGGCATAGATTTCCACAGGCTACTGTAAGATTACGTTACTGTGATACTGACGTTTCCACTCGTTGACAAGAGGAATCTTGAAGCTCGTGTGACTGATTGCTGGGAGATGCAGCTCTGATGATAAAAACACATCCGTGTATATTTTCCTCCTGTGGCCATCTCAGCCTGCCAGCACTGCATTCTTCTGTCTGCGGGGAGCTGGCGCTACACATATGGTGTTTGTACTAGCTTTTAGCGTTAGCATTAGCCTGGCGCCAGCTAGCCAGCAGCACACACCCAGCAGCAGCTTAGCTGCAGTGCTCTCTGGGACTCTTTGCTGGACATAAGAAAAGTAGAGAATGTTATTGTTTTAAGCTTTCTTTCTTTGCTAATAGTATTCACAGCATTTACCATAAATACATGCACTTATCATTTCTGACTGGAACACCAAACTAGTAAACATGAAATGAGTCCTTTAATTCAATGCGATTGTGAAGATGACTGTAAGTGGTGATGAGTGATAATTTCATAGCAAAGCTCACTTAACCCCTAAGCTAAGCATGCCATTAGAAAAACGTCAATCAGAAGTCCCCTCACAAATAAGATCAATGTAAATATGTGCCTGTTAACGTAAATCAAGTGAGCTACCATATGTATCACTTCATTGGTTTGTTTTTGTGTGAGGATAAAATGTTCTCCTGGTCTTTTCCCTGCGCTGTCTGTCTTATGTGCAAGACATTTTAAACCTGCCAAACTTAAATATGGTAGAATGTGATTTTTTTTTTTTTTTTTTGTGCTGCGATCAGTACCCTGCTAACTTCTCAATGTTTCCTTGTGTTAAATGATGGTTAATGATGGTGGCTAATGATGACGGATGAAAAGTCCAGATGTTCTCAGGCTTTATCAATTCATGTGCCTGCATTACGCATGTTTGGGGGTGTGCATGTGTGCACTCATGTTTGTGTGTGTGTGTGTGTGTATGTATGTGTGAGTGAGTGAGAGAGATGGAGAGCAAGAGATAAGCACGGGGTATACAGCCCAAGTTTACAAATGTTTAAAATGTTTAGTTGTTACAATCCTTTTGGAACATTTTGCCATTCTGTGATTAATAACTAAGATTCAGTTGAACCATGAGTAGCCTGGGCTACCCATCATGTAAAAATGTGGGTGCTGCAGTGCAGGTAAGCATGCTCCTCTCATAAGCAGGCCTAGGTTACTATGTGTCTTTCTCAAGGCTATCGCAAATCACAGCGTAGACTCATTGGTTTCTTTTTTATTCTCTCTCTACATTTTAGCGGGTCGAGTCGGGTTGGGTTAAAAATCAGTGCATAATTCTGCGGGTCGGCTGGGTTGCGGGTTGACTGTCATGATGGGTCGGGTTGGTTAAAAATCTGGCGTTAAAAAACCTTGACCGTTAAAAAACCTTGACCGTGCATCACTAACAGTCAATATTATGCTTAAGTTTCATTAACATGACAGCACACATCCATAAAACCCATCTGAGGCATGGATGTGACTCCATGAGGTCTCTGGCACGATCATTTACTGACCACGTCTAAGCAGACACCCTTGCGTTCACATTCTGGGGTTGGTGCTGGTCATGGCGGGGTGGCTCACTAATGGGCAGCAGCCAGCAGAACAGACACCGTGGGCTCTCCGTGGGCAGCAAGATAATGACCAGTGCTGCGCCTGTCATCCAGCCCCCGCACTGCCCTGCAACGGTGCTCTGCAGAGAGCCACCCTCTCACTACAGAGAGAGGCTGACATGGACACCATTGTTGAAATGAGGGGGTGTGATGCGTGTGTGTGTGAGAAAGTTGGGGATGAAGGGGTGGGGCAATGGGGAGGCGCAGTTTCTTGACAGTGAGATCGGAAACTGCAGAAGAAACTCAGACGTTTCCTTTGATTCAGACGACGGGGCGTGTGGAGGAGAAACAAAAACAGGTCTGTTTCCTTCCTTTAGCGAGCAGCAGAGTTACCCAAAAAAAAAGGAAGAAAGAAAGGGAGAAAAAAAGCTGCTGCTGCACACATTTCATCGTCTAATTACAGTGGTGGAAGTCGGTTATCATCGGCCAGCAGCACTGAGTGCAAAAACAACATCCTCCCCTCAACACCCCCCCCCCCCTCCCCCAACCCCTTACACACACACACCACCACCACCACCACCCCACAGCACCGCGGTCAGGCCAAGGGAGAAGCAGAGAGGATGAGACTTGGGAGGGGGGAAGGGGAAGAAGGAAAAAAAAGCCCTTGTGTTGAGTTCAAAGCATCACTATGAGAGAATGGAAGAAGCCGAAGAAGAAGAGGACAGAGAGTACTGAGGAAAAGGGATAGAGGTTGGGAGCATGTGCTGAAGCATAGCTTCTTCTCCAGAATAAGAAAGATCTGCTGTACATATTCATCACTGTTCCCGTGCAGATTTTAAACGTTTAAGATAACGTGTGTATCATTAGCTATTAGGCCTCATGGCTGATGATTTTGGACTGCTTTCATTTTCGCTACGATGTTACCAGATTAGAACTTAATCCGTGCCTTCTTTGCAAAGCGCAAAACAGAAAGGACTGGTTGGAACCCTGTCTCCCACCAGCAACTTTGCACTGGAGACATTTGTGGTGGGCATACAACCACGTAGCAACTGCTACGCATTGCTTAAAGAGCAACTTGGAAGTTGAAATTTGTTTGTGAATTTACACATAATGTAATGTTGCTCAGAAATAAATATAGAAACATTTAGAAATGACTTCATATGATTCACGAGACCTAACCTCAGAATATCTTTTGAAAAAGATTTTTAAGCAATCCTCTTGAACATTCTATGCGTGGCATGCGTCATAAGAGGGAGTCGTCTCTGTCTTTCACTAGCTGTCCCATCAGACACATCTGTCTCATCTACAGTCTTGTACTGTCATATTTAAAATGCATAAAACTGTTCTACCAAATGAAATCATTCAGTAACCTGTTTTTCAAATAGTCTCTGTCAACTCAATGGTCAAGTTAAATCCTCAAATATAAGCTAGTCACTGTTTAATATCGCCATCAGAATAAGGTACTACAGTTCTACAAATGTTACAGCTGACTTACAAAGTAATGGCCAGAAATACACTATCCAATCAAGTCACCCAAGCTAAACACAGAACATTACAAAAACTTTAAATAACAATGGCCCGTGGTTCTCCTATGGTTATTTTAACATTTACATTGTATTTTTAACATTAACATTTTCCATAAACCTTGGGTGTAAGTTCAGAGAACATTAGTTGCAGTTTGTCACACTCACAAACATTCCCCTAATGTTTTAGGTTCCAAAAAATCTAACGTTACTTAATGGTTGTATTGTGTTCTTCGCACATTCCCACTTGGATATTTTTTGGTATTCCTATTATGAAACCACGTCAGAGCATTCCTGGAAGATTGTTCAGAACAGTTGTAACCTTTGATATGTGAGTGAAGGGACTGTCTGTCCAACCATTACGCATTCCATATGTCTGGGGAGTCGATCTACCAGATTGTGTAATGTGGATAATCTTTAAGACACACCAGTACTAGCCGCACCCTTGATTAGTGTTGTATGAAACACCTGTGCTGGTGTGAGACTAGTGCTTAATGTTGATCGACATACGGCTCCGAGTGGCTTAGAGGTGGAGGGATAGAGAGGTTACACCTGTAACTGAATGTTCTGAATGCAATATTGTATCATATTGTATCGTCTCTCTACCCATTACATATTCCATATGTATGCGGAACCTCTGTAAGACACACCTCTGAGGAGGAAGTGCAAACCAAGGACATGTGTAAGTAGCTAGCTAGCTAGATAGATAAACTATTTGCACTATTTACAGGCACTGCCAGACACAAGTGCTCCTGCCTCGGCCTAGTTGCAAGGCGCTATGCAAGGGTGTTGTGGAGGGGTGGAAACCCACCCACCTCACTTTCAGTTTCATTTTCCTTGGCTCTATTCAGTTAGCGTTAGCTGCCAGTTTGCTGTTCAGTCTATTTTGTACTAAGTTTCCTCATTCTTTTTTTGACAGACAGCACTCGGTGACCTTGAATCAACAGGGCTATGGCTTGAACTACTCTTGCTTGCTGTGTGAATGGGGTGTAAAAGCCAGTGACTGATTTGGATGTTAGTGCCAGATTTGTCATAGTGGCCGTTCATTTGCATTCTACACAAGTAGCAGCAGCAGCAGCAGCAGTAGCAGTAGCCATGTTTGTGTGTGCATCATCAGTGTAGAGACTGAAGCAGTGAGAATGAGCATTTTTCCAGATGGTCCTGGATTTGAGCCCTGTACAGATAGTCAAATATGGAGCGCACATGGCATAGACAGGCCCATTAAAAACCACTAGAGCTGGACCCTTATGCGGTTGGTTAGAGGAGGGGAGCCTTAGAGAAGCAGGGCCGTGAGAAAGCACATCGGGCTCTCGCTGCCAGAGAGAGGGAGCACTGAGGACACCTCACTAGGCTGACGCAAAGGAGGAGGAGAGGGAGAGGGAGAGGGAGAGGGAGAGGGAGAGGAGCGGCTTCTTGGTTACCCAAGTCAGGTGCGTTTCGTTTCAGGTCGCCTGTCACTCATCGCTTGCACACGAAAGAGGAATTCGGAAAAGAATGTGTCCTTTCTTCCTGAATTTTTTAGCATTGAATCTCCTTCTCCAGCTCCTGGTCTTTTGGCTCTTATCTCTCACATATCTTATCTGTGTGTCTCAGTACAGCATTCGATTTCTGTCTCCAGGTCAAAGTTTCACACTAGTCTCATGTAGTTAGGACCTTCCTGGTTCCCTACTGCTGAATGGTTCTCACTCTGAAAAAGATAAGTAGCTTCTCAAAGACACTCCATTTCCCATTTGAGAGCACAGATCCAATATGGCTTTCAGAAGCTAGTTTTTCCATGGTCTCTCTCTCTCTCGTTTTATGTCTTTTTTCATTTGCAGAGCCCTTAGGAAACACGCTGCCCCTGCTTATGCGTAAAAATGAAATCAGGGAAATGTGAACACATCCTAAAACCATGTATTTTATTAGATGTGTGTGTGTGTGTGTGTGTGTTTGTGTGTGTGTGTTTGGTTTTTGCACAGTTTACTCAGGATTGCATTTGCGTTCCTACAGGAGTATTTATTTGGACTTAAGCTAAAGGGCTTCAAAGTGATTCAATAACAGAGGACATCACACACACACACACACACACACACCACACACACAAACACACAGAGGGAGAGAGCGAGGAGCCTCTCGTTCGCACCACAGAATTATAGCTTCAGAGAGAATCTGTTTTACATGCTTCATTTCAGGTTTGTGTCTCTGGCACGGACATCTGTTTCCAGCTCCCACTGACACGCGTTCGTGGCGTTCACCAAACATGACAGAGTGCAAAGAGCCCCCGTTCACCAAACATGACAGAGTGCAAAGAGCCCCCGGGCCTGCGCCACTCACAAGGCTGACATTCTAAACATTACACTAATCCAAAGATCAACTTATTGGCCATGTATAACTAAGAGCCCGTTTATTTATCACACACACACACACACACACACACACACACACACAGTGACATATACTAAGAAACACATGCACACACACAGCCGCTCTCTCTCTCACACACACACACACACACACACACCACACACACCACACACACACACACACACACACCACAAGTCCATTCCAGGCCATATTATTAATTGCATGGGTAAATACACTGGAGACTCTGAAGAGCCAGTGTGCTCTGTGCCTGCTGAGTGAGCTAGTGTGAGAGGCCCAGTCTATGTGTCTGTCGAGCCAGCAGCCAAGGCTGGCACAGATTGCAGGAAGGCACTGGAAAGGAGCCACTCTCATGACACAGTGGGTTGGACTGCCGCATGGACCACTTTAACCTCTCTCTCTCTCTCTGAGTCACTTCAGTTCCTAACCAAATGTACCTAGCCTTGTGGAAAAGAAGCATAGTTTAATGTGTTACTATTACATTTCAAGTTCAATGTGTTTGTCTCGCATGCACTTTTAAGTGCTCGTTTTGAACATTTCAATGCAGTGCATTTTAATTACACTTTCAAGTACATATGTTATGTTATTTTCAAGTACATGTTTCTAAATGCTTTGAAATACTTATTTACTATAATTCATTATAAATGTTACTAAGTGTGTTTTAATACAGTAATACTTCATGTCAACTTAAATGTACTTCAATCCACTAATAATATATTAAGATGTTCTAAAAAGTTTATTCAGCACACACAGAAATACATCACAGACTATGTACATGTTAGACAAACTTTAGCACCACAGTCACACATTTGTGTAGGGCACTTCTTTTTCATAAGTATGTACTCTACACTCCTAGAAAGTACATTTTCCATTGTACATCGTCTACCAGCACACACATTAGACTTAGACCTGCTCTTAGCAAACCCCACGCCCCCCACACACACCCACACACTCAAATCAGCCAGTTCTGGAGGGTCGGATCCCACCAACTCCACTGTATTTACTGTTTAATCACATCCTGTAATGTGATGCTGACAGCTGTTCAGAAGGGTGCAGTGTATACGCACACACTCACACACACTCACACACACACACACACACACACACACACACAAACACACGCTCACACACACACTCACACACACACACACACACACAAACACACACACGAACACACAAATCTTCCTTGCTGTTCTACAGTAGGGGAGTGCTAGGGGGGCCCTTGAACTTGGTGGCCCTTGCGGTGACTAGCTAGGTGTGGTGGTCGGTAAAGGTGCGCTCATGTGGCTCCACCTGTCTCTCCACGTGGCTGTCTACCTGGTTCTACTGGCTCTGTCTGACTGAATATATGTCTGTGTCTATGCCAGGTTCTACCTGTCTGTCTATGACAAACTCTTTTTGTCTGTCTGCCTGTTTGGCCAGTGAATAACTGGAGTCATAGAGTTTATTGGCAATATATCAACCGTCATAAATGAATAATGAAATACAAACGAAGAAGAAGCCTCACAATCGCTAGAGTCACTAGTGAGACACGTGAGTGACAGCACAGGAAGCCTGCAGGCGCAGTCAGTCAAGAGAAGCGCCAGGAAGCCTGGCCCTCTTTGAGAGCAAGGATTCACAGCCTCTGATGAAACAGATAGTGAAAACCAAATCACCATTGAACCACTGAGAGCAGACCGTTCAAAAAGAGCCCATTTGTAGTCATTTAAAGTTTAAAAAACAAACAAACAAGCAAACACACAAAAAAACAAAACACTATCAGCAACTTCTCCTTTGTTCTTTTTTTTTTTCATTTTTTTTTCTTTTGGTAGTGGTGGTGGGGGGGTTAAGTATGTATACTGGTGATGTAAGCTGTCATTCATTCCTGATGGTGTGAGAGCACCACGCCTCCTTACTCCTATAACCTAAAAGTGGCCTAAGGCCTTCTTCTTCTTTTTCTCCTCATCAGAGGAAGGCCTCCTAGACTGTAAACACAGCTGTGGCACTAATGAAGCAGTGGAGGGTGGAGAAGTCAGCAGCTCCAACCACAGCTAAACCAAGGCAAGCCCCGGAGATGGAGTAGGACAGGTGGAGTCAGTGACATGAAGTGAGATGGAGGGAGTCTTTTAATAGTATTTGGGGGGTGAGGTGAGAGTGTGTGTGTGTGAGTGAATAAAGAGTAAGTCTGAGAACGAAGGCCAAAAAAAAAAAAACAAAGAAAGAAATGACAGTTAGGCCACTATTATCCCTGGTTTCCCCAAACCACCCCCACCAGAGAAGCAGACAGGAAGAGAGAGGTGGTGGGGGCTTGAACAGGATACAGTTTCTACTCAATTTAAAGACAAAGAACCTCTCATTACTGTCAGGGCCTTCAAGCACACATGGGTATCTGCTACTCAGTCCATCAGTCAAACTCTGTGTGTGTGTGTGTGTGTGTGTGGTGTGTGTGTGTGTGTGTGTGTGTGTGTTGTGTGTCAGGAAATCTCCTCCTCACCTGAATAATGATACTGTCTCTGATCAACAGTAAGGTCTTGTACAAAGTTCTCTCTCTCTCTCTTTCTCTCTCTCACACACACACACATACACACGCGCACACACAGAAGGAGAGACACAGATATAGCATGTACAGTGTATTAGCATATCATGTCTCCTTTCATTAAAAGTACATCAAAATCAGACAAAAAAAAAAAAAAAAAAAAAAACAGGGGCCGTCAGATGTTATCATTAAAAAACGTGCAAGCTGCGGTCAGGAAGTGTGGCGGCAGGCCGCCTTTGTGCTCGCCCTCGGCAGGATTAACGAATGAAAGGGCTGGCGGCCTCGGCTCCGGCGCTCTAAGTCCTGGGTGGTGCGGCGAAGGGAAGGGGGAAGGGTAAGGCGCAGGGGCTTTCAGAGCCAAACGTCAGGCAGCTGAGGCGGATGCCAGGGGATTTGTCAGAGTTTCCAGAATGGCCTGAGCCCTCTTAGAAAGGATGAAGGGCGACCGGGGCCCAAGCAGGGGCCCCCAGTGAGAGCTTTGTTCTTTGACTGTATGCAAAACAGGAGCACGCTAAGATGTTGGCTACTGTGAAGGAGCCTTGGGTTGCATCTGACATTATGATATATGTGCATATATTTTCATACTGGGGCTTATGTGACTTGAGTGAAGATATTCACAGGATTATCTGGATAAACTCAGTTGGAGCCGGATAGGTAATGTTACAATCGCCAAGAAACACACAGAATGAGAGCCACACGGTTAAAAGCTCATACTTGCACCTGACTATTCAGGAATGGCATCAGTATATCTGAGGATGATGCTTGTGTCCAGCTTCACACGCAGCTTCATATGCAAGATGGTGATGATGGTGGTAGAGGTGCTGTTTGGCCACCTGAGGTTTGCAGGTTTGAGCCCCACTCCACCTAACCCAATTGAAGTGTCACTGAGAAAGATGCTGAATCCCAAATTGCTTCCGGTGAGCAGACTGGCACCGTGCATGGCAGCCTCTGCCATCGGTGTGTGAATGGGTGAATGTGAGGCATACATTGTGAAGCACTTTGAGTGCCCCTAGGAGTAGAAAAGTGCTATATAAATGCAGTCCATTCACCATTTTAAATAGGCTACAAACAAGCTGGCAAAATTCTGTGACAACGAGAACCTGGCTGTCTCACGGTTGTTGTTATCTCTCTTCCTGTCTCTCCTCTCTCTTGTTCTCCCACGGTCACCACCTGCAGTGCTGCACGCCTGCTTTTCCTGTCCTGAGCACTCACCTCGGTGCCCTCAAAATGACCCCAGCGTCCATCCAATCACAAGGCACAGATATCGGCACGGCAATGAGAGGCCTCTGGATATGCCTTCTGATGTCAATTCCTTTGCTTGTTTGGTGGGTAGATTCAGGAGAAGGACATGCATGATTCTAGGTTCTAGAACTGTGTCTTTAAGTGTTTCCACTTCCTCCAGAAAGACAGCTGTAGCAAAGATCATTGAATACTGACCAAGATAGAGTGACATAATACATTACTATAGGAACAAATGTGAATAGTTCTGGTCTGCATAAGAAGGAGTGTCAAATAATGTCACAATAATAACTTTTCAATGATCTTCTGTATCAGCATACAGCATATGAAGGCTGAACTCTGGTCTGCATAAAGGCCCCCCCCCCGGAAATAGAACACGGAACTTAACAAACCTTTGTGCCTCTCGCTACGCTTTTACCTTCACTGGCTGTAAGGTTCAGTGAAGCAAGCAGTGGAATGAACACTATAAGATATAGTTACTTTGGTCTTATCACCTGGAGAAATGAACTACTGTTTGGTTGACAGGGTGTGTGTTAATTCCATATAAGTGGACACCCATGATGTAGATTTGGTGGGGAAAAAAAAATTGAATTACCGTTCTATATCAGTGCTCTTTTGAATGGTAACTATGCCTAACAACCATCGTAAATGTCAGTTGAACTAAAGAGCATGAATGGATTTAGATGTTATTAAGCTCACTGTTGTCAGTAACCAAAGAAAATAATACAGAACCCAAACAAGTGTTAGCTTCTTATACAACGGAATCATATGTCATGTTTTGAACGCATGCAAGAAAATCTAGTTGGGGAATCTGAAGCCTTGCGAGGAGTACTGTAGCGAAATACGATATCGAGCAGAGAGTCTATGGTGGCGCTAGATAAGCTAGCTGTGCTGGACATTGTGAGCTACTACACGAGTACAGTGTAGATCACAGTATCTAATGCTTCACATACAGTGCAAATAATGTAGGCCTATATTTCTCATTTACATGAAAAAACATCATTTGTAGATCTGATCTTTTCTATATATTGGATGTTAAGAGGTGTCTATGTTTGTTTGTGTGTGTCAGTGTGTGTCTGTGTGTGTATGCATGTGGCTGACAAAGGACTGTAGGAGGTCATTGAATATTCTCCTTGACAGGCCTTAGTTCTAACCTTGATATTTATTTAACCCCATACCAGTTCACTGTGAATCTGCAACACACACACACACGCACACACACACACACACACACACTATCAGTTGGCTCTCAGGAACTTGTGACGGATTATTGACATCAAAGTCAATAGAAATGTCAGTCCGGCTATCTTTGGAAATGCCAGGAGCTTTTTGCATATCCCTGCCACACACTACGAAGAACACCACACACACACACACACACACACACACACACACACACACACACACAGCCACACAAACAAAGCTGCCCCCAGCAGTGAGGCACGATTATTGCAGCTCAGAGCCGTGGTGTTTGATCTGCAAGCCCATCGGTGAGCCCTTAAAGGTAAGCTGTGCCTTGGCTGAGTGGTTGGAATGGATGACATCACACCCCGATGGGGTCCCCCGCTGGATCTTGGGGACTCCCCCTGCAGCCATATCAATTTGATTAGCTAGGATTATGCAAAGTACTGCCACCAAAGTTACTGCTGCTCCCAGAGAGATTCAGACTTGAGTGTGTGTGTGTGTGTGTGTGTGTCACACTGTCAGAATGTCACTATGGAGTGACACACACACACACACACACACACACACACCCAGCCACCCATGTAGTTGGTCCAGAGCACAAGTGCTGGGCAGATGGCAAAGGCGGATATGTGTGTACGCAAACTGCTGTAAGATAAGGACCATTTGCATAATTTGTCTCTGATTTACGCATGTTTATACAAGAAAATGCTTTCTGCTGGAACACCTTATCATGATCCATTAACTTACCATTACAAGTCAGATACTCACTTAATATATCAGAGTGTATTTCCTTACAAAGTTATATGCCGAATCATTATCACTGTGATAAAATAAGATTACGAGTGTAAATTATGATGGCTAAAATTACTTTCAAGACAGCCAACATATTTTAAACAGAAACGTTGTCAAACGTAGAATCACACACACAGATTTTGTTAAATTAATTGGGAAAAAAAAAAGACACCCCACTCCCACAGAAAGAAAACAAAACAAAACAAAAACACCACTGACCCCTAACACACACACACAATTCTGGATAAATCTCTTGTGACCCCTGACCTTTGTCACTCTTCTCCTCTCTGGTGTCAGTGGGATTGGTAATCAGAGAGTAGAGTCGGAGGTCATCCCTCACAGGCATTACCTGTCCTCCCTCTTCAAGGAAACACACACACACACACACACACACACACACACACACACACACACACACACACACACACACACACACACACACACAGAGAGAGAGAGAGAGAGAGAGTATACACATCACCCACCCAATGTATATTCATAGACACTCACATGTACACACAAATGCATACAAATGATCCAACAAATGATCCAACATTGTATTGTGTCCATGCCATGCATATGCACACGTATGCACAAACACACACACACACACACACACACACACTCAATCATAAATACACTAAAATATATGTCTGCCTGCTATGTATGTATGTAAAGATTTAACACAAAAAATGTATTGCATACTTTACAAGTAAACAGATGCTTACATGGTGATACAGTACTCTTCATTACACATACACACATACACACACACACACACACGCACACGCACACGCACACGCACACGCACACGCACACGCACACACATATACACACAGTTCTCTGTAAAGTCTCCCCCTCCCCCTCAGCTCCTGTCTTCCTGGGCTCATGAAATGGGATCCGGGTGGAGAGAGGCCTATTGTCAGGCCCCTGCCTCCTCTCTCTGTATCTCAGCCACTGCCTCAGGGGAGCCCACAGAGGGCCTTCCTGAAACCTTATCCCTCTCTCCCTCTCTCTCTCTCTTCTCCCACACAACTCCCTCCTCTCCCTCATTCTCCCTCCATCTATCCCTTGTCGTCCTCTCCAGCACTTCCCTTCTTCTCTCTTCCTCCCTCTGTTCCTATTTATCTCCCTCTCTCATGCTCTCCCTCTTTGTCATTCTTTCTCCCTCATCTAACCTCTTCTCAGTCATCTATTTCTAAAGTAGTCCTCTATTTCTAACTGCCACCAACTGCAGTCAGCTCTCTTCTTCTCTGTCTGTGTTGGTGTGTGTGTACGATTTCTTCTGAGCTGGGAGCTGACTTGCTTCACAAAAGTACACATGGAGATTGTAGGCTCAAAGTGCTGCATATCTGTGTGTGTGTGTGTGTGTGTGTGTGTGTGTCTGTAAGTTTGTGAGCATGTTTGCGTGTGTGTCTCTCAGTTGCTTGTAATTGAATGCAGAAGAATGAGGGAATTGGGGTTAACCAGAAGAGAGTAATATCCTTCCAGCTCCCCCCATAACTCTCCATGCAACCCATTCACTAAAGCCCAACTCTCTCTCTCTCTCTCTCTCTCTCTCTGACGTCTCTCTCTCTCTCTTTCTCTCTCTCTGCCGTGAAAATAACATGAATCACTGTCGTGAAAATAACGAAGTGAAATAAATAACTCTAACTAATATGCAGTGGAGCATGGGAACCCGGGCTCTTGAAAGCAGCAGTCTTAGTGCAGTCCTGGAAAGGTAGTTGACATCATTATGATCCCAATCCAGCGGGCATATGTTGGCTGTAAATGCAAAGCGGTCTTGCTGAACAGGCCCGAGAAGGCAGATAACGAGGGACTCTGAGTGAAAAAGCAGACGACGTTTTGGGGAGAAACGGTGGGAAGGGGACCAATGCTGACCAACGGGAGGGTAGGGGGGCAGGTGGAAGTGGCGGTGGGGATTGGGGCAGTTGGAGGTCTCAGGCCTGGGGAGCATGCGAAACACCAATGCAATATGGCACCAAAATACATCCAGTAGCGCCCTACAAAACATCGATCCATTACAGCACTGTGAGAAGTCCGTGAGAATACTCTGAGGCAAAGTGTGAGTGTTTAATCAGGCTGTGACAGGCACGACCTGAGCTGGGAAGGAAGGAAGGGAGTGTGCAGTTGGTGAGGGCTGGGCAGGGTTTCCATTCAACTTATTTGCATTTTATTTATATTTATTCTATGGCTCTACAGAATGCTGCGGGAGGTTCCATCCACTTTGAATGGACCTGCCCAATGTCCAGAGGCAAGCTATGTTGAGGATAATGTATTGTCCGCGAGTCAGCGTAGGGAAATAAGTCCCTTCAGGACAAAACAAGACCTGTCTGCATACGGGGTTTTGTTTTATCCTGAAGGGACTTATTTTCCTATATTGACCCGCGGACAATATATCATCCAGCATATGGCTAATTGGTAAAACAACGAGATAAAACTTCTCACAAACGTCTTCGTAATTTCATTTGTTTTGTGGCTTCTGCGGATATACAAATAGTTACTGATGCAACATAGCTGGTTGATATGATATGATATGAAGGCTTCAAACACAAAGCACAAAACCCGTTGCCATTGTCATTATACAGAAAATTAACTTAGCTCTGAACATTGAAGAGGCCTATTCAAAGTGAATGCATCAGGGTCCTGCTTGTCCTGTCAAGACTTATTTTCCTATAATGACCTATGTGTTTCTATTCTCATGTGTTTTTGTAGTCTGTGTTTGTGTTGATTGATTTTGAGGTGATGATGAGGATTTTTCTAAAAATCCAGCTGAGGAATATGTGCATCTGGATGTGTTTTTTTCCATACACTGTATGATGTGAATTTAAAATGGGCATTAGCCTACTCAAGGGACGTATTCAGCGCAGCTGTGGGTTAAAATGTTACGTTGTCACATTAGACAATATCTATGGATGGAAATGTCAGTATGTGGTAATTAACCCACTTCCATCCACTTTAATTACACTGTGCTCTAAGCACATTGAGAGTTAATTTCTATTTGCATTACAAGATTGATGCTATCTATCTATCTATCTATTTATCTATCTATCTATCTATCTATCTATCCATCCTTAACAGGCTGTATGTCTTTTGCCTGAAAAATTAATTTAACAGATATTTGCCGTGTTTATAGACATACTGTATATGTTGTTTTCAACATATCAAACTTTTGGAATTGTCTGCTCAACAGTCTGGTTTGGTAAAAACATAGTTTAGCCTACTTCTCCAAATTACTTAATGTTGAGTAGGCTGGTGCGGTGCTGTGGTGATGCTGTGGTGCAGACTAACTAACACTGATGTTAAATGGGAAAGACTATACCCCATGCAACGGGTCAGGAGTCTAGCCATTAATAACACGCTCACTGGTCCATAACAGATGCTGGAAGAGTCTCATGAAGTGCGTTAAGTGCGTCCTTTGAAGCACCCTGGAGTCCGGTGTGCTGGTTTAACTTTACAGCCTGTCAGAAGAGGGTGTGTCTAGGTGGAGGGAACGTGTGTGTGTGTGTGTGTGTGTGTGTGTGGTGGGGTGGAGTGAGGGAGTAACTGACACCGGATCAGTCTCAGTGCCTACGGGGCTTGAATCAGAGAGCCAGCTCCACTCCCTTCTCAGGGGTCAAAGGTCAGGGTGAAGGTCATGGCTGGGCCATTAATCACAGGTTCGCCGAGCCGTGTGACGCCGCAGAGGCAGAGGCGGGTAGGTGTCAGATGACAGCGATGATAAGGAGAAGTCGCTCTGTAACAAACGCTCTTTGTTGATAGGGCGTGGGCTCTCATCTCCATGGCAATCCATGGCTGGCTGATTGTGAGAAAGAGATGTCGGCCAGTAAGCCACGGCTGACCGTCAATTTAAGACTGTAAATAAGGACGTTACTCTTTGACTACACACTAAGCACAAAACTGTGAAACTTCTACGGTTAGTAGCACTAAAGAAGACTGCTGGTGGAAATGCAGACGAGAGAACCGTCCTTCAGGTAACTGCCTAATTTGGTTCAGTCTGAGAGAGTCCGCACTGAGTGACATCAAGCCCACTGAAATATGCCTATAAGCCTCATCAGCTAGTGACTTCAGTCTTAAAACATTCTAAACACCAGCAGTGGTTTTCCAGTCACATGGCTCCAGTCGCAGCTGGGCTGAAAAGAAAAAGCAGGATGAGAAAGCCTATCCTTCTCCATCTGCTATGCATCCTATCTGCACTTGCCTGGATCACACACACACTCAAGAACACACACATACACACACACACACACACACACACACACACACACACACACACACACAGGTACACACACACATACATACGCATACACACACACACACACACACACACACGCACACAAACGCATAGAGGCACACACAGGCACACCACACACACACACATACATACGCATACACACACACGCACACACACAGACACACACACGCACACAAACACATAGAGGCACAAACAGACACACACACACACACACACACACACACACACACACATACATACGCATACACACACACGCACACGCACACACACAGACACATAGAGGCACACACAGACACACACAACACAACGCAGGGAATTAGTGAGATAATCACTGCAACAAATTATTGCAGATCAAACAGAGTCAGCTGGACAGGAAAGGGCCGAGCTTGAGATCAAGCACGTGCCCGAGACCGCGCTTCGCATGAACGCACGTCTAAAACGGTGCGCCCAAGCAAGATAAAGCAGGCAGCTCGACGACTCTAGACCTTTTACCGGAGACGATTTTATAGAATAGACACCGCACAAGTTCAAGCAAGTCCAGCCTCACAGTACAAGGGAAAAAGAAAAAAAAAAACGAAAAAAAAAAAAACAGAAAAGCCAAGGAAAGTTTGATTTGTGTAAAAAGAAAAAAAAAAAGTGTGCGCTAGGAGAGAACGAGTCAAACGCGTGGCTGTTTGGGGAATGGCGTGATAGCGTTGCTATAATTAGCCCTGGATAATGCCATCCAGACTTCCCCTGAGTAAACAACAGAAGACCAACAGAGTCCCAGCCGGCGCGCTCTCTCACACGGGACCAACATCACTAAGCGTGCGCGCACACACACACAAACACACCTGACTGCACCCCCTTCTTCAAAGGAACACTCCTTCATCTCCCTTCTCGATGTTGCTGTCTTGTGTGTGCCACTAAAAAAGGAGCAAATGCTCTGTTGTTGTTTGTACGTGAAGCAACCCAAACCACGTGAGACTGCGAGAACAGTAATGTTGAGAGGAATGTTACGCTGGGGAACGTTCTAGAACAGTGAGCATAAGTGATACTTTTGCTCTTTTCTGAGAGCCAAACAGATGTTTCGACAGCAGCTTTGGAGCAGGGCGACGCTGAGAGAATCCCGAGGTGCTGTAGGCTGTAGGCACCCTGACATATCTGGGCTGGAGACACAGACAGTGAGTTGACATGCAGAACATGTATGACCCAATTTAGCCTAAGGAACATGACTGAATATGAATATGAATTCTGTGAGTGTACAATTACACCTTTATATATGCCGCTTGAAGCATAGATTCTGTTATTGCCATAGATGGATGAATCTCTCTCTGTCTCTGTGAACATCTGCGTGTGTGTGTGTGTGCGTGTGGTGTGTGTGTGTGTGTGTGATCACGAAGGCTCAAGAATGTTGTTGGTTCACTTTTTGGCAAATGTATATATACGATCCCAAGAGCCCTCGTGACATTCACTGTGTATATGTGTGTTGGTGTGTGTGTGTGTGTGTGTGTGTGTGTGTTTGTGTTTGTGTGTGTGCATACACATTGTGTGAATAGTGTGTGCACGTTCTCTCTGTATGCGAGTGCGTGTGTGTGTTTGTGTGTAGGGGAGAACCCCAAGGCCATCACAAACGGCTGTGGTTTCCCCTTTGTTGTGTAAGGCTCTGCCATGCCTCTGTTATGAACCCCAGCACTCTGTGAAAGTGTGTGTGTGTGTGTATGTGTGGTGTGTGTGTGTGTGTGTGTGTGTGTGTGGTTTCCCCAGGCTCTGCCATGCCTCTGTTATGAACCCCAGCGCTCGTTCCCGACTTCCTCTGAGCCGCGCTTTGAAATTTTAATGAAATTAGTTCATTTAACACGTTCCTTTGTGCCCTTCATAACACAAGGCCTTCAGCTCATTTCTCTCTCACTCACTTTTCTCTGCTGTCTGCAGCCCTCAATATACACACACACACACACACACACACACACACACACACACACACACACACACACACACACAGTAATCTTCGAATCCTCACCATAATAATAATAATTCTAGAAAGGTTTCCTGAGGCGGTTCTGATAGTCTAATGGCCATGTTCTCGGGCCCACCAGGTGGAGTGCCTTACATGATATGCAGCTATTACTGGAGCAGAAAGCACCTGAGGAGGTGCAGTATCTCCTCCATGCAGACACCCAGGCGAGTATGAAGCTGCCTGCCCGCCCTGCAGCCTCAGGGGTTTTTTTTTACCTTTCTTATCATTCCATATCTAGTCTCTCTCTCTCTCTCTCTCTCTCTCTCTCCCTCTCTCATTCTGTGTTAGAATTATGAACCATGGAGCCCTTTCCTCTTCTTCTCATCGATAATGCTTTATAATTTTCATGAAAATATCATTAACAAACCATTATTGGTTAACATGGACTAATACTGTACAATTCATGTATTTATGAAGGGATGTGTTATAAGGATCCCTGAAACAGGATCCCTGACAGTATGGCTTATTAATGAAAGTTAGTATAAAGTGTTACTGTGTGTGTCGTGTGTGTGTAGTGTGTGTGTGTGTGTGTGTGTGTGTGTGTGTGTGTGTGGGTGCGCGGGTGCGTGAAAGAGAAAGCAAGTCCATATGTGCACAAATATGAGTTCAGTCATTATCTGTCAAAGCGAGTGAAAAAGAGAGGCTTCTTTTTGGCCTCCTGCCATCTTTTGTGGTTCCACATTCCTTCACATACATACACACACACACACACACACAAACATATACAGTAAAAGAGAGAGAGAGGCTACAGAGACAGAAAAGAGAAATGAACATACACACACACACACACACACTGCAGAAGGGGACTGTGCCGGCCCCTCCCTCAGGGCCTCTCTGCGGGGCCGGGACCAGGCTGGGAGGAAGGAGACATGTGGAGCCACACGAGACTAATTACACTTCTCACTCATCACCAATAAACAGCGTGGTCCCATATCCCCGGTCCCTACTCAACACACACACACACACACACACACACACACACAAGTGCTGAATAATGCTCTGCCCAAGTCCTACTCAACACTCTGCTTGCTCTGGCCCCCAAGATCTGAGCCCAACACACATGCTGAGATCACACGCGCGCACGCGCGCACACGCGCACACACGCACACACGCACACACGCACACACGCACACACCACACGCACACACGCACACACACACCACACACACACACACACACACACACACACATACATACATACCTAGTCAACACATGCTCTGAGAGTTGCTCACTGGGTCCATAATCCTCTCTTCTGCATTCCGCTCCAGCCTAAAGTCACGTTTGTTTGTCTGTCTGTTTTTCTTTCTCCTGCCTTTTAAAGACGTAAAGTAGCAGGCTTTGATGAGACACATGAATTTCTTTTCCTTAATTTTTCCCCCTCCCTCCTTACAAATGTTCCTCTTGCCCTTCCTCTTCTCAGGGCTGTTTGAATGGATATCATAGACCTGGACTCTGTGCTTTCTCAACACACTAGTATAGTTGGAGCCAGGCAATGCAGCTTGCAAAATACTGTATTGGATATTGTTTATAGTAATCTAAATTCCTTCTCCATATAAAGAAAGACTAACACCTACCTAGAGGTTTATGGCCTGTAAAATGAACAATGATAACTATGAGTATGGCAAATAATTATTGTTCTTGTTATTATGAACGATAACATCTACACTGCAAACTATAATGACGACGTGTAAAAAACTCAAGTGGTAAGAGTGGATTAATAACGTTCTACTAACAGTTATCTTTATAATTATTGCGTTTAGCGTTCTCTTGGAGTTGTTTATTGACTAAATATTAGCTTAAAACCAGTAGCATTTAGAAGTATGGCAAGTAAGGTTTGATGCGAGAGTCCATCTCAAAATGAACAAAACATGGAGGAGAGATAGGGAGAGGGAGACAGAGAAGGAGATATGTGTGTGTGTGTGTGTGTGAGTGTGTGTGCGCATGTTTGTGTAGAGAGCAAGGAAGTCGGAAAATAAGGAAAGGTCAAGAGTTCAAACTGGGGGGTACATATTAACGGTGCTGGGTGATTTTGTTGTCCACCAGAGAGAGGAAATTGACTTGCTTACTGAGAGTCAAGATGTGGAAGCCTCCAGTGCAAGCTCTGCCAATAATGCTGTTATGCTACATCGTTCACTCAAACCTTACGCCTGACCAACTGCCTGTCTACACCAGTCTTTACTGTAAAAGAACAGCAGGATCTGTGAGGTTCTTTAACGGAACCAAGGACATGGTTTAAGCCAAACACTACATAGCTGTTTACTGAACTGTAATCTTTCATCTTGTAACATCCCATTGAGAATTGCATACACACACTACATTCTTTCTTTCCGTCTCCTTCTCTCTCCCTCACACACACACACACACACACACACACACACACACACACACACACACACACACACACAGGGAAAGGGGCTTAACTAGTCATCAAGGCAGAAAGACCCATTTCGACCTGAGATATGGGTTTCCTGGGATGTCATCACTTCTTGCTGATAAGTCCTTGTTTTGCCTGACTTGAACCATATTTCAGTCAACGTTGAATCTCTCATACAGGAAGCAGACGCATCAACAGACAGCCAAACATGCAGGAACACCAGCTCTTATCACATTGCCTTATTGCATCTCTGAAAGAGAGCGCACTGGAAGCACTCCATTCTGCCACCCAGTCATTGCCAGATGAGCAAGGCGCACATTCATCCAATGAAATCACCAAAAGAAAAAAATGTTATGACACATCAGTCATAACATGAATATTCGAGAAGTTATGTTGTCTTACACTTAAACACCAATGTAATAGAGGTCCATTCTCTCTCGAATACCAGAGTTAATGACTGGTGACCACATGCACTGAAAAGTGACTTCCACATGAAGATGTTTGGCGTAGTTCAGAAAGAGTAAGTTATTATGTACACATTAGGTCATGAAAATCAAATATGTATATCCATAGTCAAAACTATCTTTGTCCATACTATCATTTTTTTAATTTTTTTTTTTTGCAAAGGTTTTGAATTCACATTAGAAAACTTGTCAGAAGCTTCTAGAACACCAACTTCAATCAGTGTGATGGCAACCACGTCATTGTATTTGAAACTCTCACTTTCACTGTACACACTACAACAGTTTCAGAAGTTTTCAGATTTATCCACCTCGTTCAGTTTTTGAATATTCGTGTGTACGGAAAGGCTAACTAGATAAATAATTATGTGTATTCATTTTTACCCAGCCTAATGTGTACAGGGCTTAAGTCTCATATAATCTCCACCCCTGGGATGTGTGTATTTTGCTCACCTCCACGGCCACGTTAGCAGAGCTCCCACTGTGTCCATTGTGACTGGTCATCCTGACGCTTCAGATGGCACTAGCAGTTGAGCTATAAATGATTGCTATTCCATTCCACTAGGGATTGGCTGCAGGATGGCTTTGTGGTTTAGTGTGAAGAACAACATTTGAGCAGAGGAGATCCACTGGCACATATTTGGCATGTGTGATTCTGGGTGAATGTGTGTGTTTTGTCTATAAAGATTGCAAAAGCAATTTCAAATAGCTTACTCACAAAGTGAGTGTGTATTTGTGTGCACATGTGTGTGTGTTCTGCTTTCTTGTTTGTTTGTTTTGTTGTGTTTTATTGATGTTTTTTTCCCTCTTTTGTCTTTCTTGTCTGTGTAACATCTCCCCCTCCAGAGGTAGCGCTGGCCTAATTTTTTTGGCCGTGATCGGAGAGGAACAGGAAATTCTGCAGCAGTGGTTTTATTACTGGGACACCACTAATAAAGTCTGGTGCCGTCCGGGATCTTATCCACCCCAGCCCCAGCACCCCCCCCCCCACACACACACACACTTTTTTTCTCTCTCTCCATCATCCTCAGCCACCCTTACCCCCCTCACACACACATACACACACACAAAACACCACAACGACTCCTGCTTCCAGCCTCCGTCCTCTGGCTGAAGTCTCCATCAGCATTCCAGAGCTCAGCCAGAGACCTTCAGACAAAAAGAAGTGAACACATTGAATGTAAAACTGAAATGCTACTCATTTTCCCCTGGAGGAGAAAAAAAGTTGATAGAGGAATAAGTGAAACAAATTAAGAAAAGAATGCTCTGTCCAACAGGACCCAAAGAAGCCAATAAAGAAGCATAGGAGAGCAGAGGAGAAAAGAGGAATGGAGAGGAGAGAAGAGGAGTGAAGTAGAAAGGAGAGGAGAGGAATAGAGAGGAGAGGAGTGGAGAGCAGAGGAGTAGAGAGGAGTGTAGAGTAGGAGAGGACAGTAGCAGAGGGAGAAGGAAAGAGGGATGGATCAAGGAAAGATGGATTGAAAGTAAAGGGGTAAACGAGGGCGGCCGCGTGCTCTGTGGTTGAGGGGCGGCCGTGTGTCATCCGTGTGGTTAGCGCCATTGTGCTCTGAGAGGAGAAGCTGTTTGAACAGTGCGTGGGGAGGATGGAGGGATGGGGGGAAGGGAAGGGAGGAGGGGGGGAGAGAGTGAGAGGCAGGGAAAAGAAAAGCAGTGAAGCCCAGTGGCCTGAGGTTAGGCAAGGGTCTTTTGAAGTCACTCTCCTAAGAGAGAGGGGGATAGCGAGAGAGAGAGAAAGAGAGAGAGAAAGAGAGAGAGAGGAGAGAGAAGCAGGGTTTCTCTTCACTGGGTATAAGGAGGCTAGGAGACTCAGAGAGTGGAAGGGGGAGGGTGGTCACCAAAAATCAGCGCATACACTGAGTTCAAATTTCACATTTAGTTTGGGGGGAAGAGAGGATGAGGAAGAGAGCCAAAGAGAGACGTTGTGCACAACAGACATGGTTACATTTTCAGAGGTATCATTGCTCTTGTCAAGCCATTGTTCACATGCACATGTGCCATCAATCAGGTTCCTTTAAGCTGGAGAAGAAGAAAAAGAGGAAGAAGAAGAAGAAAAACAAGGGAAGAAGAAAAGGAGGAGAAGAAGAAGAAGAAGACTAAAGCAGCAAGTAGTTTGGACTTGACCTCTAGTCACTTTTCATCATCCAATGAGCATCCTTGAGTATACTACAATTAGGCCTTAATATTATCCAATGAGCATCCTTCAGTATTGTATAATTATATGTTATCCAATGACCGTCCTTTCGTATTATACAGTTATAAATGATCAAATAAGCATTCTTGACTATTGTATACAGTAAAGGGTCGCTGTTACCAAAGACTCATGCACTTGAATGAGTGGTAAACAGACTAATGAAGCAAGGATGTGTTTGAGAAGTGACTGACATAAATGTACAACTCTCTCTGTGTGTGTACACACATGGGTATATACACATGCTAAATATGAATTTTGCCTCATGAGTATACTCTACTTAGCAGCCTGTGTGAACTGTGTAGGTTTCTAAACGTGCATATCTGAGTGTATATACTGTATGCCCCACCCTCTGTGTGCATGTGTGTGTTTACAGTATGTGTGTGTGTGTGTGTGTGTGTGTGCGTGCGTGCGTGCTTGGTTGTGTGTGAGTGTGTGTGTATGTGTGTGTGATGTCCACAGAGCTTGCAGGCGTTTCAGGAGCACTTAATCCCTCTGTCAAAAGCCACTGATGTGGGGCTGGCAGACTGGGCCTGAGAGAGACAGAGAGCGGGCCAGAGAGGAACAGAGGTGAGACAGCGTGTGTGTGTGTGTGTGTGTGTGTGTGTGTGTGTGTGTGTGTGTGTCTGTGTGTGTGTGTGTGTGTGTGGGCTTGGGGCACTGAGAAATGGAAAAGAGTGAGAGACAGAGTGTGTGTGCAGAATAAGTCAGGGTCATCAGAGACGCACTAAGCGTCCTGACTCAGATTTTCTCACACACCATCATAAAACAACATAAAGAACATTCCGCATCTTTCCATGGCATGAGCATAAAGGCCATAAAAATGCAGGAATGTTCCAAGAAAAGAACCATGTTGTAAAAACAACACACTGACAAAAGCTATGTATATCACAAAAGCTGCAGAGACATATTTAACAGAAATCAAAACTACCACAAAATCAACACACCCTTGCAAGACAAAGTCCCACTAACCACAAAAAATGAGCAAAAGCTAACACTAGTCTTGGGGTATTTAGATAGTACACATGCAATCACATGCAACAGTGACAGCGGAGCCAAACACGGCATGGTTAACATCAGCCATTAGCTATGTCCACAAGTTGAAATATGAAAAACATATTTCATATTAAACATATAATAACATAAGAAAAACCACCCTGTGTAACATTAGGAAGGATATAATCTTCTTGCATTGTTAACTTAATCTGGTCTAAACAACCTATTTCAGCCAACCTCTGTCACTGATCAGATCCTGGGTGATCTGATCGCAGGTGGACAGTTGGTTAAATAGAAGTTCAAACATCATGTGTAAACAATCATCAAGACACACTGTCATCTGATCACAAAAATAAGACGTTCTAATGGATCCCTGACAATGGGAAGTTCTAATGAAAGTGACATTAGCAGTATCAGAATCTAAAATCAATTGGTCAGCAGCACTCTGGCTGGACCCCTCGAATGCAAGTGTCAAAAGTGATGTGTTGGCTCACCCACCACTAGCGATTTGATCACCCAAAACACTTTCTAAAAGCAAATGTAAACTTCCACTTGTATTTTCTCTCTTGTGTTCTTAGTGGATATGGTGGCTTTGAATGACTCACATGGCCAGCTCTTCACATACATCACCCCCCCACACACACAAACACACACACACACACACACACACACACACACACACACACACATACACATGCACACACACACATACACATGCACACACACACACACCAGCACTAACCCCCCCGGCAGCCCTGCAGCATGGTTCTCATTACCCACTCCACACACACACACACTCCCCCCGCACTGGCCTTGAAAGTACTGGCAGCAGCCCCACGTAACAAAATGTGGTGCCTGGATATTTATACTCCCGTCTCTGTGTTTCGCGTTAAGGGAGCTCTGTATCTGCATTTTCTGACTCTCACAGAAAAAAGAGAAGGGGGGAGAGAGGGAGAGAGAGAGACGTCAGGCAGATTTGGGCTCTGCGGGAGAGGACTGAGCTTTGAGTCTGTAGGCTCTATGCAGCCTGGGAGATCAGATGAGCAGCACATGTAACAATAATAAAGGAATCAGAGTAATGGAGTGGCTATGAAAGCCGGAGACGGAGTGCAGACAGCCAAATTCAAAAGGAGACATAGGAGAAGACTAGAAAGAGAAGAGAAAGAAAGAAAGAAAGAAAGACAGAATAAATGGTCAATTACATACAGAAAGTGAAGGAAGGTAAAAAAGGAGGATCAGAAAAGTGGAGGAGAGAAAGAAAAAGAGAAGAAAAGGAAGAGAGAAGAAGGCTGTGAGCCATGAGCCTCTGGGCCGCTCCTCTCAGCTCTCAGGTGGAGTCCAGTGACGCATGCTGCCCAGACGCTTGCGTGCCAGCAGGCCATATAAAAGACAGATCGTCTGCAGCGTGGTCGTACGCCCGACCGTGAAACTGCACAACACGCCAAACAACCTCCCCCTGACCCCGCCTATCTCCATAACACGCCGCTGGTCTGCTTTTGTGCTGCAAAGCATGAAACAACCAAGTCTGCCCCCCCCCCCCCCTTCTCTCTCTCTCTTTCTCTCCTGTCTGTTTATGTCCCTCTCTCGCTTATCCCCTCCTCTCTCTCCCCTTGTAGCTGTCCCTTAAAAACGACATGGGCGGAAAGCATACTGTTTCCATTAAAAAATTTCATGCTTGCATAGTTTCATTCAGATGGTGCCTCAAACATGCACTGTGAAGATGGCCCATGGAATAATTGAATTTGATCTTTTTTTGCTCTCTTCTTTCTCTCTCTCTCTCTCTCTCTCTCTCTCTCCAAAATCGGGAAAACAGCAGAATTCAGTGGAGCTCTTCAACAACATCTTATAAGGAGACAAAACTGACAAGATGGTATAAGTAAAGGTTAACATAGTCTTTAGCTTCTTGCTAGCTCTCCCTCTGAGAGTGACAGACTGAGGGGTTGCTAGGGTCTTTCACAAGTTGCGAGACGGCATGACACCAAACAAATGGCCACATTTTACACATTAACTACAACATTAGTCAGATATCTAAGGTGTACTTGTGAGGACTTGTATTCTTGTAAACAAAACAGGTAAAAATTTGTTAATGCAAGGCACACTTACAGACACACACAGAGACCCCGGACACGATCTCAATACAGCCAGGCAGCAAGACAGGGCAACTAAATGACAGGCTTCCTCAAATCTAACCCCTCCACACACACACACACACACACACACACACACACACACACACACACACACACACACACAATCACCACCCTCACCAAGACAAGTGGGAGGGGTCTGCTGCCATATTTAGCCCATTACACCAGAGATGTAATTAGAACTCAAGAAAACAATCTGGTATGGTACAGCAAAGCAAACGAAAAGCACAGTATAGCAGGGTTGTGTGTGTGTGTGTGTGTGTGTGTGTGTGTGTGCACGCACAATTTTTGTTATTTTGCACAAGTTCCACACACATCCTGATGGAGGCCCAGACAGTTCTACACAGGCCAGAAGTGGGTTAGTGGTGCAGTGACAGTGTATGTGTGTGCTCCCAGTAAAGATTGTTCACACTATAGGCTGACTGTATGAATGTCTGCAAAGGCGCAGATTTTACTTATATATTCTGTTTACTTGTCTGTCATTATGCACACATCTTGCACCTATACATTCTATGTATGTAATAACTGCTTTGGAAATACAAATATCTTACTATTCAGCACACCAATAAAGCACCTTTGAATTGAACTGAATTCAGAGAGAGAGAGAGATGTGCTACAATCACTGACTACACACAGAAGTTAGGATCAGCGCATCAGCAGGAGAAGGGTGCATAACTCCCTTTGCAAATCCAAGATGCAAGACACACTAGATGCACAAGACGCATGCAAGAACACTTTTCAAACTAGTCTGTGCCCTGCAGGATTAAGTGAATCCTCCCTAATCCGTGGGAAGTAGTTAACACATAGACAATAAAATGTGCAGAATGTCACGCATGTTCTTGAGCTACTCCACGGCACTAACTACAATGCGTACAATGACATTAGAAAAATACTCAGGATAAATATGTCCTTTGCGGAATCAAATTATAAATGATATCTTTTGAGGAATCATTCACCGCTTTCTGGAATCCCTGGACCCGGTAACATAAAAGACCTTGAGGAGCTCAAGCAAAGATGAAGAAGAGATGCACCCTTGCATGTCTTCTGGAAGTGTTGCAGTATAACATGTGATATAACACGTGATGTAGCATAGTAATATTTTCCAGATTAGTAGTATTCCAGAAGTCACATGGATTGATGCAGGACCCCAGGAAGAATACTGGGAGATAATGGGACTAATGGGGACCCAATAAATACATACAAAAAATGACTTAAGATTTAAGAGATAGAAGACCAAAAAAATCTTCCAGGTGTCAGGCAGTTACGGTGTGTTTTCCTGGGATGTGCTGCACAGATTCATGCTTCTCAGCAGGCATCAACTCTCTCCATTAGTCCACTCAGAGAGACGGGGGAAAAAAAATCACATCTCGTAGGGAGAAGAGATCTGAACCTGTCAAATGATGATAGCTCTCTGAAATCTCCACACACACACACACACACACACACACACACATACATACACACCACTCACATACTCATACACATTTACACCAACTCCACACACACACACACACACGTGTACACACACACACGTGTACACGTGTTTTAACCCTGGGGCTTAGTTGCTCCCGTGATTGGCACCTCGTTAGGAGGTGCAGCATTCTCTCGCAGGAAGGGAACTTTGTGCGGAGCAATCTTTGATAGCACTGTCAAGCTAAATCTCAAACCTTAATTATGATTTGTGCTGGGGAGCAGACAACACATTCCCCAAGGGAACAGGTTGGAATCACAAAATAAGTGCAGACACACACACACACAAACACACACACACATAAAATATTCTTGCTTCATTGCATTAACAGAGTTAGGCATTGATTCTGCCTGAAATGGGTGCTTTTGGGCTCTGCACATTGACAGCTGAGTCCCATTTCTAGGTTCATCCAGTCACGGGAGACCTGTCCAAAGTTTGACATAAGCCAGGCATCCATTTCCTCACTGTAGGGTATTTAAAGGCAGAACAAAATTCATCTTATCAAGGACACTGCATCACCTATTCACCTTACCCATATTCATTCATCCAAAGAGTCTTTCCATGAAAACGCTTAAACATTACAACTGTAGTCATTCAGCCATATTGTTTCAGCATGGTGCTTTTCATCTTCACCAACAGGTCAGGAATTAATTCCATCTTTGTCCACCACATATAGTACATCAAAAGTACATACATACAGTACATCAATGCACTAGAATCTTTCGTATTCTGTTGAATGTGCAGACCCAGTATTTGTATTCATGGGGATGTACTGAAGCAGTGTTTGTGAACAAAATGAGCTGATCCCCATTTTATTTTCTTGATCTACCCTCAGGCGTAGAGACTATTTCTAATTATAACTCAGCATGAGTCTCCCTCATCTGCATTTCCTCAAATATAATAATTACAGGGAACATTGAGACATCAGCTAGTTCTTTCCTTTTGTCCAATGGGTTGGATCATCATCATCATCATCATCATCATCAATAGGGTGTGCTTTGAAGTTATGTCTTAGTCACAGGGTGAGCAGAGAAAATAAGGTGCCTTGACTAAGACACGATTACCGGTACTTCAGGGTTTGTATTGAAATAGTTCACAGGGCACGACACAGAAGACTACTTGCTATGTCAGGTGTTCAAGAATTCAATCTGGGTTAGATTTGTATTGTTAGAAAATTGCAGAGTAAAGCAGACTACGTCCTATTTGTTTTCATGAGTCAGAGATATGAGGTTTCCATGAGGTTAAAGATAATAGTAGCCTACAAATAAGCTGCATATTCAAGAAATATTTCAGATTGACCTGGTCTATCTTTGGGAACATCAACAGTAAGAAAAAGCACACCTCCACTGCATCATACCCAGACAGAGAACAAGTGCCAAAGTCTGAGAAGTCTAAGACTGAAGAGTAAATAAATCTGCCAAAATAGCCTATGAAAGTGGGTGGTTGTTATGGCATTGATAAAAGATTCAGACTACTGTTTTTTTAAACTTTAACAATGGCCTTGGACAGAATTAAAATATGAAAGGCATAATGAGATCTTCATAAGCTTACTTAAATCCAATGCTTTCTCAAATTCATTTACCATTCCCTGTGTGTTCTGCATTTTTAGTGTCTTACTCAGGATCTGTCTAGACCCAGGGCCCGTGAAGAGCTAATGGATGTTATTTGGCCCTTACACTTCTTGAACAAGAGGGGATGAAACTAACCCACGATCACTGCGATTAGGAGTCTTCCTCTGTTCTGTGTCTATATCGAAAAAAGCAGAAATCCACCTGCTCAGGCAGACTGGACGAGTCATTTAGTAAGAGATGGGAGACACAGATCACAATATGACCTTGTGATACGTGATTTCTTCCTCTGTAAGCACACTACGTTACTAACAATATTAAAAAGTTTGGCTATAAGCCTAAGACATGTCTGACAGACAATGAGAAATGTGAGAGCGTCAAGGTTTATACTGAATCCAGCCATAAAAATAACAATAAGCATGTTAGATCCAGAGGGCATAAAGTTGAGGTGTAGCATTTTCAGGTTAAAATTGACATGAATTGCAAGAACATCGCAAACCAAATTGCCTGTGACTTGAAGGTGAAGTTGACAAGGAAGGTCAAACTGTTTACTTATTTTTGTCTCGCTCTTCCTCTGGGCCTCTCCTTACTATGAGCTTCTCCACACTCCACTGAATTCCAATGATCGCAGGTTGGCTTTGTTTTCCTAGAGACAGTTTGGGAAAGAAAAACAGCAACAAAACAAACTGCACGCTGTCAAAATCATGCGGGAACACAGGCTTGCTAAATAATCTACGACGAGCCGTTTCCCCAACTGAACTCTTTGAAACACGTGTGCTTTTGCTGTCCTCATTTCTCCAAATGTGTAATAGTTTTAATTTTTCACAAGCTCCTGGCTGGTTATCTGTGAGGCCTTCAGCAGACTAAGGTCATGTGGGGTTAGATCACATCAGCCAGGCACAGGATGCTGGATGCCCCAACAGCTCTGCTGGAACTTCAAACAAAGGTCACAAATGTGAACCAAACAGAGCACATCTTACTCTAAGGGCAGTGTTCTGTTAAAGGCATTTCACATCAAACCATGAAACTCTTCAATCAAATGTCACATGCACACAGAATATCCCTTCAGAGCTTATCAAGTTTAACCTGTAGCAGACTTACAGTACAACACTGAAATAGCACAAGCTTTGGTGCAGGCTTACAACACAAACCAGGGATTGTTGAGGAACAAGTTCTTTTGTTTTACAGTTCTGATGGCCTTACAGTCCCAGCAGGCACTTCTGAAGCCAGCCTGAAGTTATTGCTATTCTCTGTGGGACTGGATGTCCTGTAACACCCGGAGAACACTAGCTCATTTCAGTTCTGTTCTAAAATTACCAAACACACACGCACACACATACACACACACACACTAGAGACTAAGGCAGACTTCACAAGACTCCATATAATGTTCCAAAAAAGGTAGCTCACCATTCTGGAAAACACTGAAAACATTGCATTGCATCATATATTTAATGCTATATCTCATCTAAGCTTCCTTAAATTACTCAATTTGCCCATAACTTAATAACACTAACCCCAAAAAGTACAAGAGCACAGTCCCGCTTTATCAAGTTCTTGACGTCAGCGTTTGAATGGAAGGATTTTAGTGAAAGGAGAAATCCTTTAACAAGCGGTAATTTAATATCCACATTTGGGCATTTTCCATTCATGGGGAAACAGTGAGCACTGCAGTGATGCCTATTTTCCCTGCAGACAAGAACAGACTTCAGAGGGAAGCTTGTCTTAATGTTGAGACTGTATGCTAGAGACATTGGGACTACACAGTTAAGTATCAAGAAAAAAAACCCCACAGTATATGCAAGATACAAATGCAAGGGGAAATATCAGTTTGAGCAATGCTTGTTGAAAACATCATTTACAATAACTGGTTCTGGTAGTTCATGTTTATTGTATTTAAAGTTAAACTTGACTGGTGTTTAGCAGACACTTTCATCCAAAACAACGAGGACTCAAACCATTTCATTTTCAGTTCAGAAATTGAACCTAGGTCAACTGTTGGCTCGTTCACACCTGTATTTCACAGATAATTTGTCCAAAGATATATACTGTAATTTCCTGATTATTAACCAAGGTTAATACATTTACTTAGCAATATTTCTTCATCTATGAGGTTAATACATGAGCTATACACAGGACTGCATTTCTTTTCATCATTCTACTTGATCTGATCTGATTCTGATTCAGTAGGTAATGTTTGTAAACTGATACATGGTTGTTAATACATGGGTGAGGTCAGTACATGGTTTTGTATTTTTTAGTTTGCATAAAACACTGACCTGAGGTTTATAAATGATGCAGCTTATATTTGGAAAATTACTGTAGTACTGGTTAATGCTAATTAGTGTTTGTAATGTTTGTGAGAGGTGCTGGTAAAGGTTTAGCCAGGATGTGTAATAACTAGAAAGAGTGTATGAAACCAGAAAACACAGTCTAGTACTACACAAATATGCGGGAAGCATTGTTGTTACACTGATGTAACCCTGTTGCTATGTGGCCCTGCTGCTAAGTGTGAAATTCAAACAGAAACACCACTGTGGGAGTGTGTGGGTGGGATATGCCCAGGAAACAAACACTAATATGAGGAACCCAAATTTCACAGGACAATGTGCCATGTCGCTGCCACTTGTGAGGCCCTGGTTGTGGCTGGTTGGGAGAGGGATGCCACAGCCTCTCTGAGCCAGCAGAGAACCACTTCCTCTTGGCTCTGGGTGATTGGGTCTGGACCTAGAAGCCTACAATCTTTTTTTTTTTTACCTCCTCCTCTACACATTAGTATCCTCAGCAAATATAGCATGCTATGCTGTGATTAACCGGCCTTCAGTAGTCAGTGGTGCTCAATCAAACTGAAACACATGTCAACACACATCAAGACATTGTTGTTAGGGAGCCTAGAGTGAGGGCTTTTTTTCTCTTTCAGTCTGGAAAAGAGGAGAGTGAAACGCTGGGCATCAGAGTAGGAATTTAAATAGGCCTGTAGTCTCAAATGTCACGGCTCACAGAGGGAGAGGCTCAGGCAATGGGTGGGCCTTTGTGCGGCACAGGGTAGGATGTGACGAAGTGTACGGGGCCTTTTTCTTTTCCCTTGCTCACTCACACACACACTCACACACACACACACACACACACACACACACACACACACACACACACAGGCTGGGCCCATAATGTTGTGCTTGATTTGGCAGCAGGGTTCTCGTGACTGCTGCTGTTCCCTCCCTCCCTCCTTCCTCTGTGTGTCTCTCTCGCACTCTGGGCTCATGACATTCCACAGCATATCTCAGGCACAAAGACAGACAGGAATGCAATGCGCAGACAAACCTCTATGACACACACACATACACACAAACTGAACAACTGACAAGCACAAACACCACCTGCTTTTTCCCCTGAAATAAATCAGGTCAAGGTTTGGGCAAATTAGACTGTTAATGCCACCTAAGGCTTTAGAAGGGGGCTGACATAATATGGAAAGATAAACAAACAATCTATCTAACATCTCTAACATGGGAGTCAAGTTCATGCCAGCAGTCACCCATCTAAGGCCAAGTGGAGTGTTCATCGGCGACTACCATAACAAGCTGGGGTGCAGTGGGGGATTTCTTTCATGGGCGATATAATATATTTATAAATGAATGCCTTATATTTAACTTTTATAAAAAATGAGAAATAGCCTACATAAATGACGATGCTCCAAAAAGTGTGGGGAACCCTGTACCATCGCGTGCCCACAACACCCAACACCCCTGTTTACAAGAAGAGCAAAAGCTCAATGCCATCTTTATTCCACAAAAAAACAACAACAACAACAACAACAAAAACAAAAACTACAGTGTGATTCTTCTAGACATCATGACACTTTGTATGAACTTTCCTTCACACGTATATTAACTTTTACTAGATGACTGTCTGATCTGGCTATAATGCTACCAAGAGCAGCTCCAGCATTTTCATCAATGATTCACAACTATAACAACCGAAGAACAAAAGCACATGACAATACCTTTTCCTCCAATCCCCTCAAGGCTGTCTTTGTCTTCTCTGTCCAAAAGTCTGTAAGTGAAGTCAGGGCACTGCAAAGACAAGACAAGACTCAAAGTTCTGGTCTGAATCAGAGTGACAAACTACAGCAGGATGTTCTTTGGGATGTGGTCCACACAAATCCAAACTTGACACATCTGCGCATGGGGAACAGCACATGAGGCAAGCCTTTGAGCAGATGTGTACGTGGACAGACTTGGACACAAAGCTCTCCGGAAATTGATCTGTTCAGAGAGCAATAGAAGGGAGCCTACACACACACACACACACATGCACACACACACACATATGCATATACTCACAACTAGAGTAATAATTTATAAACAGTTCAACCGTCAGTGATATACATGTTCACAATCTGACTCTCATCTAGCAGATTATTTTTGCAGTAATAAGTCATTTTTATACTTTTGCAGTAATAAGTAATTTCTATAAAATTATAAGCAGTTGTTGTGAATGTTATGATGCATGCTAAAATATTACTTTTTATGCCAATCCTCATAATCTCATTGGTTTGGATATCACACAATATTTACAGTTCACAAATGATTCCTGAAGCAGTTGAGTCAAATTCATTTAAAGAAGCAGAGACATACCTTATTTACGAGCAGCATCACTTTTGATAACAGGGAAGACACTAGCTATTTAACTGTAATGAGCCCAATAACAGCTCTGCTCAGTTTGACAACATGTCACTTCTGAAGTATTTCACTAAGGTGAGAAACACTTTTGAGACACTGACAAACATCTGGAAAAAAATCTAACAAACCTACACTGTTCAGGGACAGTTGTAATTGTATGCAGATCCTCACGAATCACTCAATTTAAGTTCGACTTTTAGTGATGCAGACACCTAATTTTTTTGTTGCTAGACCAAGTGAAATATGGGAGAGCAGCACTGAATCTCTGAAATACATCTACAACATGTGATGACCTTGGGAATTATCACTGATAGAAGATCAAGGTCACCATTCCACTTTGTAATCTAGATTCAAGCAGGCGGCCCTGGATAATAAGGACTCAGAGGAACCAATTTTTGGCGTGAAAGAACAAAACAGGAAACAACCTCAACCAAAGCCGTTTCACAATTTGTACAAAGTTGGGAATTTTATTCTTCAAAGAAGGCATGGTATATATAAACCTATTTTTTTTTCTCTATAAATATAAAGGTTATTTTGGTAGTATCACAAATATATGCACAGAAAACAACAAAACAAAAATCAAATTACAGATGGCAATGAGGTGGAGTAGTTCACACTGAATACAGGCTTCCATGGTCGGTTTAAAACAATTTCTCAGGGTCATGGGGGAGGTCAGGGGGTGGGCATGCAGAAATCTGAAATGCTGACTAAAACTGCAGTCCAAAAAGTAAAAACAATATTATTATATATAAAAGAACTCAAACCCAATTTAACAATCCTGTCAAATGCTGAGGAAGGACGACATCTTTAAATAAACAAACCAGGAACAGTGGCAAGTGAGGAGTGTCTGTCTGTCTGGCCTGTTGTCTGACTTTGGTGCACGGGTGAGAAGTGAAAGGGATAGTGGGTTACAACACCTTAGCACGCACACATGCACACCCCTACACACCTTAGGGGCATCTTTCATCAGGGGAAACAGTCAATTTCTTATGCTTCTGCTTAACCAGCAAGCACAATACAAACAAACAAAGAAAACAAAAGAAAAACAATTCAATTACTATTTGGGTGTGTGAGTGTAACCTAACTGTGTGTGTGTTTAAGTGAGAGAGACAGCAGCGATATTATTATGGCGAAGATAGAAGTGCAAAATGGGTGACCCGTGCCTCACAAGAACTTCCTGAAAAGGGCCACAGGCCTTACTTTTCAAAGATTACTCTGGCACAACATCCACGTCCACATCCACAACACCCATCACAACCAAACAATATCACTACTGAAACTAGTCAAATGATCACTGATATGTAACTCAATTATGACATTACCTTAATTCCAGATTTTAATATCAATTACTTTTTTTCACTTTTTAAAAAATTATTATCATTGATTACCATAGCTCAGCCTATAAGAAACTAAATTAATACTTAGAACAACTCATAATCTGACTGGTAGTAAATCCCCTAATGTAAACATAGGGACAGGAAAATGTACAACCATGTTGCCAAGACATTCTCCCCATAACCTGTACTCTTGTGTGTGCTGGATTCTAATGGGTCCAATCCATATTAAAAAAACTCCACTCTGTCCAAGTGCTGTTCAGCATCTGTGAAGTACTCTCCTCAAAAGCCCTGGCAAACCAAAGGCACTGGAAGTGATTTGAGAATCCCCACCCATGCCCACCCCAAATCCCATTAAAAAAAAAAAAAAAAAAAAAAAAGAAAGAAAAAAAATCTGCTCAAACATCGGAGTGGAAAAGCAGCAGTAAACACATTCCTCCTGGTTTTAAAATCGAACATGAGCACCAACATGACGGCAATTGTGGAAGCGCTGTGAGTAATGACGTGTTCTGTACTAAGAAATCCGGTAAGCTTTAATTTAAAGCTTAAAGGTAAACTCCTATGGTAACAATAGTAATGAAAAATAAAGCAAACAGCAAAACAAAAATAACAACCCAATACTTTCACTGTCGGACGTTGGGTCTGAAAGAGCTTCAGGTGAGAAAAGTTTTCACTGCTATCTCATTTTAATGTCTTTCAATAGCCTACAAACATGTTCACATAAAACATGCGCATCACTTTTAATGCAGCCCATTATCATAGAGCGCGGACCCAGCTTTTCCACGCATATGTTCATATCCAGACTTGTGATGAAAGGCAAACCGTATGCTTGCCCTAGCAATGACAAAGGGCCGCGCATACGTCCTCAAAGCTCAGTTGTGTAAATAAAAAAGTCAAGTCGGTCCTCCTGCTGTCCAAAATCCGGTATGGATGATTTAAATCGACTGAAAGTATCTTTAAATACAAATATATACTTACAAAAATCTCACAAACGCATATTTACAACATAAACATATCAAAGAGGGTCTCTTTGTAGCTCCACAAATAGTTGTTCAATAATTTGTTTTTTTTCTGTGTAACGTCGAGAAAACACATTTGGAGTTTAGTCGATAAAAATCAACAAACTGAATTCACACTGTTGTTTCGCCGTGCTTGCTGTTTGCCAGTCTTGTGTAGAACTTTCTCCACGAGTTGAGCGTCTTGCCCGACCAGATCCAGAAACCGGAGGTAATACCAACGATCAGGGTCATCAGATACTTGATCATAAAGACCGTGAAGTCGGGGCTCATATCAGAATGGTGAAATGACGGACACGGCACGGCGTAAGTCTTGCAGGTCTTACTGATCCACGTCTTCTCCCACTGCTCCCGGAAGGCCTGTTCATAAAAGTAGCATGCGATGACGATGGTGGCTGGGACAGTGTAGAGGACGCTGAAGATGCCGATCCGTACCATTAGCTTCTCCAACTTTTCCGTCTTGGTGCCGTCATGCTTCATGATGGTGCGGATGCGAAACAACGACACAAACCCCGCCAGGAGGAAAGATGTCCCGATGAATAGGTACACGAACAGGGGCGCCAGTACAAAGCCGCGGAGCGCATCTACACTGTTGATGCCCACGAAGCACACACCGCTAAGCACGTCCCCATCGACTTGTCCCACGGCCAAGATAGTGATGGTTTTGATAGCTGGCACTGCCCACGCAGCGAGGTGGAAGTACTGTGAGTTAGCCTCAATGGCTTCGTGCCCCCATTTCATCCCTGCAGCCAGGAACCAGGTGAGAGCCAGGATCACCCACCAAATTGAACTGGCCATACTGAAGAAGTACAACATCATGAAGAGAATGGTGCAACCCTCCTTTTTGGTTCCCTGGACCACAGTTCTGAAGTCATTGTCAAATTTCTCATTACACACCACCTTGTCCTCTAGCAGAAATCCAGCAATGTAGGCTATAGAGACCATGGTATAACAGCCGGAGAGAAAAATAATGGGTCTCTCGGGGTAGCTGAATCGTTTCATATCCACCAAGTAAGTCAAAACTGTGAACAGTGTGGACGCGCAACATAAAACTGACCATATTCCAATCCATATTCTGGCGAACTTTTGTTCCTCTTCATTGAAGTACATTATTCCATGGGATCGTTTTGGTTCGCAGGGTGCAGCGCAATCATCTTCACCCAGAAAACGATAATTCAGATAGGGGGGCACAGTCAGAGAAGAAGGACACTTAAACTGTCCTTTTACGTCCCATCGGTCAGGCGGAGGCATCGTTACCTCGGGGGTCGGGTTGATCGGGGTGCTTTTTTCTGACATATTCTGTCCAACGCACAACTCGCCCGCGCCGTGAACGGGGAATTTTTCGCATGCGAGGCTATCCGGCCACTGGAAACCGAATTTGTTCATCAGCGCCTCGCAACCCTGCCTCGCCCGCTCGCATAAGGAGCGACATGGGGGGAGCGCTTGATCCAACACAGTGCAAACGGGCGCATACATAGAGCAGAGAAAGAACTTCAGATCCGGAGAGCACTGAACTTTGACAAGCGGGTAAAACTGATGCACTTCGAGTCCTGCATCCTCTTGGTTAGTGTGTCCCAATAAATTTGGCATGATGGTCTCGTTGTAAGCTATGTCCGTACAAAGTGGGATAGAAATTGGCTGGCAAAAGCCGTGCTCTGGCACGGACAGCCCCCGGTCTCCATACTGTCCAGCAACTCCCAAAATTCCAATGAATAACAAGAGGAACATAGTGAAAATCTTTTCACTCACTTGATTATAATCCATTATCGAAACATTATGCACAGCCATACTTTCTTTGCGGTTCCTTCCCTCCAGACAGCTAGCTCGCCAGCTAGCTAGCTATTTCTCCGCTCCCCTTGGTTAAGTCTTCTTTCCTCCTCCTCGTTAAAATTACTCTGGTCCAAACTTTGTAAAACGACAGCTGCACCTCACTAGGCGCATAGAGACACAGTGGTTGTACAAAACAAAGTATAAGAAAAAATATATCCAGAGTAAATCCTTGTGGAAACACGCAGTCGTGCACTCAATATTAAAACCCCGATTGTCGGGACTGTGATAGTGAATACTCTGAGCTGTTCAAACCTGTTTCCAGGCGCCCTGCTGTCTCCTCTTCATATGGAAAAGAAGGGTGGGACTAAGAAACAGATGGCACCGTCTAGGGAGCGTCACCATTTTCCATGCGCTGTTCGTGTTCTAAGAAATAGTAGTGTGATTATGGTCTTGTTGAGTTGTGATAATTTTATTTAATAATACTGAAATTTATTTTATCTGCTGTAATGGCTGCGTGACTTGAATATGATGGCAGATTACACCCAAATATGATAGATGTAATGATCACGTAAACTGATATCACTTTTATGATCAAATTATATGATCCCTCATGACCCTGATCATTGCAGTCATTCCTTTGACGGCATCTTATAGTAAAAGTGTCATTTTAAGGACAGTAGGAGAACTACTAGTAGCACACTAACTACTCCTTGGTGAATGTTCTTTGTCAGCCATCCTGTCTCCTATTAGTCTATGGAAGGCATATAAGGAAGTGTCCCCTTGAACTGCAGAGCTGTAGATTTGTGCACAGGTCTGTTGTCAGAGGGGTCATTCATGCCCCGGAACCCCCAGTATTGTGCACAACAGTGTCCACAAACCTTTCCTTCAGATAATTTCCTGTTGTGCAAAGGAGAACTGCCTCCTGAAAGGCTATTTCAAACTTTATCTTAAATCTCTGTCTTTATCTTCAGTCTCTGCATTTAACCCATCTGTGAACTAGTGATGCACACAGCACAGCACACAGTGAACACACAGTAAGGTGAAGCACACACTATCCCGGAGCAATGGACAACATTTTTAAAAAAGAACTGGAAATCGAGGTGGTCCCTAAAGTTTAGTGGCGGCTAAAGCCATTCTATTGGCTTCAGAGGGTGCCTGTTACAAGGATGAAGGGAATCAAAGAACATGATTTGCACTGACAGGGGAATGTTGAGATTGCCTTCAATTGCTCTGCCTAGACCCTGAGTTTCTAAACTTGTGACTTTTCAAACAAAACAAGGCTGAAAACGCACAAGCTTTCACTTTGTCTCTTTTACTCTCTCAACACGCTGCATTGGATAGGCTTGTAGAGATTATTCTATATATCTTTTTCGTTGTACAATGGAAAGAATACAACTTCGAATACAGTTTGGATTTAAAGATTAATTCAACCTCAGTTCTGATCATTGATCATTATTTCAAAGCAGCCCAGTCCCTTATGCATTAATATTACATTTCAATGACAATCACACTGAGGGCCAGGATTAACACTTTTGTTCAATAGTAGGCAATTTGAGAGGCTTACTTGCGAGGCAGCTCTATTCACTATAAATGTCATCAGCTCTCAGGAGTGGATTACGTGTGACAACATTCCAGAAGAGGAAATGAAGTCATACCGCCATCACATTGTTCAAATGAATGCATTCTCTCCCAAACCCCAGCCAAGCCCTCTCCAAAAATCATGATGGCACCCATCTTATCAAGAATAGTCAGGAACAGTGTGTTTTTCATCAATCTGCCACGGCACTTCGCAAATGCAATTAAAGTAAGATCCAGCTAACCCTAACCCTAACCAATTCTTGTGTTTTAGCCTTTCTTGTTTGTTTCCAACAGCAAATGACTTTTGTTGGATTAATCTCCTGGAAAATCACATGCTTTACTGCAGTCTTTTTTTCACTTGGAAACACTGACCTCCCTGTATGCTTTGAATTAGGAGGCTCCAACCCCAGTGGCAGGCCCGTGTTACAACAGAGATCTGGTACAGTGCAACATGAATTAGGCTTGGCTAATCAGGTCAGCTAACATCAAACAAGACTGCTAATACGTTGTAGATCACAGCTTAGCATAACACAGGGCACAGCTTTCACCACACAACTCCCAAGATTAAATATATGACATGGAGGAATTCCAGAGACCGGGTTATGCTCTGGTCTCTCCTACCTCCAACATGGGCTGGCCATGAAGTTGCGCTCATTGTTTACTTTGAAGGCTGAGTGGAGAGAACTGGGGGATTGTTTTACAAGCTGTCGGAGTCTAGGGCTGAGGTTTGTCATCGTGGACAGGTCTGGGCACATTGGGAGATGCCAGGGAAGGTAAATTAGGAGGCTCTGAATGTTATAGTGTGTCTTGTTTTAAATTAACAAGGAGCAAAAAACAGAAAGTTTTTCAAAAGGTTCTTTGTTCCTCTGGCATATGGTTTTAGTGACACTATGCAATACAGCAGAGTATCTTAGATTGTTGTGGATTTCAAACAGAAGGTTCAAGACCTGTGTTTCAGGTCAACGGACAAACAATCCTGGTGGTTTCAATTCCATAAGCACCTGCTGCAATACATGTTGCATGTAGAGATGAAATGTAAGCACTGTGATAAAAATCTGGATATCATTTCTGTAATTGCTTTGAAATACTTTCTAATACCAGGTACTTATTGGGACTCTCTGACTCGTCAGTAAGCAAGCCATGACTGTAGAGAACAACTGTTTGGTTTGTGTGGTTTTTTTGCAGGTTTTTCATATTTAGAGTCATAAAATGATGTGAAGCATTAATAAACTTTATTAAGATAAAACAACAAACAAATTTACAGAAGGACATTACATCTTCCATAATAACATTACATACAAGTTGTACCAAATGATGCAATAACTATTCTACTATATAACTAAGTCTGTTTTCAGATATAAAGTGACCGGTAACACTTCTATGTTCCAGACCGCTTGTCATTTCAGTGCATTATACAAAAAGTAAAATATATGTTCCTATATATATATTTATATGCAAGTGAAGCTATTTCCCAAAATAACACGACTTCAGTGTTGAGCAGAGCGGGGATGCAAGTTAGTCTCTCAGATTTTTCTTAACCAATGCACATTTACACAAAGATAGAATCCTATTCAGATTCTGTACTGGACGGGAGTGGTAAAGACATTCATGATGATCCTGAATGCAGACGTGTTCTCCGCAACATCATTTCAATAGTTCTTTATTTATTATTTTTTTTATTTTACCTTTATTTTATTCTTTTCATCATCATCATTATTTTATTTTTTTTACAGAGGTGTCCTCTCGTCCCTTTTATGTACAGCCTACAGACTAGAGATAACAAAGGTTACAAAAAGATTAAATATTCACAGATGAATTAAAGTCTCAGAGAATATCTGGTGGAGCAGACGGCACGTTCTATATAGCATGGCCAATATTGCAAACTGAGGAATTTAGGGCCATTCCCCTGGAACTGTTACAGTATGTACACAATTTTACACGTAACATCTAGATGCTGATTTTCAGCCACAACCAAATGTTTATTCTTAAAATGACACTGAAACCATGGATGTTTGTTATTGTTCTTATTGTCTGAACCATCACAGTGCTAAATGTGCAAATCTTCCACTTTGTTATTACTATAGTCACCCCCCCCCCCCCATCCTATTTCTTAGTTAGCCATGTTAAACCTATGCCTTTGTTTGCCTGCTGCTTTTAAGGGGAAAGGGTATTGTGAGAATATTCAAGTTCAACAAGGACAATAGTGCTTACTTTTCAGGGTCTCGACGCCCAAGCCCAAGACATAGACAATAACAACAACAAAAACGCGGTTCTGCCATCACAACAAGCCTTTTCGGCAGCTGCAGCTACTGGGGGTGTTAAACGGAGGATGTAGAGAACGTACCAGAAATAATGCAACTAATCTCCTGCCTAACCTCATCTCAAGTGTGACGATGACAGAGTTGTTTCGATTTGCTGTTTTTTTTGGGGCTGATGTGTAATTGTTGGTGTTTTGGTAAGTAGAGTGCTCTTCCGTTCACTTTTCCCTCTCTCTCCATTTTGTTGTGTGTTGCAGGAAAACAAACTGGCCCACTTTTATTTTGGTAAAAAAGTCACCTAAATGGAACTGTAAATGCAAATGATGACTTTCAGAAATAGAAAGTCATGATACTGTTAGTCCAATTCAACATGGCCACCATTAAAGCTATTGATCGACACATGCATGATAACAATAATGCTCACTTAAAAGCAGTCATCAGAGACAAAACCAATGCAATTCGCCATGTGTTTACTTGTGTGTGTGAACGTATGTTTTGTCATTATGTGCAACACAATGTGTCTATGTGTGAGAGTGGTCTGACATACAAAGCCACTGCAGTATTAGACTCATTTTAATATTGTAGAACTTAACATGTAGCAAATCAATGGTGATATTAGAGTACACAGTACATTAGTTCATCCGTTCTTACAGTGCTGGGTCCTCAATTATTGTTTGCTGATTTGCTTTTGTTAGTATTATTTGCTTTTGTTGTTATATTTAAAAACATAAATAACCCAAACTCAACATTCCAACAACTGGCCAATCTGGAAGTGTGCTAGAGGCAACATGGCTTGAACTGAGAGACGTGGCTGATGAACCCTCTCCATTCTCTGATTGCTAGCTCAATCAATCTCTTCATTAAACCACCACTCATAATAAACATAACCCCTCACACATAGTGTTGATTGACCACCCCCCCAAAAAAAAATAAAACATGAAGATGATAAAAAATGGCATTAATAAATACGTACCTATGGAAATAATGCTAACGATGGTTTAAATTTCTAAACCAATCAAAAGGGCTCCTGAAGGTTTGTAGAGAATTGGACAATAACTAGCCAAATGCCTAGGAGGTGTGCTAGTCACAGACATGCTAGCTGAGTGGAAAGCATGCAGCCTGGTGGCCCAGACTCTTTCATTGCTTCACTTTGTACGAAGAGTCTGGACACTCTTGATAGGCATACGTTTACTTTGAGGTGGGTGAGCATTTTGTCAGGACTTTAAACCTGTTGGTTCTGCCTTCAATTTCTGCTCGTTGATTGGTTGCTAGAAAATCTACTTGCGTAAAAACTGAACCATGGTGGCACTAGCATGGTTAGAAAAAAGTGGACATGAATGGAAGCTTGTGGATGTTGTTTTTAATGCACTTCTAGCTCATAACTTCAGCGAGTTGTTTGCACACTGTCTTCTCTCATCATGTCTGATTGTGGCCAATGAGTAATGCCGTCTTTCAGTCTTGCAAGCCTACACTATCTTTATGGGCAGTCGATGGGAGATTAAAGCATTGGTATCATCCATATGCTGATGATTGAAATGATTTCTGAAATGGTGTTCAACTGTATCAACAGAGTGCAAATTATGGGCATGGATTGTCGAAGGCCAAAAAGGAGCTATGCATTAAACATTGGAAAATGCATCAGGGTCCATTTTACATTTGGGCATCAATCATCTGTATCTTTCTGATTGCTCCTGACTTTACAAACACACACTCGAGCACCGTTGTGAGTGTATTGCATGTGTTAAGACACCCCACAAACACAGAAACACACACATATACACACACACACACACACACACACACACACACTCTCTCTCTCTCTTTAGCTCATGCAATCTGACATGCATGTCTTCGCAGTGTGTCTCTGGTGGTACCCATTGCATATAAATGGATCCTGCAGTAGGCTATCTGCATCTGTCACACCATAGACGAACTGCAAAGGACAGCCATTTTCAACACCTATTACTGTTCTTTCCATCAGTGCTGTCATCATTATTACATTACTGGTATTATTGTTGTGGTTGTTGTTTCATGATCATTTGTTTGAATGTGATAAAGCAGTCAAGAACGTGCTCTCCTCTCTTTCTGAATGTCTGCACAAACCAAGAGTACTTAATGGATTTAAGTCTGAGTCGAGACATTATTTTTGTTGTTCTGTACAGGTCTATCATACATACTAACATACATTCATACATAGGTAGGTAGATACGTACACAAGCAGTATGTGTCAGAATCCTCTGGATGTTTACAGGTGTTTTTTTTTTTGTTTGTTTTTTTGTTTTTGTTTTTTTTTTTTTTAACGCTGCCCTTTACACATCAGCAAAATGTGAATATATATTCATAACATTCCGAAGTAAACAAAGAAATAAAAAGTTATTGATGTAAAACTTAAACTTAATGTTCTTCACACTTGGTTAAAGAACATGTTCCCTCCCATACACTCATTTTTTTGCAATCACTCAGACACACGTTCTCTCTTACACAAATGCACACATACACACACAAACACACACACACACACACAGTACACCTCTTAGAAACGCAATGTTTTTGGACGAAATAACTTAAGAGATAGGTGAGAGGTCAATTTGGTCTCCTCTTCCGGCTGACCCTTCTTCCTCTCCTTCAGTTTGTTCTCAGCTTCCACCTGCAACACAAACACAAACACACACACACACACCCCGGGTTAGTTAACCATCACCACCACCAACATCCCGACCACCAAACGCAAACCAAAACCAGAGATGAAAAGGCAAATGATTGTTGGAGAGCAGAGGAAAAGGCCTGAGAAAGGGAGGAGAGGAATGGAGAGAGATGAGAGAGAAAGAGAGAGAGAGAGAAAAGAGGAGTGAAGGAGAGGAGAGGAGAGCGAACAGAAGGAGAAGGACGGGCATGGACAGAGCAGCAGATTTGGCTGGCTAGCTGCTTCGCTAATCTCCTTTCTTCTCCCTCTCCCCTCCCCTCCCAGTGACCATACTGCACTAATAAATAATTCAAGCATTTCTCTGTGTCCTCCCTCCCTTCCTCCCTCTTTCCCTCGCTCTCAGTCTCTCTCCCTCCCAGCCCTCCCTCTGTCCCGCCATTTCTCGCTCCATTCTTTTTTTCTCTCTCTCCCTCCCTCTGTCCATCTTTATCCTCGTCCGTCATTCATGCTGGCAGTCTTTCACAAATTCAGTCACACACATACTCGCACATTCTGTCTCTCTCCCTCTCTCTCTCTCACACACACACATATGTACACACACACCACAGTGCTGTCAGCCTTTTTGTTTTTCTCTTTGTGACACACTCACACAAATATGAGCACCGAATATATTTCCAAGTAGAAACACATACATCTTGTAATGCACAGCACATGCTCTCTCTCTGTATATAACAACTCTAGTCACAGAGAGGCTATCTCTAGCTGAGAACCTTGTCCCACTCTTTTCACTCTGTCCCACTCTCGCTCCCACACACACACACACACACACAAACGCACACACACACACACACACTTTGGCTCTAGTGAGAGTGTTCTCAGATGGAGAAGCGGATGGATGTGCGGTGCTGTCTATATCTAGCTGAGAACCTTGTCCCACTCTTTTCACTCTGTCCCACTCTCACTCACACACACACACACACACACACACAAACGCACACACACACACTTTGGCTCTAGTGAGAGTGTTCTCAGATGGAGAGGCGGATGGATGTGCTGTGCTGTGCTGTGCTGCCAGGAATCAGAGATTTTGGAAGGACGCCTCATTATCAGCAGCGTCTACAGGCAGGAGCCCATGACTCGTGCCCCCCCCCCCCCCCCGCCGAACACAGCCAGGAGCCATCCCAGCCAATCAGTCGGTCGGTCCCAGTGGTCTCCCCCAACCCCGCTCCCTTGTGTCCGACTGGCAGACCGCTGGGCATTGACACAGAAACACCGTCCTCATTCTGTCTCGCTAAAGGGTGGCCTGCCGTCCACCCAGAGATGGTTCTGTGTGTGTGTGTGTGTGTGTGTGTGTGTGTGTGTGTGTGTGTGTGAGGGCCCAACCCCTAGCAATGAGGTGGATTTATTTTATGGTGGGTGTGTGGTTGCCTTCCAAACACTTGCTAGTTTAAACAGCAGAAGTTATATGACAACGCTACTTTTACACTTTAACATGCTGCAAAAAAAAAAAAAAAAAAAAAAAACAGCAAAAGGAAAAGAGAAAAACATAAAGGAGGACAGATTGTCCTTTCACAAGCTCTCCTGCAGAACTTTAATGTTGCCCATCCACTCACTTTGTCATTCAGCTACAGCCCCACAAGGGCCGTATATGTCATTTTCCTCAATGCGCTTAATGGCATATCCTGTGTCAGCGTACACACACGCACACACACACACACACACTAAACTTCTTACAAACCTCCTTAATGTTTGACTTGGCACAGACTGACGTGGGCTCATTGTTCTTCTTGCGTTTGGCTATCAGCGCTGCAGCCTTGAAAACTCGTAAAAAAAAATCTTTACGGGTACTTAAGCGTTTCACCGCAGAGAAGAAAAAGCAGAAGAAGAAGAAGTGGGAGAACAAGAAAAGAAAAAAAAAAAAAAAACACCTCTTTAAGGTTCTACGGTGTTTCCAACCTTCTCATGGTAGCCTGCTTTGAAGTCGCTCAGCCATCAAGCCTCATGGAACGAGATGCTGGGAAAGCATTTATGAGGGTTCAATATGGGACATTCAATTGCTCCTCTATGGGAGATTATCCAAAGAAAGCGCAGCTCTTGGAGAGAGAGCGAGAGCGTAGCCCTGGACCGGAGCCAGTGCGGTCCGTATACTAGTAAGATCAATCTGCTCTGCTGTCCTCCTATGGGAAGCGTTAGTGTCGGAGAGAAAAGGGCCAATGTGTGGAGGGAGTCTATAGAGGTGAAGACCACTGAGCTCTGTGTATGGGAACAGCTGCACAGAGAAAGATTGAAAGACTGTAACTTTCTTCTCCATTTCTTCTCTCCGGCCCTTTCTCTCATTCTCTTTCTTTTAATGGACTGTGTTAAGGCCTTCTGTCCACACCCACCTATGTGCTCTCTCTCTCTCTCTCTCTCTTTTACAGTATCATATCCAGTCTATGTCAACAAAGGAATGTGTTGTCTTAGGTCTGATTTAGGACCAACAGATGTTAAGTTCCACTTTTGCAGGATCAAAGAGAGAAAGGGGGGTGTCTCTCTCTCTCTGTGTGTGTGTGTGTGTGTGTATGAATGTGGGAGAGAAAAAAAGAAAGACAAAGAAAGCATGTGTGCTTTACTAAACTGAAATGTGTTCCTTTCTGAGTCCTTATTCATGTTTCATGTGTGCAAGTGGGAATTGTAGGTAGGATTCACAGGATATGTAAGCACCCAATCATGCCAGCTGTTTGGATGCTCTTCAACCTGACAACCTGTGGGTTTAAGTGTGAGTGCATGCGTGAACACATATTTGTGTGTGTGTCTGTGTGTGTGTGTGTGTGTGGGGGGGGGGGCACACCCTATGCAGCCTGTTAGGTTTTAGCCTCCAGACACTGTGTCTGAGAACAGTCATAGTTGAGGTGGCCACCATTCACATCACATCTTGGGTATATGCCTTTAGCTGCAGACAGCATTATAATTCACTTCCCTGCTCTCCCTGCTCTAGCATCAGTGTGTATATTTAACTGCAAACGGATACTATAATCGAGGGAGACAAACACATAAATTCAGTGTAGTTAATATTACTAGAAAAGATAGAAGGCAAGCTCTGTAATTCTCACTGGAACAGACAATATTTACACAGTCTGAAAATTTCTCTGAATTTATATGCATGTCACAGAGAGGCAATCTTTTGCTGAGAACCTTGTTTTAGCCTTTTCTCTCTGTCCCACTCTTGCTTGCTCTCTCACACACACACACACACACACGCGCGCGCACACGCACGCATACACACTCTAGCCTCTAGTCTCTCTGGAGCAATATTCAAACACTGAGCACTGTAGCAATCCTCCCATTGTTCTGTGATAAAAATGCATTACTTATACTTTACTTCTTTCCCTTCCATTTTGTCCCTTGATAAAACTGCAGGGAGATGGTAAAGATTTGCATAAAAATACCAAAATGATACGGTTTAAGCTGCACTGCAGACACAGAATTAGAAATAGAATCCAAAACATATAATAACCTACTCATACTTCTCTCTTTCTCTCTCTCCCTCTCTCTCTCACACACACACATTTGTGCAAGTGCACCTCACTGACACGCACACACACACAAACAAACACACATATACATACACACACACAAACACACACACCTCCATTGATTTTTTTTAATTGTTAAAAGTGAAAAGTGTTTAAAACAGCGGCGTTAAGACACAAGGGCTTCTCTGTCGCAGGCTCAGCTCCACTGAAGCCCAGCAATGGAGGAGAGGGGTTGCAGGGCTCCGCCTCTGTGGGGCAGGTGGGTCGTGACCTTTGACCCCCGGGCTGTGGGGGGGCTCGTCACGTCTGAAAGCGTGTAATGAAGTGAGTCAGAGAGCCATTAAACGCCACTCAGCCCGACACATTCAGCCGCGGTGGGGGCTGATGTTTTAATAAGGCTCTTTATGTGTGTGTGTGTGTGTGTGTGTGTGTGTGTGTGTGAGAGAGAGAGTTAGAGGGAGAATGCAACTGAATGACATATGTGTTTGTGTGTGTGTGTGTGTGTGTGTGTGTGTGTGTGTGTGTTGTCCTG
>PYXC01000813.1:2615000-2620000 GCA_015244755.2 Tenualosa ilisha
CCATCACCTTTGCCTGGGATCAGAATCAGGGGAACGGCCCAAACGTCTCCCATGGGTCAGCGCTGCATGTCTGCCAGACTAATGTGATCGACATTACAGCCGCTTGGCCAAGCCCACTGGGACCACTTAGCCTTTGATGTCTGGTTGCTAACGCACGTCAGTGAGGGGCCCTCTGACATCAGCAGAGTGTGTGTGTGTGTGTGTGTGTATCTTTGTGAGTCTGTGTGTGTGTGTGTGTGTCCATTCTCCTGCAATGGGAAAAGTCAATTAAGCATACAGACTCTTTAATGTCCCACAGCCACTTAAACAGGAAGTGCTGTTGTTAAAAAGGGCTATTTTTGGCCACTGGCCCTGGTGGGTGTTTGTGTGTGTGTGTGTGTGTGTGCGTGCGTGTGTGTGTGTGTGTGTGTGTGTAAGTGTGTGTGTTTGTGGGGTCATAGCCATGCTGCAGGCTGACAAGAGGGCTCCCTCGTAAAAGCTGATTTAATCATGGCAGTTCTCACTCTCTCCTCTGGGGCACTGTGGGGGGAATTCCCCACCCATTTGGGTGAGAAACGGGACTGGGCATGGAAACACAGAGCAGGGAGAGAGACAGAGGAGAAATGGAAAAAGAAAGAGTGAAAGAAAAAAAGCGTAAGAGTAAGAGAGAGAGAGACAGAGAGGGAGAGTACGTACACATATAAAAGGATCAAAGAGAGAGTGAGCAGATGAAAGTAGAAAATGAAAGAAATAGAAAGTCAAACAGAAAGATGACAAGAAAGAAAGAGAGAAAGAAAGAAAGAAAGAAAGAAAGTAAGTCAGAGCGTCATGCCTCAGTCCTTATGTATGGCTGCTGATGACAGAGGCTCATTGAGGGGTTGAGGTACCCTCTGCAGATCTATGCCCTCCACCCCCCCTGCATAGTTGCCCCTGAGCTCTGGCCGGAAGCCCCCTCCCTCCCCCGTCACGCTCGGCTTACCCTGGTACCGCCCGACGCCGGATTCATGAAGTGGATCATAACTCATCGGGAGAATCGCCCGCAGCGACAGGGGCCATGACCCTGACCGGGGCCCATCGGGGCTTTGATGCTTTGACGCCCTGTGTCGCTGTGTGTGCCTGTGTCTGAAGAGAGGCTTTGTTTTTATAACAGGAGAGCACCTGCTGACTGGGTGGTGGTGGTGGTGAGGTGGACAAGAACAGCTACAACTAGACAAGAGTCTGGTTGACTGACACGTGTGTGTGTGTGTGTGTGTGTGTGTGTATTGGGTCTATGGCAAAGGGTGCAGAAACACAGAGATTTGTGTGAAAATGTACTGTGCTACAACCTTGCAATGCCTGTATGCACTGCTTGTGAGCTTGTGTCCAGATGCATGTGAGATAGACAAAGTGTGCGTGTGTCTGTGTGTGTGTGTGAGTGAGAGAGAGAGAGAGAGAGAGAGAGAGAGAGAGAGAGAGAGAGAGACACGAGTGTGTATGTGTGTATGTATGTATGTCTGTGGCTGTGTAAAAAGATCTCTGGATTGGATACAGCACATTCAGAGTTCATTTACGTACATGCGTAGCACTCAAGCCGTAGCTTGTTCTGTGTTCCCCTCAGATATTTGGTTCAGGTCATCCGCCAACAATACGGAGTGTGTTATGTGATGTCAGAGCAGGGAAAGATTAGGATCTCATGACACCAGGCAGCACAAGCACCCAACCACTACACAACCAAATACACTTCTTATACCCAATATTCACATGCATTGGGTTGACTAATGATTAAAGCTAGAACACTATACACATGCATGTATGTATTAATAACGTTTCCTGAACAACTAAACTGGAACACATGGAAAACACATATATGCATTTAAACGTGTTATTCAAGTGTTACTGTTATCTGTCTATATTCAAGACATGGAGGCTAACCTTCAACTACATTAACCTATATCTTTGGTTATGTTATAGGCCTTAATATTTTGTATGGCCTATAACATAACAGAGCAGGGCCTGTAAAACCTAAACAGAGTTTTAGCCACCTCAAACAGATATTTTTTTAAAACACCCTCCAAAGTGGAGATTTTTCAAAATGCTGGATTCTGCGGATTCTGCTGGATACATGTAAACACAAATAAAAAAATAAGCGGATAAATATCCATTTATCAAAACATCTACATGTAAACAGGGCCTTCATTACACAACAACAGCATGACTAGAGTAAACAGCAATAGGGTTAGGGTCAGATTATGGCACATTTCTAATCTGAATTCCTAATGTCTAATAAACTAATGATGCTGAGGGAGTGTGTGACAGAGACACTGACAGAGACAGAGAGCCAGCACACACACACACACGCACCACACACACACCACACCACACACACACACACCACACACACTGAGAGAGAGAGAAAGCTAAGAGCAGAACAGACAAGAGTGTGCTGAACCAACTTGTCCTGAGACTAATCCACATCACTCAATTCCAGGATCCAACTCAACTGTCAGAAAAAATAGACATAATCAAATTACAAACACTGAAAAGGAAAAAATACATTACCCTGGAAATGAGTCACCAAAGCACAATCCAAATTACAACGCTATTTGGCCCTCAAACATGAATATAACAAAACAACTGACCTGCACAAAGTGATCCTAAACTCAAAAAAACTGACAGGCTCAGGGAGCACAATATTGCCATAGAAAAAGGCAGACGCAGGCAGACCTGGTTACCCAGAGAGGAGAGACTATGCCCACACAGCACTTTAGGGGGTCACAGAAACAGAACTACATTTTCTCACAGAATACACTAAATATGAAGAAATTAGGAAATCCTCATTCATTAAATTCCATACATTACATTTACATTTACAAACGAGGCAAAACTGCCATAAGTCTTTGAAGAGGACAAGGATGTAGCCACTCTAGCTGCTAAATTTGTAGCAGCTAATCATAACCTGAGGGCAAACCAGTACAAACCTGCACAAAACTGCCTAACTCCTTGTGTTTTATGTTGTATATACTCCTTATATGGTATTATTGCCATTCTGTCTCACCGTAATTTTCAAAAGTTTACCTAAATGTATGTAATTGTCTTTCTATACTTCTACTTTGTGTGTATATGTATTTGAGCTTTGGCAAAAATGTTATTGAAACGTTCATGCCAATAAAGCTTTCTTGAATTGAATTGAATTGAGAGAGGAGAGAGAGAGAGAGAGAGAGAGAGAGAGGGAGAGACAGAGAGAGAGATTTTTTTTCCCCTGAGGTAGCTGCTGCTGTCTGGGTGTCTGGAGCGTGAATGTTAAGCCAGACTGTTGTTTGTACATCGCTTACATGCAGGATCCATGCCCAGACAGAGAGGGACATGGAGACATGGAGAGAGAGAGAGAGAGAGAGAGAGAGAGAGAAAAAGAGAGACAAAGAGACAGAGAAGAGATGTTTACTTGATAGTATATTCAACAATGATAAACTGCCATGATGAAACTGGTTGGCTTTACTTTTTGTCTTGCTAAGAAAAAGAGGAGGAGGAAGAAGAACAAGAAGAAGAAAAAGAAGAAGAAGATAAAGAAGAAGAAGAAGAAGAAGAACAACAACAACAACAAATCTGGGGCACCCACGGCTCAGTGTGCTAAGGCATCATGCCATAAATGCGGAGACTGGAGTCCGACCCAAGGTAATTTCCCAGTCCTTCCCAATCTCTCTCTTCCACACATTTCCTGTTACTCTCTACCATACTATCTGAATAAAGGCAAAAATATCTTAAAAAAACAAAACAAAACAAAAAACAAAAAACAAAAAACAAATCTGTGGAGCTGGAGAGACTGAGGCGATGGAGAGCAGAGAGAAGAGGAGTGGAGAGAGATATATTATGCCATCTTTTATCTGCTGAATCAGATTGAATACAGATGACAGAAGCCGCACAGAGCTTACTCTGAGTTACAACTGCTGCAACAGATGGAACTCTCTACCTTCAGGGCCTGTGTCCACCAAATGCATTTTTTTTTTTGCATTGGCAACACCTATTTTTAATACAGAACCTGCATTGGCAACGCCTATTTTTAATACAGAACCTATGAGTTTCACTGTTCAGGGATATAAGCGCCTTCGGTGGAAAAAAAGACGTTGGAGACAGTTTTTCACTGCAGCACTCAGAGCGCTACAAGCTGAAATCCGTTCAACTTTTGGAACAGCGATGGGCTCGTCAGTGTCACTTCTGTCTTGCTGGCCAATTAACATCGAGTGCTATAAAATCTCAACACTGTTGGTAGTTGAACAGGAAAACTTTACTCAGCTCAGTCGAATGTGACAGAAATATAAAAAGTTCACAGTAAAGCGTCAACTGTAATTCCTAGAGGGATGAACTTCTTCACTGAAATCCATATCCACACAAGTCATATTTGGTCAACTGAGTCCTGAACGATTGCTGTCTTTTCAGTTAGCTAGTTAGCTAGTTAGTTAGCATAAAGGAACATTCTAAAATGAAGCAAAATGTAATAACAGTAAACACTTGAATGAAGCACTCAGAAAATGAGTTTTTGAGTGCTCTCTGTGTAAATAATGCGCTTGTTGGACACAGACTCTCAGTCTCTCTCTCTCTCTCTCTGCCCTTTTTTATACACACACACACCACACACACACACAAACACCTTTTGCCCTTTCAACCTCATTTTATCCTCTAAATGGGAAAGAAAGTGTATGTAAAATGTGGTCAGTTGTATATCTCTCTTCTGCTCTGCCCTATGGTACTGGTCTTTCTCTTTATTTCCTTCCCTCTTTTATTCTTCATATTTCTGGGCCAGTATTTCATGTATTCTTTGATTTATCTGTGTGTTTTATTGGTATGGACTCTACTGTTTATGTGTACGCTTATTTTTTTTTTGTGTGTGTGTGTGTGTGTGTGTGTGTGTCTGTCAAACATACATTTTGCAGCTGTGGTGAAGGGTAGAAGGGAAACTTCCATGAGACCTCCCTCCATCTCAAAAGAAATCATAAACACAAACACATACACATACACACACTCACATACACACACACACCCACACA
>PYXC01000813.1:2625000-2627500 GCA_015244755.2 Tenualosa ilisha
ACCAGCAGGCATTTGTATGACGTGAACAACTATACGAGCTGATCTTGTGCTGCTGACTGAACACATCTGGACCACGCTAAGGCCAGACCCGGGCCGGACTCTGCCGCAGGACTAAACGATCTGGGCGGGGGATGTCAAAATAAAAAGCTCCACACTTCCTTACCATTCTTTATTCACAGCTGCACTGACACCATCACACTTATTCATGTAGGACAGTGGACTTTTTGTGCTCTAAAATAGCAGTGATTTGTATGATGTGACCAATTATACGAAATGTGTCGATTTTGCTGTATTTAGCAGTAGAGGATACATGAAAAGAAAATGTACAAGCTGTATATATAATACTGTGCTTGTTCAGATCATGTTCTGTCACATTCATATCGTGGAGCTGCCCCTAACACGGCTGCCACTAGGAGTCATGGCTGGGAAACGCTGTGCCCCATTAGCGTGAGCTGAGCTTTAATTAGCCTTAGAGTGTGGTTGGAGATTTAAGGCTGCGGTCGGCACTGAGCAGGTTGAGCTACGCCATGCTCCGCTACAAGTCACTTAGTCATAGCAGCTTCACACATGCACTCGGGTAGCCCATACACGCATGTGTGTGATGCACACACACACACACACACACACACACCACACACACGCACGCACACACACTCACTTAAACAGACACAAACTTCAACATGAAAGCACACACACGCAAACACCCACACTAACACACACACATGTGCACGCACGCACAAAAACACACTTCCACACATATGCACGCATACACACACACAGACACGCACGCACGCACGCACACACACACACACACAAACAAACACACATTTGAGAGACTGACATCTCTAGCATTTTCCCAGAGGAGCGTAGCGTGAGGAGTTTCCCTGTGAAAAGGCCTGACTGCATCCACACTTGACCGCAGATTAGGGCCTCTAGGCCAGGCAGACAGGAAAACCACAGGTCCATTAGGGTCAGGGGTGACGGATGAGTGGAGTAATGGCGGCTTCGCAAGAAGTAGTTAGTCAACTGACATCACCACGGGGCTTTACGAGGACAGCGAGCATCAGTGACGACGTTGCAGTGAGTCGACTTGGTAGCACATAAGCGCCACCTGAAGCCGATCTTGTGCTGCTGACTGAACACATCTGAACCACACTAAGGCCAGACCCGGGCCGGACTCTGCAGCAGGACTTAACGATCTGGGCAGGGGATGTCAAAATAAAAGGCTCCACATTTCCTTACCATTCTCCATTCACAGCTGCACTGACACCATCACACTTATTCATGTAGGAAGTGACAGTCACCATCAGCTCCACTGAAATGAGTTAGATACATGGTAGAGACTAAAACTGAGCGTGTGTATGTGTGTGTGTGTGTGTGTGTGTGTGTGTGTGAGGGAGAGAGAGTGAGTGTACGTGTGTGTGTGTGTGTGTGTGTGTGAGGGAGACAGAGTGAGTGTGTGTGTGTGTGTGTGAGAGAGAGAGAGAGAGAGAGAGAGAGAGAGAGAGAGAGAGAGAAAGAGAGTGATAAAAAGAAAACGAAAAAAGAAAGCGAGAGCAGCTGGTGTTTCTTCCTTCCATATTACTACATTGAACAGCATCCCTATGTGTGTGTGTGTGTGTGTGTGTGTGTATGTGTGTGTGTGTGTGTGTGTGTGTGTGTGTGTGTGTGTATGTGCGTGTTTGTGTATGTGAGTGTATGTGCGTATTTGTGTGTGTGTATGTGTGTGTGAGTGTGTATGTGTGTGTGTGTATGTGTGTGTGTGTGTAGCCAGCGGGTCCCTCTCTTTGGGTGTGTTAATTATCCACCCCTCTATAAGACTAACGAAGCGACCAGCTTAATGAATTACAGCTCACGCATACCAATGAGGGAGGAGTCCAAGGGAACGCAAATCTACACAGGAAATGTGTTGCACATTTCCATAAATGAGCTCTCCCTCTCTCTCTCTCTCTCTCTCTTTCACACACACACATTTTTCTTTTTCTCATTATCTCCCATTCGCTTTCCCGGCACTGGAATTCATTTGCTTTTAATCCAGCGGCCTGTGCCTCATGAGTGCTTTATCCTAATCACGTCAGCTCTCTCATCTGCATTCACATTCACTATTCAAGCACTGGGACCACGCACACCATATCTGACAGTTCACCACAGCCATGGACACCACAACAAAAGATCTGTCCACTGGCCGGAGGCCCTATACACTTACACACTTACATTATGGTGATGGTGACAGCAGTGCTGACAATGCTACTGCTGCTGCTGATGATGATCATGATGAATGAGTGATTGATTGATTGATTGATTAATTGATTGATTTTCATCATTCTTTGTGATCAAACAGGGCCAAGACCTAACGTATGGAGCATTCTACAGCATCTCCTCTTACTGGTTTATAGGGCTCAGTTTGAGTTTGAGAACCTCTCTTTCTCTCTCCTTCTTCCTCTACCTCTTCCCTGCTTGCTCTCTCTCTCTCTCTCTCTCTCTCCTCCCCCATTTCTCT
>PYXC01000813.1:2632500-2640000 GCA_015244755.2 Tenualosa ilisha
TTCACTCCATAGTCACTCAAGATTTATTTCGGAGACGCTCCAGTATCACCTGCTGTCTTGGGCATGATTGATAGCTGCTAATTAGTGTCCCACAGAGTGCCACCTGCCTCGGGAGCGGTAGTAGTGAAAACAACACAGCCGAGCCAAATAAAAAAAAGTTCACCAAAGACAGACAGACAGAGACAGACAGACAGGCCTGTAAAAGTTTAACAAATCCTGCAGTCTTTCTTTTTTTCATTTGCACTCTTTTTTTTTCCAGGGCCTGTCGTTAACAGTGTGATTTAGCTTCACTCAGGCTGAGATAGGAACTTCTAAAGCGTGCACTCCCTCCAGACGCGTGTGGAAGTTTTAATCATCAAACTTCTTAAATGATTGAAAATAAAGAAATAAGTTGGTGAAATAATAAATGCGATGCACACACGCTGGCACACTCACACACACACACACACACACACAGGAGATGCAGTGTGTAAGAGGGAAGCGCGCGCACACACACACACACACACACAGAGGAGCTGCAGTGTGTAAGAGGGAACTGCGCACACACACACACACACACACACACACACACACACACACAGGAGTTGCAGTGTGTAAAAGGGAAGCGGCTGGCACAGATTCAGGAGATGTGAGGAGAGAGTGAAGGAGAGTGCAGAGCTCATTAGGAGATCCCATATGCTCACGAGAGAGAGAGAGAGAGAGAGAGAGAGAGAGAGAGAGAGAGAGAGAGAGAGAGAGAGAGAGAGGAAGTTGAAACCATGGCCCCTACCCCAACCCCCCTACTCATCACAAATAAACACATAAACAGTTCATAACCAGCTGTACACACACACACCATCTAGCACAGTGCTAACTCCTTATACAGAAAGGTGCCATAATCTCTAACAACACATCCCTCCTCTCTCCTCTTTTTCTCCATCCTTCTGTCTGCCTTTCCTTCTTCCACACCTTCTCTACCTTCTCTACTATTTCAATGGCACATCACCACCACAGCACGCACGCACACACACACACACACACACACACACACACACACACACACACACACACACACACACACACACACACACACACACACACAGGACATGAGAGGTGGAGGAGAGATGGATGCTACAGAAATTCAGTGAGTTCTGTGCATTGTGAGTGTGGGTGTTTACCATGACAAGGGAGGTGCGTGTGTGTGTGTGTGTGTGTGTGGTGTGTGTGTGTGTGTGATGGGGGGTATAAAGGGAGAGGGGGACAGAGTGTTGGGGGTGGAGGTAGAGGACTGAGAGGAGGGAGAGAAAGAGAGGGAGAGAGAAAGAGAGAGACATGGGTAATACATTCACATAAGCGATCACGTTGTTAAAGGGGGATTATGCTAATGAGGCTAATTCACAGCCTGTCCTCCTCCTCCCGTCCTCCTCCTGCTCCTCTTTCGCTCCTATCAGATGGACAGAGGGGGTAGAGGGGTGGCATACACAGACACACACACACACACACACACATAGACAGACATTGCACACATTTTTGGGATATTCTTTAATGTCATAGTCTCTGTGTGCAGAAGTTGTCTTATTGCTACGGTATTATTTCATCTCTCTCTCTCTCTCTCTCTGTGTGTGTGTGTGTGTGTGTAGCTTTGGCTTCCAGTCTCCATAGCACTGCTCAGAGGCCCTCACACTCCAGCATGGCTTAGCATCCCTCTCCACCACATACTTCTAATCAGATGAACACCCCTCCCTCTCCCTCTCTCAATCTCAATCTTTCTCTCTGTCTCTCTCTCTCTCTGTCTCTTTCTGGTTGTGTGTGTGTGCTGTATGTGTTTGTGGGAGAGTAAGACAGAGACAGAGAGAGAGAAAGAACACAGAACAGTCCTCTCTATAACTAACCTTCTGTCCCTCAGAGAGAGAGGGGGGGGGGGGGGGAGAGAGAGAAAGAGAGAGAAGAGAAGCTCAGCTTTCAATCCAATCTCCCCGCTTGCCAATCAGGCTCCCATGCCCCCCTCAGCCCAACCTTTGTAACACACACACACACACACACACATACACACACACACACACACACACACACACAGACATGGACACAGACACACACACAGAGAGTAGATGTGGAGGAGCAAAGCAAAGAGAGAAAGAAAAGAGAGAAGCAGAGTGAGAGAGATGGAAAAAGAGAGACAGAGAGAGAGAAAGAGCAGTGAGGGAACAGAATACAATAGAGTGTGTGCAGGATCAGTGTGTGTGGTAGAAGAAGTGCGGAAGAAGTAAGTACAAAAGAAAGAAAGAAATACAGAAAGACAGAAAGAAAGAAAGAAAGAAAGGTTCTCTCCCACTCTGTCCATTAACATTCACATGAGTATCAAAATCCAGCCAGTCAAACAAAAGAAAAAGAGGTAATTAACTGGGGGAGGAGGCATGGGTAAACCAGGGCAATCACAATTTTACTGAAAACACTGCATAACTCACCACTGAAAAAAATATCATACACCCACTATAAGCTTCAGTAATTTTCCAAGCACACACCTTGGAACACACACATATGCTTCTACTCCGATAGCAAGGCACACACACACACACACACAGAGCAAGAGAGAGAGAAAGAGAGAGAGAGAGAGAGGAGAGAGAGAGAGAGAGACATACACACACCTCTGCCAAGAGGACACGAAAAACACACCAAAAAACACACGTTAGTGGAAAAGAAAAACACCCTCATCAGTCCACAACCACCACCCAACCACCCACCCGCCCAGACACCCGCCCGCATCCCCCTCAAAGCCCTCCGCTCCACACCCTTGCCCAGTCGGGCCCTTCCCTACCCCCGACCCCCACAACAGAGACTCGCAATTCACACTCCTCTCCCCAGTTACGGAAAAACCGCCTATTGTTCTCCATCCAACGCAGCGGTCTCCGGCCAGACCACCAGGGGAGAGGCAAGAGGGTGGAAAATTGACACACACTGGAAAAGAAAACAGGTACATGAGGTCGTAAAACAGAAAAGAGAGGAGAGAGAGAGAGAGCGAGACAGAGAGAGAGAGAGAGAGAGAGAGAGAGAGAGAGAGAGAGAGACGGCCAAGCCTGCCTGGGTTTGACTATTTTCTTTTCCTCTAGCCCTCTTCTCCGGACCGCCACTGCAGCAGTCTCTCCAGGAAACGCGTCTGAGGGGAATGTGGGAAAGGAATGATGAAAGGGAATATTCAGCGATGGAGAGAGAAAAGGACAGAAAAAAAGATGAAATGAGAAAAGAAGAGAGGAGAGGAGGATGAGATGAGAAAAGCAGGGAAGGAAGAAAAGAGGGGAAAAAAGGAGGAGATCCATTCATCTGGATTCAGATTTCCTTCATTTGCCCTGAATTTGTTAGGACGTCTGGGATGGCCGATCTTGACACCCAGGCAAAACTGTGCAAAATTTGATTTTGAAATTGTATTAATTTCCATTTAAAATTGTATTAATGCCTAAAAACTGAAGGTCATCTTCCGTCACAGTTGCAAGTTAAGCTGAACCTGCATTGGCTAATCTGAAAACCAGCCAAAATAAACTAGACTTACACTGACTCTCCCTTCTGCCATAATCAGCATATGAAGTCAGTGTGGCACCTATCCATGGCGTGACAACAACAACAGAAATGATCTGTCCCTACACACACTCACTCACTCTCTGTCTCTCTCTCACACACACACACACACGCTAACGCACACGCACACTGCTGATATGAATCGACGCCTGATCTAATGTATGTAAATGTCATGCAAAGCCATTACAGCTGATAGGTGTGCCATTGCATCAGAATTCCCCCTGAATAATGCAGTCAGAGTGGCCGGGACAGCTCCACTCCTGAATACCCATGAAGTGCCACACACACACACAGCTCCCTGCACACACCCCACACTGTCCAGCAGAGACAGGCTAGAACACAACCTTCAGTGCACGCGCCAGGTGCCTGCATCTCACAGGCAAATATGCGCAGAGTGTAAGACTTTTTTTTTTTGTATATGAAATATCACACACACAACCAAGAATGGCATTACTTGCATGGACAAACCATTAGCCTCTTCATTTATCACGTCAAAGATAAAGTCAATTAGAGCTGATATCCTTCTACATTGCTTTTTCTCTCTTGTTGTGAGCTACCAGATGTGCACCTTTTTGCCAGATGTTATTGACGAGTGGGAGAGCGTGTTTGAATGAACAACAGTAATCTTGCACAGACTGTCCTTCCGCAACATCAGAACTCATACGGTGGTAATTACTCAGGTGTTAACGTATGTTTGTTTCTGTGGATGCATTCCTCAAGGTCATACATACCCACAAAGAAGCCAGCAGCCACATGCACATCATTGTTTGTCATTTAGACAAAATGTATTGCCTGCATGTTTTGTAATATCATTAAAGGAGAAATCTGGTGTGAATATATCCATAGCCATGTTGTTTGAGCTCACAGAGTGCTGTCGGTAGGAAAAAGAACAACAAAATTTGACACAACATAGACCTAACAGTGAACCTGCAGCTAACACTAACTGAATGGGGCACAGAAACTTACTTTCAGTTTAATTTTCTTATGCCCCATTCAGTCAATGTTAGCTGATGGTCTGCTATCCAGTCTATGTTGTATCAGATCTTCTCATTCATTTTCTTACAGAAACACTCAGTGACCTCAAACATTGGGGCTATGGATTGAATCACACCAAATTTCTCCTTTAAGTAAAAACAAGTACTTTATATTATCTGTTGTGCTCTGCCCATTATATCTCCTAATGTCTACTTACTATGATATAATTATGCATTTGTCAGTATTATCTTTAATATAATATATATTTTTTAATATCATTTTAATATAAATTTTTGCGTATGTTCGTGTCCTTAGAATATGTGAATGTGTGTAGCATGGATATACTGTGTGTCTGTTTATGGAATATGGTGCACCAAATCTCCAAATTTCCTTGTACAGTTTACAATGAAATTAAAGGAAATGTAATCTATGTAATCTAATGTATACACCATCCTGATCCTGACCCTGATTTAAAGGGAGGGCTTAAATGAACAAATTATATCCATTTTGGTTATACTGTACATACAAACTGAATCAGTAGCCTCATGCTCATGTTACCACTAACAGAATAGACCTGGCCAATGAGTTGGTGTTGGTGCAGGCTGACGATGCATCCAGCAGGTTCAGCAAGGGTAAAGAAGCCGGGTGCTTAGACACAGGCCTTCATTCTAGCGGCCCACAGTAAACACAGAGCAGGCGTGCAGGAATGCAGCCTTCACGGAGTCCACAAGGCTTCGTGCTCCTCGACGACAGGCAGGTGTTTTTCCGACATCTCAGGACAGTCTGACAACACACACTCACACACACACACAGACACAAAAACACACAGTACTGGCTGGGCTGTACGTAGCCTGTATCCACATGGTTGTTTAGTGGGTAGTCATGTGTTTAGTGCCATGTGCGTGTGAAGTCTGTGTTCTGCCAGAGGTCATTAGTTATTTCAGTGTGGTCACTCAGGGATACCTGCCAAACGGCGTCCCCACACAGGACTGAGGACTGAGACGTGTTGTCTGTCGCACACTGCGGGCACTTAGGGCTATTAGTATGCAAGTGTAGTGTATACTTGGAAAGTTCCCATCACAGCAGCCTGGCCCTGTCTGGCCTGCTACAGTAGCTTTTCTAGCGGGCTGATTAAACGGCAAGCGGGTTTTCTTTTCAAACACTCGGACACCCTTACTCACAAACACACACACACACACACACACACACACACATCTCACCACCACACCACCTCTTTTAACCCACTGTTTAGTGTCTCAAATTCCCCCACCCCCCACTCTCTCTGCAATCTCTCTCCGCTCCCCAGCTACACTCCTCTCTCTTTCACTTTGTCGTCCTGTCTTCTCTTTTACTGTTTCTCTTGCTCTCTTTCTCTCTCTCTCCCTTTCTCTCTCGTCTCTCACTCCCTTATTTGTATGTTTATCTCCATCAAAAGCCATCTACACTCTCTTTCTTTCACACACCTCTTTTTCTCTCTCCTTCTCCTCTCTGTCCATCAGATGCTATTGTCCTGGCCCACATTGTGGCGCTGGCCGTCTCGGGGAGGCGTATGGCACCTCTGGCCTGAATGGGACGGGCTTTTCTCTCTTCTCCTCTTCTGGGCTTTTCTTTTGGCTCGGAGCGATTGCTGCTGCCCCATGCCACACAAAGGAGGCCCACTGGGAGCTTCCTGTCAAAAGAAACGGGGAGCCTCTCTCTCTCTCTCCACTCCCTCTCTCTCTGCTTATGAATTATACAACAGGGGAAAAGCTCAGTGCTGGACTTCTCTCACACAGAGAGATCTGTCTGAGGAATCAAGGGCACGCTCCAAAAGAACTAGCCCCCCCCCCAAAAAAGAATGAATGAATGAAAGGAAGAAAGAAAGTACCTGACACTTCATGCACACAACTTCAGACCCCTAAAATAATCCATACGATCAACTATATTTTATGTAGCCAGAGAGGGATTAAAGTTTAACATTAAATGTTAAGACTAACAGGAACTGGAAAATATTATTCCCAGTTTTCACATTTTTCCACTGAATGTAGGGTTCATACCTATATGATGCAGGCAGTGCTCTCTCTCATCTCTCTCTCTCATCTCTCTCTCTCTCTCACTCTGCAGATCAGAATTCTATCTGTTTGGTTTAAAGGGCCTTAGACAAAGGATGTGATTTCAATATGAATGTCTTGTCTGTGAAAACATGGGGGATAGTAGGCCAGCTATACCCATCAGAAACATGACATCAGGAACCACACACACACACACACACACACACACACACACACACACACACACACACACACACCATATTGACATTGATATCGCACACATTTAATGTTTGACTACAGGTCATGAACATGGAGTCCATGTAAGCACAAACTGATAGAGAGCTCTATTCTCCCTTGCCCTACTGTCAAAGACAACTCTAATGAATGTAGCTCGGGGCAAGTTTCAGCGCAGTGCCACTAACAACCACCCCACTTCAGTTCCCACAGAAGAGCGTAGAAAATTATATATTTTAGACAGAGAGGAGAACAGATACCAACACACACACTTGCAGCTACATGCATCCCATCCACACGTGCAGACACACACACACACACACACACACACACACATACAATTATGTTCTGTCCTTGTTCAATTTGCTTGCACACATTGTACATCAAGAAATGCTTAGGCAATACAGTGTGTATTTTTGCCATGCCAATAAAGAGAGAGAGAGAGAGAGAGAGAGAGAAAGAAAGAGTGATGCTATGGAACTATGCAGCTGCATGTGTAGAGACAGAAAGTCATTCCCCTCTCCCATGCTCCCACTCAAACAGCATTAGGTCATTCTCCCACTGTTATTTCCCGTCATGCTTTTCATTCTCTATGACCGCAAACTAACCAACCGCACCGCTAACACCACCACTCCACCTCTGCTCTTATCAAAGCAACACTGCCCCCCACTCCCCACAAACACACACACACACCCCTCCCCCCATAGCTCTT
>PYXC01000813.1:2645000-2662500 GCA_015244755.2 Tenualosa ilisha
ATGGCACCACTATCTCACCTCCATTGTGTATGTACACGTTGTGTGAAAGAACAAACAGACACAGCAGTTGTTATTCGAGGAGGCCTATAACTGCTTCATGTAATGGATGAAGGGGGAAAACAAATACACAGTAAACAGTCAAAGTCCACTGATGCACACAGGTAGATGTTATTTACACAAGGCTTGAGTTAGCAATAACTTTCAGAGGAAGCGAGACATTTCCAGGCCTGGAACATTTTTCAAATCCCATGACTTGTGTAAGATGTCCATGAGAGAGAGAGAGAGAGAGAGAGAGAGAGAGAGAGAGAGAGAGAGAGAGAGAGAGAGAGATTACATGCTCTATCTGCAGCTAAATGCCGTGCCTGCTCGTCTGTGTGCTCACAAGGATCTAATAAATGCCTTGAATGCGCATGTCGCCCACACCCAGTCCAAGACCACCTGGAAGCAGCCTTGCACCCTATACATCAACCCACTCCACACGTCATCAGACAGGAAGAGAAAGAACGCAACCATGCCAAAAATGTGTGGGAGAAAAAAAAGCATCACAGCCACAGTGTGTGTTTGTGTGCATGGGTGCGTGTGTGCCTGTGTGTGTGTGTGTGTGTGTGTGTGTGTGTGTGTGCATGTGCATATGCGTGAGTGAGTGACCTTTTCGGCAATATAACAGTAATGTGGTATTAGCTACGCTGTCAAAGACCTTTGCCAACTTACCCTGAAAAATGGACTGAGACAAATAGTTAGCGGAGAGAGATTCAGAGAGAGCGAAAAACAGAGACAGAGGGAGGGGAGGAGAGAGAGAGAGAGAGAGAGAGAGAGAGAGAGAGAGATACAGAGATGGAGGGAGTGCGAGAGAGAGGGAGGGGAAAATATATAGAGAGGCAGAAAGAGAATAGTTTTATATTTGACAGGATTTGTGACAGGATTTAAGAGTGGTTGGAAGAGCTGAGGGACAGTCACATGTTTGACTGACAGCCAGACAGACAGACAGATAGATAGATAGACAGATAGACAGATAGACGGATATATGGAAAGATAGATAGACAGATAGATAGATATGTGAGAGTAGTAGAAGGGTGATCACTCACTGTCAGTCAGTTCCCAGAGCCGTGGGGGCAGCTGGCTGAAGTACTCGTGGTTGAGGGCTGCCTGCGCTGAGATCCGCTGCTTTGGGAAGCACTGGAGGAACCTGGAGGCCAGGTCTTCAGCATGGTCGACGTAGCCTAGCCTAACACACAAACACACACACACACAGACACACACACAGAAACAGACACACACACAGTGTTATCATGCAAGCAAATAGTACATTATAATTGTAAGGGCCAAATGCCATTTCATTAAAAGTAATTCTTGCTGTGCAGTGTGTATGCAATTTAACAAATTATCATGAACACACAAATGCATTGTGGGTAAAACTGAACCCAAGTATGAATGTGTTTAGTGTGAATTCACGTCACACTAAACTTGTCTCACTTATTCACACACACACACACACCTTTCATAAGGGCAACAGCGCCAAGAGAATAAGAAACTCCTTTGAAATCATCTATGAACCATGGCCTAACTTTCTCCCACATGTCAAGCACTATAACTTACAAAATGGTAAACCAAGCTGAAGAAACATGAGAACCAGAGAGTTGTAAGAAAAGAAGACAGAAAAAAATGAGTGATTGAGAGAGAGAAAGAGAGAGAGAGAGAGAGAGAATATTAGATCATGAGTGATGACTGAAGACAGACCACTAGAGATGAACAGAAACAGAAAGAGATCATCAGAGGTAGAGAAGCAGAGATAGCATCGACTTTTCTCTCTGTATCTTTCTGTTTTTTTTTATTTTATTTTATTTTTCTCTGTGGCTTGGTTTTCTCAGGTCTGCTCACTGAGGAGACACTGAACTCCTGAACTGCTGTAGCAACCAGTGCCAGGGGGAACACAAACATGTAGAAAAGAGAGAGAGAGAGAGAAAGAGAGAGAGAGAGAGAGGGGGGGGGGGGAAGCGTAACAGCAACAGCAACAAACTCTGTAATTAAAGCAGCTCAGTGGAAGCATTAAAGAAACATGAGCTCCCCCTCTCCTCTCCTCCTCTCTCTTCCCTTCCTTCTCTCCTTCCCTCTCCTCTTTCCTCTGAGCCCCAGCGTTTTCTTCCAGGCTCGGCCCCTCAGCCCCTGACACATAGACACAGACTGCTGGAGCTGTCTGTGAGCTCATCATGCGTTCTCTCCTCTCCTCTCCTCTCGGCGTCCCAGAGGCTTCTACTACTGCACTGGGTGTTTAATTAGGAGAGAAGACCCACCCTCCCTCCTCCTCCCCATGCCCTTAATCCTACACCCGTTCTCCCTCACACAGAAACACACACACACAAATACACACACACACACCACACACACACATAACACTGCATCTTGACTGGGGATTGGAAGTAGTCCTCACAGCCGTGCAGTTTGTGATCTACTGCTCTGACTAGACAGTTGTGAACCACCCCTCAATTCTTTTGGAAGGTGTCCTGTGTTGCATGTGCTGTAGGAATTCAAGGCTCTGGTTGAAGAATTCTGAACATCAATTTGTTGGAAGTCAATTAGGATTTTGCATCAAACCAGGCACTTCGCTTGATGCTAATATTGTGCAGGGTCACAAAAAAAAAAAATGACAGCACTACTTTACCTCTGCATTATTAAATATCTATCATCAATGGATATAATGGTTTACTTGGTTCTTGCATCTTGCATCTTACACGAGCCTGGAGTATTTCAACTTATAGCCCTGTTCTTCAGGTCACAGAGTGCTGCCAGTAGGAAGAAGAATGAGACAATTTGGTCCAACATTGACTGAATAGCCACAGTAAACCGGCATCTAGGGCTAACTGAAAGAAGTACAGTAAAATAAACCTGGAAGAGAGTTTTTGTGCCCTATTCAGTTAGTGTTGGCTGTCAGATCACTTGTCAATCTAAGTTCTACCAAATTTTCTAGTTCTTTTCCCTTCCAACGGCATTTAAACAACAGGGCAATGTGTTGAAATGCTCTGGACCGTTTTTTCGTTAAGGTCGGCAGGAGTCAGCAAATCTGTATCATGTAATGTCAAATAACGTTTAGAAACAGAATAGTGAAAAAAAAAAAAAAAGCAACCACACTGCACAGCTTATATCCAAATCCTATAAACATGGCTCCCACGTTTAGCTGTTATAAGAGGATACTGACTCTTCTACTGAGGCCCACGCACACAGAGTGATGAGTGACACTCATAGCACTCATGGTAAACAAGTCCACGGATGCTTCAATAGCAAAAGGTTTTGTGATTGTTGTGAGGGTGTCTTTCTTTCTTTCTTTCTTTCTTTCTTCTTTCTTTCTTTCTTTCTTTCTTTCCTTTCTTCTTCTACTTCATCCTCTTCTTCTTCTTCTTTTTCTTCTCCTTCTTCTCCCTCTGCTCCCCCTGCGTGGGGATAATGAGCTCCCTCCTTTCACTGGCGAGTGTTCGCTGAACGGCGCAGCATTAAACTTTCACAAGCCCTGCGGAGAACACGCCATGGATTTCACAGTTCACCCAGAGGTTGGAAGTTTGTACTGATGCTGCTGCTGCCATGCACCACTCCTCGGCACTGCTGTCAGCCATTTTGATCTCGCAGAGCATGAGGGTGGAGGGAGGGAGAAAGGGCAAGCAAGAAGTGGTTAAAGAAGTGAAAAAAAGAGAGAGAATGAAAAGAAAAGAAGAAGGGGAAGAGAAAAACGAAGGAGAGAAAGCGATGATGGGTATCTCTGCTTTCGCTGCCGTCCCAAGCCCCGTGCAGAGAGCTGACGACAGACGCGTGGCGGAAAATGAGCATTCCATCGCCGCTCGCCCGCGTCCGGCGCCCCTTTTCATGTTCCACCGTCATGACAAGCCACAACTGGGGAACTTGCAAACACACGCGCACACACACACACACACACACACTCTCTCTCTCTGTCTCTCTCTTGCACACATGCACACACATACGCACCCACCAATACCCATATGTACACACACTGCAGACATGCACACACACACATACACATACATACACACACAACACACACACACACACAGCACCTGGTTTCACTGTTCCATATCAAGACCCTGTACCAGCTTCCAAACATCCTGTCGCACACTCTTCTTTTAGGAGCCATTAGAGAGGCCTGTATCTAAGGCCTTCAGCCAAATATTATGGCAGCCCGTCTCTGACGCCACGTCACAACAACCCCTATACTCTTGACACTGTAGACAAAGATAGGCAGCCGTGGCCCAGGTGAAGGCTCTCAGCGACTGGGACAATGAGCTAGAGGGCCAGTCATCCTAGAGGGATCACTAAGTGGAGAGCGTAGGGTGTCTGTAACTGGAAAATGAAGGAGCCACTTCAGGGGAACTGGTGCTTCTCAGCAACCGACTGCAACCGTTTCCATTCCAGTATGTTTTCCGGAAAATCCAGAGAAGTCATCACCGCATCGGTGGTATTGGGTGGGGGATGTGACAGGGTTTGTGTGAGTGTGTTTGTGTATTGTGTGTGTGTGTGTGTTTGTGTGCGCATAGATGCATGCGCATATGTGTGTGTAAACCGGATTGGAATGTGGTCTTTCATCATGTCTGGACGTAGTTTCTTAGAAGTGTTTCGCAAAGCAGAACAGCTTTAAGCTCTGTGGGATCTTTGGGTCAGAGGCTCTGATTTATATAAAGGTATTGTTTATGAGTTCAATGTGCAACAAGTGTGAGGAAGAGGGAACATTTAAATGGACTTCAACAGACTCAGGGAGTGATTTCCCAGAAAAGAGAATGGGGTTAGGGTTGGGGTTGGGGTTAGGGTTAGGGTTAGGGTGGGGGGGGGGGGGGGGGCAAGTGGAGAGATGAGAGAAAAAGAGAGAAGAGAAGGAGGGCAGGAGAGAAGAGGAAGAGAGAAACAGAGAAGAGAACAATTTTTTGGAGAAGACGGAGTGAAGGGAACATGGAAGGATGTGTTTGGACAGAAGGACAGAAGAGCACAGTTGGAAGCAGCACAGAAGGTGGTGAAGGGAGAGGAGGACAAGGAGGCGGAGGAGGAGGAGGAGGAGCAGGAGGAGGATACTGAGGAAGAGTGGGAAGAGGAGGAGGATACTGAGGAAGGAGAGGAGGAGGAGGAAGGGAAGAGGGGTCTGGTGCCTTTCTATCGTCTTCATCTGAAGCTGGAAGCACATCACAGGGCTTGCTGGGCGGCAGTAGTTAACATTCCTGCTGCTCACTCTTCTCACATATTTATTTCCTCGCTGGCTGGACCACCGCCAGACACCACGCACACACAAATGCACCCACCCACACACACACACACACACACACACACACACACACACGCAACCATACACACGCGCACCTACCCACCCACACATACGCACACATGCAGGCACGCACACACATACACACGCATGGAAAGACAGTCACACATACAAACAACCACACACACACACACACACACACACGACATGCAGGCCTGAACAGAACACCCTGCAGACCTGCACTAGTGGACTCACAGCACTCTCCCCAAAAGGCAGATGCTCATCACATAGCCGTCTGTATTCAGTCATCTCCTCAGTCAGCCTGTTCCTGTCTGTCAGCAAGTTCTCCTGTCACTTAAGCATCTCCTCACTTAGGTAGTCTGTCAATCCCAGTAGTCAATCCCAAGGGCCACAGTCCAGTCCAGTCCATCAAGATCCTAATCCACATACATGCCTAATGCCGTCTACTGTGGTTCTAACCTGCACGTTGGAGCCTATTGCCTACTAGAACCCTGGTTCTAATCTCAGTACTGGGGTCACACTGCTTACTAGAACCCTTGATCTAAAATCTACGTACAGTATCCTAGAGCCTACAAGAACTGTGGTTCTCACCTCAGCAGGTCATAATCCTCACATGCGGGCCTAGTGTCCTCTGGTACCCTGGGTCTGATCTGATCAGAGGTTGTTTCTTAAAACTTCCCTAACTCATTTGGCACTTCTCTGACCTGCCATTAAATTCATAGAATGAAAATAGACTTACTTAAACCTTTTTTTAATTTTTTTTTAAATAAACCAGAATGGTCAGTCTGTTGGCTAGCCGGGCAGCTAGATGGTGCCCTTGCATTTGTCCTTTGGCTGTTTGTCCATCAGCCAGTTGTGCAGAAGTGCCTCCTCCCCCTTTCTGTCTGTATATGGACCCTGGATTTACGGCATCAACATCATGGCCAACGGCACAACCCCCCGCCCCACCCACCCACCCACCCATCCAACCTCTATGCTGTTCTGCATCTGGACTGCTGGAGATGTCTCTGCTCCCATGCAGGAGGTCTTCACCAGCCCTGTCTGAAGACCCCCCTTCCTCGCTCTCGCTCGCTTTGGCGCTTGCTTCTCTTTGAGAGGTATAAGCTAAGCTAATAAACGGCTTTCTCAATCTGTTTCCCATGGACCCCCTGAAGCCTACTGTGCATTCTGGTATTATCTGTTTGCTTTGATTTCACCCGTTTCGCCAATTCCCATGTCAAATGTTATGAAATGATGAATGGCATCTCTGCCGTCTACTTTCTTCTTATGCCAGGAGCACCGTTTCCAGCTCGGTGGGTTGATTCAGTGGGAGTACCTGCATGACTTTGGTCTGTGAGAAAAACAGTTGGTCGAGAGGCCTATACTGTGTGTCTGTCTCTGCCAGTCCATTTGTCTGTCTGTCTGTCTGTCTTGCAGAGCTCACAGCCTGACAGTTTCAAACACATTCATCATCTGCTTTCCCAAGACCCTTACAGCCCTGCGGCCGCAATCCATGAATCTTAATGTCTTCGGATATCTGAGATCTGCTTTCTCTCTTTCTCACACACACTCACACACACACACACACACACACACACACACACACACACACACACACACACACACTCACACACACACAAGATTAAGGCAGGGATCAATCCATTTCAAATGTTTACAATATAAACCACCTAATTTACTTTAATCACAGTAATACTAGCACGTTAAACACTAAATCATTCTTTTTTGTCCAGTGATACATTTGTGACCCCGTACTAGAGATGGCATCACATAAGTGCATTCTTGGGTCTGCCTTATCTGATTGTGCTTAGAGTTGTGCAGGGCAAAGGGCCCACTACAGGAGGCCAGTACAAGCCTGCGGTGATGGCTCTGTACAGGAGATAAGAGAACCAGGAGCACCGTGGAGTCAGAGAGCCGCATCATTAAGTCAGGAACCGTGTAACCGCTTCCTGACAAAGTCTATGCCACAGACAAATGGACAATGGCGAGCAGTCATGAAACTGATGAGCACTTCCAAAGCTACACACCAATGGAGCTTCCTCTGTAGCCTCTTCATATCCTTTACATAACCGGTCAACACTACAACCACAATACTGACAGGCCAGTCTATGTTTCAACTGCCACGGGCCCAGTTTCAAAGTCTGCCCTTAGAGACTCACAGACTTCCATGCACGCTCACGCTACGTTTACGAGGGCTTAGGAGTGTCCTGCTGCCAAAATGTGAAGTGTGCCAGGGTTCAGTTGCACCCTTTCTGAGCCCTTTCTTAGCGTCGCCATCTCATGCAGACTTTGCTAAATGGAACCACCCACAGCGCTGGGCTTTATAGCGCTGGGCATGAGACACACAGGGAGGCAACAACTGCAATCAAACAGAAACAGAAACGTGTTCACAACGTGACTTTAGCGATGTTAACTGAACAATCTGTCATTTGTTTTAATCTTGCAAATAGCAAAGTGAGTACTCATATTCTTGCAAACTCAATCACTTAACAGTGTGAGAGGACTTGGGTCTAGGAAAGAAATTATTTCAAGACATTATTTCAACATCCTGCAATGAATATCTAGCACTGGAAGCAGGTAGAATCACAAAATGACCTGTGATCAGCGAACTTTAAACGATATGTATTTCATTAAGGTGAGACATCGTAACTCCCTTGAATGGCAAGAGGTACATTTGTCAGTGAAACAGGCTTTTTTCCTCCAGGAACTAGCCTACTACACCATGAGAATGAGACCGGGAGTGTGAGAGGGGGAGTGGAGACAGCGGATCGAGTGCCAGAGGAGCTCCGCTTCTTTGGACGATATCTTTACTATTTTTTGCCCTAAAACCACCAAAGTTATGCATTTAAGAGACAGACAGACAGACAGATTGACACACAGACCGACAGACGTTCTTTGCATAAATAGATAAATGTGCATTAGTTTAGCACAGTCAGACTTTGCAATTATGGACGTATCTCTCTAAGGCTGAATGCATTCCACTTTCATTCAAACAAAGTCACAGAGTTCAGAATTTATGGGGAGATATTTTTAAGGCTCAAATTCCAAAGATGGTGATGGTTTGGTCGGCAGCCCTGAGGGTGTCTGTGTGTGTGTGTGCGTGCGTGTGTGTGTGTGTGAGTGTGCGTCTGCCTGCCTGTTGTGAGTTAGCCTGAGAGTTAGTGTGTGCGTGTCTATGTGCATGTAATTGTGTGTGTGTGCATGAGAGTGTGTGTCCTTGTAACGTGTGGGATGTGTGTAGTTGTAATTGAATGTGTGTGTGTGTGTGTATGTGTGTGTGTGTGTGTGTGTGTGAGAGAGAGAGAGAGAGAGAGAGAGAGAGAGAGAGAAGAATACTCTGTAAAAGTAAAAGCGCTAAACCTTAAAGTGGCCTCACTATCTTTCTCCACCACCCTCTTCTTCATCTTTGACTCCTACAGTTACCTGCCAGCTGCCAGATCCCTTCCCCTTCATCACGCCACCACAGCATCCACAGCCTATAACTCATAACTAGCTAACACACACACACACACACACACAAACACTCACACACACAGACACACACATTCCATTCTCTTTGCTGTGCTTCCTCTTTCCAAAACTTTGGACCAAACCCACACACACACACACACACACACACACACACACACGCGTGCACACACGTGCGTTTGTCTCCACTTCTCTTTCGATTCAGGCGTTAACTTGTCTGAAAAGCAGCCATGAGCACCAAGGCTTTATCATGTCCCCTTCGAGAACTGGAGGATAACCCTCCCCCTTTCTTTCCGTCTTTTTCTGTCTCTCTCTCCATCTCTTTCTCTCTCTCTCTCTCTTTCTTTCTTGGCTTGCTCTTTTTCCAGTCCAAGCGGGCAGGCAGGCGGGCGGGCTGGATTAGACCCGCAGCCTCATTAGCGCAGTCTGTCAATATTTAGAGCTGCACGCTAGCTGGGGCGACTTACCCAGAGTGCTTTGCCCGGGCTTGGTGCGATCAGGGCCGTCACAGCAGGAGCTGCCACCCGTCTACTGAGGCTTGTCATCCTCTTCTGCGAGAGCTCTCATACCCCCCCCCCCACCCCACACCCCCGCCCCCACATCCCCGTTACTCTTTTTGCTTCACTCCCCCTCTTTTAGTGCCGCTCTCCAAATACGCTTCAATTATCTCTGTTTTCATAGATTTTTTTTCCTCCCTTTAATTATGCCAAGTTATGCTGCTGTTCTCAGGAAATAGAGAGAGAGGGAGAAAAAGAAAGAAAGAGAAAGAGAGAGAGGGAGAGAGAGAGAGATAGAGAGGGAGAGAGAGAAAGAGTGAGAGAGACCAAATACAGAGAACACATGCTAAAAAGAAGGAAAGAAAAAAAATGAAGAAGTACAAGGCCTGTGAAAGTACAGTACTAGACAGATTGAAAGACAGAAAGACAGACATAGATAGATAGACAGATAGATAAATAGATAGATAGATAGATAGATAGATAGATAGATAGATAGATAGATAGATAGATAGATAGATAGATAGATACGGGCGAGGTGGAGGAATGTTAATGTCACAGACTGATAACTGTTCAACCCAAGTGTGATTCCCCCATGGTGTGAGACAGAAGAGTGTCTCCTAAATTCCAGTACGCTTTAGACAGATATACTTACAGATATACTTCTACTTATATGCTTTATTCCTCAAGTAGGACACTTTGGCACAGGACAAACCACTCTGATGTAGGCATAGCAGTAGTATCAGGCTGACTGGTAGATAAAGTGTGTGAAAGCCTGACCCCCGACCTCAACTCTATTGACCCCTGACCTCTCTCAGCACCCGAAGGCGCTGGCACATTGCCAGCTCAGTGGCTCCTGACCCATGGCTCTAGGACTGTGCCCGGACTTGCAGGCACAGAAATTTCCAGACATCTCTCCCTCTCTCTCCCTCTCCCTCTCTTGCTCTCTCTCTTTCTCTCTCTCTCTCACTCTCTCTGTAAGCACTCTGAGGTTCTCACGGAGCTGGTGGTAGTATGTGAGCTCTTTGTGTCGCTCGCTCAGACGCCAGCGCTCCTCGTGGCATCGCCGTGCCAGGGGGTCATGGGAAATGCGGTTTGCCAAATCAAACCCCCAAAGCATCAAAGTGCCCTTGGAGTCCGACAAGCCCGATATGTCAGTGCCGTAATTACTCTGATATGACAACACTCCAGAGTATGCCAGTGACTGAAACGGGAGAACAATTTTACTTGTCAAGTTTTTCATGAATATAATGCACATGTGAACAGACAAGCAGATCCTGTGCATAATTCATTACATAGTTGTGATCTCCATGGAATCATAAATCTTACTATGAATCTTTTTGTTGCATATATAACTAGGAGGAATCTGTGCCACAACTGGGACTTGCTGGCCAACAATGACCTGCTAAGGACTTCACTATTTCCTAAAGGATAAATATAGCATCTATCTATCTATCTATCTATCTATCTATCTATCTATCTATCTATCTATCTATCTATCTATCTATCTATCTATCTATCTTTCAATCAATCAATCTATCTATCTATCTATTTATCTAACTTTCAATCAATCAATCAATCTATCTATCTATTTGTTAAGTGCCAGCACTGAAAGACCAAAGCCTGTATTCCTTTTTTATCTGATCGCTAAGCAGACATTATCGTCACCAAATGTGTTCTCTACAGATAGTCAGAGCAAATCCAATACACTTGCCTTGTGCTCCTAGTTCTAAGCTCACACATAGAGTGGGCACGGGGGACTGGGGATGGCAGGGAGACGATACTTACTTGTTCCAGGCTTGTCTGAGTTTCTTGGGGCTGTAGACTGTGAAGCGGTCTGTGGAGAAAGAGAAAGAGGAGTCAGTAAAGACAGGAGACACACACTCACACACACACACACACAAACAACTGCACTTATGTGTAACATATATGAGATCAGTTATTAATGATGATGACATTCGTATGTGTCTGTGTGAGTGAGTGTGTGTGTGTGTGTGTGTGTGCATATGTGTGTGTGTGTGTGTGTATCCACTAAAAGGAAAAACACCCGAATGCACACAAACATCCTCTTGGCTTCTTAGTGGTCAGCTGTGGCTGAGTTGTTCATTAGTATGGCCACCCACTGTGTTAATCAATACTCCCTCACCCTACCAATCCCCTCAGCGGTGATTTAATACACACACACACACTCTCTCTCTCATCAACGATCAATCAAGAGCGTGCACACATGGACACATGCTGTCTGTCTGTCTTTTGTTTGAACAATGTCTTGAAAAATATCTGTAACTAACACACACACACACACACACACACACAAACACGTGTGCGCACACATACACACACTATACTGTTAGAATAACCCCCAAAATGTCTAGGCAACTATTTCCTTATACAGCTAACTAGATCTATTAATCGCATATAGCTGAAAGATACACAGGGGTTAGTGCTGATGACTTTGGGACTCTATGGAGTTTTGATCTTTGGATGAAATAAGCAGAGAAAGTGAAGGCAGTCTTTCCACGCTGCAGTCCACACTGCCCTCTACTGCTACAAAAGACACACTGCACCTTCAGCTGCTGACAGTATCACAAGAGCATACCACCTCCCCAATGACTCTCTCTCTCTCTCTCTCTCTCTCACTCTCTCTTTCTCTATGTGTGTGTGTGTGTGTGTGTGTGTGTGTGTGTGTGTGTGTGTGTGTGTGTACATGCATGTGTGCTGGAGAACAAGAGCTGCTTTTGAATGCTCAGGACATGTAGAAAAATACAGCTCTAGAGAGCTTTGCTTTCAAAGATCCATGGAGGCCAAACATTATTTGAACACACACACACACACAGACACACACACACACACACACACACACACACAGAGAAATACATAGAACAGAGGACTGTTGGACTAAGGTAAGGTGACCTTGAGTGAGTGTGTTTGTGCATGTGTGTTTGAAGGGCAAAACTCAAAAGGGGCTCCTTGAGTTCACAAGAAGCATTCTTTCAGCTCTGAACAAAGCCTCTCTCACTCTCTCACTGGAACTCAGCACCCTTATCTTAGACCTGTGAAAAGAGCTAAATCCCCAAATTCATTAGCACTGCCACTATTCTGATCTTTCAGCAGTCGATTAGCTGCCACCACTCTGAGAGGGACTGACACAGATGTGAATGCAGCAGGCTACGGTATTCCTAAACAAATGCAGCTTAACATATTCATAGACATTTTGTTTGTATGCAAAACAGGAGTAGCTTTCAGGTTTGCAATTATGCACAAAGATAATAGCACTACTGACAACAATGAACTGCTGGGCTTATTAGTATTGCAAAGAAGGATATCTGCAGCAGTCATGGGCACTGGGTGGTACCCGGTAGGAGGTTGTGGTCAAGTTCAAGGACTGCCTGTACCAGATGCTGCACTCACTGTGCCAGTGTCCTGCTTCCTGCCACGCTACCGCAGTTGGCGTAGACACAGGGGTGCACAAGCTCATCCAAGGTCGCACCAAAACAGTGCCCATCATCTCGGACAGGCCAGGAGGACAGGCAGGAGCCTGACACAGTCAGTGAGAGACACTGCACTGCAGAGCACCCACAGTGTTGGCTACTTGCACTTCTTCATGGCGTAGTGTGCTAACCAACGCAGACCTGTGCTGTGTAATGGTACCAATATAGGACTGGTAATGCACACACGCGCGCACACACACGCACACACACACACACGCACTCACACAAAACTTCTCTTCCATTCCCTCTGTCTATCCCCTCTTTTTCCCCCTCTCTTTGTTTCTCTCCCTCTCTCTCCCCCTCCTCTCCCCGCCCCCTTCCTTGTCCTGCTCTGCCAACACTAATCTGCTCCTCCTCCTCCATCTCTGTCCTAATGAGCTCCCAGAGGGCCCCTGCCTGCGTGCCACTGAGCTGGCACTCTACCCACTGCGCACAGCAGGCCACAGACTAGCCCGGCCCAGCCCAGCATCCACGCACCAGAGCTGGGCACCAGCACAGCCACCAACCCTCACATTACCAGCAGGAGGGATGGAGAGAGAGAGAGAGAGAGAGAGAGAGAGAACAAAGAATGGAGAGAGACAGACAAAAACAAAAAAAAACAGAGAGGGAGCAGAGAGAAACACGCAAGCAAAACTTAATATATTTCATCTATGATGTGTGGGCTTCATGATGAAATTGTAAGGACATCCTAGAATACCCTCTCCCTTTCAGTGAAACCTAAATCATTCACAACAGCCTTCTTAACACCCTTCAACTATGTTTTTAACACGTTTTTAATGTGCCAGATGTGGATGATCCCCATACAGATGACCATGTGCAGGACAGTGAGAGCTGCTCTTCTAGAGATCCTTACCTGGTTTGAAGTGAGGGAGAGAGTGAACGCCTGGCCAGGACTCTTCAGAGGGAGTACCCAGGATCTGACAAAAACAGGGAGGACATATCTGCTTAGTTACAAATGGTAACACACCTGTGTCTCTATGTGAGGGAGATCACAGGGATTTAGATAAAATTGTAGACAAATGAACCAGTATCATGGATGTCTGATTCATATTAATGATTTGGAAAGAATGGGTGGAAGCCAGGCATTATTTTGGACAGCTGTGAAAATATAGAAAACAACATTTAAAAGTCTTTTCCAAAACATAATGCATGGGTTTCTGAATACTTGACAAAAATTGTATCAATACTACATTGGGGTGTAAAATTCTTAGATCTTCTTCATCTTACATCAGCTCATCAGGGTTATACCTATTTTGCACAACATACACAAGTTGTTTGTGCTTAGGCTTCGTTGACACTCAGTTAAAAAATGATTGTGGCAACACTGACCACTACACTGCACCCTAGAGGTGGGGAAGATTAAAACACTTCAGCTTCATCTGTTTGTCTGCAATCCCCTCAATCTACCACAAGTGGGCAGAAGTGCTCCATTTTATAACGGACACTGGCCGCTTGCTGCCGTTACAAACTTGCTCACAAACTGAAGAAAACTTCAACGCAGCAGTGCAAAAACAAGTCAATGCACAAACATAACAACATAAGGAGCACATCATCAATAATTGTAAATTATATCACATAATAAGTAAGTCTAGGAGAAAACATTTAACACAGCATACTAAGTAAAACATACTGAGGACTACAATTAAGCCTACTTCACAGTATATAACTTCATATAATACAGTCCATACTGTAGGCCAAATATGTAACATATAATATCATATGCATCCCATACATATCACATGCTACTGAGCATGGACAAGCCTTAAAAAGTAAAAAAAAAGGTAAATCAAATAAAGCTTGTAATTAATAAATGAATGAGCACACAAAAGGTCTGCTTTGGGTCATCTGCAACAAGAGATGAAGAAATCATTTTTGTGACTGTTTTGTGTGTGTGTGTGTGTGTCTGACTGTGTTTGTGTGCACAGTGTGCGCGGAGTGGAATATGTTTGTGTCAATGTGTATCTGACATGTTAACTGTTTGGTAACAGCCTACCTATGGTCACTCACAATGATGTATTATCACTGAAGGCAATGCAGCAGTCAATAACACACACACACACACACATACACACACACTTCAAATGAAGCCAAAACACCATAGTTCATCAAAAGATCCATTACTATGACAAGCCAACTCTATCTGCTTCGTCGAGAGCAATAGACAGCAACCCGACCCCTTTGACAAAAAGCAATTCCACATAATTATAATATTACAGATGGGTGTACTTTGGAACATAATGTAATATTCTGTTGTGTGCTGTCTCTGTGCTGTTATATTTCATCGTTCTTGCAACAGTGGATTTCCAACTGGCACAGAGCACTAATTTCATCATCAGACTCTACTGAATCAGTTGAGCACAAACTAGGGGGATCAGATATCCTCAACTTCTGGTGACGGTGCCCGTTTTTGGTGGTCTATCCTTGGTAAAATACAAGAAAACCCACTTTGTCCCCGATTTTTGAAGCTAAAACAGGATTTATTTTCATGATATCTTTGGTAGAATTAGGAATGTCCCCAGTTCCAAAAGGAAGGAGCACACACTGCACTTGTAGCAGTAGCCAGCGGGTACTGAGGCAATGCTGTAAGAACATAAACCTCCTTCCTTATGAGACGTGCTAGTATAACGGTAGCCAGTATGCCCAGAGCTATGTTGTATACAGTATAAGGTAAGTAAATCTACCTCCTGATGCCTTAAGAGACATGTTAGCGACTGAGCTAACACTCTGGGCTTTCAGTTGGATAGATAAGGTGAATGCTTGACTCACAGTGAGTTGCAGGTTCAAGTCTGAACATATTCAGTTCTAAATTATGCAGTTTAACGCAGATTGCACTAGCAACAGATGCTAACACCCATGGGCCATAGCTTCCTTGCTAACATACCAGTGTCACAGTCCAAGCTTCAGTTTGGCAGGTTCAAGCCTGGCCAGGTGCAGGTCTGAGCCGCACAAATACAACACAGACTACACTCTGTCTTGTGTAGTGGCTGCTTCTAAGACTAACTGACTGATGCAAACAGTCCTCAGCTGAAGATCAATGCCAGGCCGTCTCCAGCAGTAGGCACTGCCCTTGGGCCTAGCCTGCGTCTGGCTATTCTGCTCTCCTGATTGCCTATCTGCAGCCTCTGCCATCTAAAATGGCTATTTAGTGCTGAAACAGGTGCCTTTCCTCAGGGAAACTCTGGTTATGAATGTCTTTGTGTTTGTGTGTGTGTGTGTGTGTGTGTGTGTGTGTTTGTGCACATGTGCATGTGTTGAATGTGTGTGGAGACTGTATGTGTGTCTGTGCACGTGTGTGCTGAGAAGCATCTAATACAGCATCTCTCAATGATCAGTCCCGCAGGCCAATCTTTGCCAGAACAGCTCCTAACTGTGCTTCCCCTGGGAGCCTTAAACACCACCTGGGGCTCAGAAATAACTGCAGAAATCACGGCAGAACAGGAGAAACACCCCCTCAGTCTGAGGCTCCGCTCAGACATAGCCTTCTTCCACTAATCAATCTCTCTCTCTCTCTCTCACACACACACACACACAAACACATGCATGCACAAATGCGCACACACACACACCATTTCAATCGCTCTGCTACCTCCACTCAACCCATCAAATCATGTCTTTCTCCACCCACCCCCATTTTCTCTCTATTTCTATCTCTGTGAAATTCTGCTGTTCTCTCCATTATACCCCTCTCACTCCTCTCTTCTCTCTCCCCCTCTCTCTGTGTCTGAACGTCTGCTTCCCCTTCTCTCACATTCCCTCATTACGATAGAGTGCATATAGCAATAGACAAGATAATGTACATAACCTCCTCTCAGACACACACCCAGTCTGGGGTGTCTTTGTTCCCAAGTCTGTGGTGGTTTCTGGTTAACTATGAGCTGAGCTCTGAGGCGAGGCTAAGGTTGAGGCTGCCAAGACTTAGTAACAGGAGTAGCAAAGTACTCATGGGCAGAGTGACACATCAAACGCTAAGTGTAACTTGTGACAATCACCTTTATGAGACTGCTGAGTTCATGGGAATGATTTCTGCTGTAATCTCTTCACTCAACATGGCATTCATGTCAAAAATGGCTTGCAAAGTTCACTTCATATTAGGTTTTTTTTTTTTTTATTTATGTGTTTGGTCTGTCATGAACAGCGGTGTGAACTGAAAGCCTTCTACTTCAGCATCCATACAGTCAGATCAGCTATGTTTATGTTGTGGAGCTGTACCACATTGCCTGATCTGGGACCTGCCTCATGTCTCCTATGCTAACAATCATGCTTAAAAAAACAGTTAATTCTTCGAATGTGACATTTGACTGAAAAAATCACTTATCTGTCAGAAATCTATCACATCAGGTCAATGGGTTCATTTTTCTCCCTTAACTTTTTTGAGCTCTTGGTCTCAATACCTTTTTTTTTTAAAGAGACAGAATGGAAAACCATTTTTGACTTGGCTTTGATGAATTAGGAGAGGCTGTGCATGGCCAAAGAGCTATCATGAACATGAGACATGGTTGTGGCCTCCTTCATATGAAAATCTTAAACTTAGAAATAGCCAGTGACATTGGTGTATTGGTGAATTGGTGAAAAGTGATGACAAATATCACAAAGTAATTGCAGATCGATTTTGCCAAAAGGACAATTTCAATACCCAGTCTTAATATGAAGTTTTAATTGGGCTTGTAAAATTGCACTTGAGCTCATTTTTATAAATGAACATTCAATATATTATATTTTAACATCAGAGAACAAGAAGTCTGTTGTAACAGACGAAACGTTGTCAAGCTCAATAAGAA
>PYXC01000813.1:2667500-2677500 GCA_015244755.2 Tenualosa ilisha
TAAAAAAAAAAATCTGTCACGCCACAGTAGAAATATGAAAGGAAAAAAGAAAGAAAGAAAAAAAAAAGACAGAAAGAAAGAGAGAAAGAAAAAAGTCCACTCTGCTTATGTAGTCCTATGCATCAGCCCTAAGGTCAAGTTATGATGCCTCCACTACCCTACCTTCCTCGTTGAATCCTGTGGCCTTTTCCAAAGTGGCGTAATTAACTATCATTTACTGACAGCGCCTTTCTTGCAGACAGTGTCTGTGTTGGGCATCGTGGCAGCAGGATTAGCGATCAGCCGTCAGAGGGGAGGCAGAGGCTGGCACGCAGCAGAGGGCAGATGGGCCGAGACAGAGCAGAAAAACAGGAAGAAAGAGGTCTGCTGCCCCTGGAAATGTCAAGAGTCTCGACGCTTGCAATATCGTGGTTCCTTATACTGATGAGGCTGTACTGCTTCGCTTGCTAGCTTTCTGACAAGGATGAGCAGACAACATGCTCACACACACACACACACACACACACACACACACAGAAAACCAGACAAAGAGATGCTGCTCTGGGAATGGCAGACGGTGATTGCTCTGAGGAAAAACAAAAAAAAACTTCTCCCTAGTTTATATGCAGAGGTTGGCTCTGAAAGTCAAGGCTAGAGTCTTGCAAAGTTCACAACTATTTCCACATCGTTTTAATTGCCTGTTTATTCATGAAAGCATGCACCCTCGTAGCTATAGCATTGCTAACCTTTATTCAGCTAATTAGTGTTTTACTGCTCTGACATTCATGTCTAATTGGTATCAGCAAACTTTCTATACATTACCAAGGCAGTGTGACTAATTTAGCATGTATGGCAACAGAGAAATAACTAGAAACTAGAATCTCACCCTCAGCCTTGGAGACTTGTCATGTCAAGATCTCATTCACAAACTCCAGGAAGTAAATACATTCAAACTGCTACAGTTCGCTAAGCCATATTAAACAGTGAGAACAAACAAGTACTTGTAAATGAACTAGTCCTTCTTGACCAGAGACACATTGTTTGCCCCTGTGTAGTAAAAGAGAGAGGCGTTGGTATTCTCCCCCAATAAGCATGCATATTTAACCCAGCTCTTGCACCTTGTGGGGACGGAGCTGGAGACTGCCGTGAGGTGGAGTGGGTGAGACAGACCTGGTCACTTCCCAAACTATCGGAGACAAGCCATGTCAGTGATGGCCAAACTACGTCCCCAGGGCCAGTTACAGCCTGTGCTCTTTTCCATGCGGCCCGCCATAAAGTCAAAAAAAAAAATGTAATGTGGCCCATGGTTATATCATTGTAGTATCATATCCATCACACATCATAGTTTCAGTGCTGGTGTGACATGTTTGTCAAAAGTATCATAAAGCACTGTAGCATCAGAGAGCCTGAAGGTTTCTGATATATAACAGAGTCACTTTTTCACTGGTTAAAAAGTAATGCTCAGTTTTGCCCCCTGCACTACAAATACATTACTATTAACAATCTATATTTTTCCAGAATTCTTGCTACATAAACAAAATGTGGACACCTGCAGTATAAACTGTGTTGTATCGGGATAGTTTGAGTATAAAAGATTTTTCCACTACGGTCTGTACCTAGGGTTGTAAAATTCCATGAATTTTCAAAGTTGGAAATTTTCCATGGGAATTAACCAGAATTTATAGGAATTAATGGGAATGAACAGGAATAAACTGGTCATTTTTGAAACTGACCAAACTGACAAAGATGTCAAAAATACATCATAGTATAACCCTGATTAAAGCAATCAGATTTTATGCGAATAAAGTGTAGTATCTATTTCTCAATCACAGGCATAAAGCACAGTACCTACCTACAAGGTTGCATGGCATTAATAGTTTTATAGTCTGTCTCTGCACTGAACATTCACTACACACCTTAAATCGCCACTTTTGGCAGGTATTCAAAGGAAAAATCTGCCTATATTCAATCAGTCAATCAGCCTATATCCCTGTTCTTTGAGGTTGCTGAGTGTTGTTGGTAGGTATTGGAATGACAACATTTGCGAACTGGCAACTAACGCTAACTGAATGGGGCCCCTCATCAATTTGGTCTAAACTGTACCAAATACTCTCATTCTTATTTCTACCTAAAGCCACAGATATTATATAATAACTATTACTACATATAGTTACTATATACAAATCTATGCCTACAGAAAATGGCAGCTGTGAACAACAGGTTATGGGTTGATTGACTCAGGACTATTGGTTTAAGTCATTCACTGTCATTACATCTGTTACTTCCTGATTAGCAAAAATGACATCTGTTAGTTCCTGATTAGCAAAAATCATAGTTCACCTGTCTTAGCAACAGGTTTTGTAGTTCAATTAAATAATTGCTTGCTCAGCGAAGATATTTATGTTTCTGGATAAGAACAGGAAATTTACCAGAAATGTTCTGCCTCTTTGCAGCCTTATTTGTACCTTAACTTCATCTGGTGAGGGCTGAGGACTCATTCACAGATTGATTTTGTGTATCCCCAAGACAATGTTCCAAGTATCGCTAGTCTGGCAATGGGTGAGCCAGTGAGGAAGTGTGCTGGGGCTAGGAGTACAGTCCTCTAACCGACATCAATGCCCTTACATTTTCCCTCTCACAAAGGCGTGCGCACACACACACACACACACACACACACACACAGACACACGCACGCACGCACACACACACACACACACACACACACACACACACACACACGCGTTATCCAAAGGGCAATGTGTTCGCACTGAATTTGTATGCAGAGACTCCCCAGATCCCTACAGAGTCCCAAGGTCTTTCTCTCTCTCTGCCCCTGTTCTTTCTTCCATAGTCCCTGTTGAATCCTACTCAGTGCTCAGACCTTTCAATCTTTCCTCTTTTCTTTCTCTCAGTGGACTGTAGACCCTTTCTGCAATCCTTCACCTTCCTTCTCGCACTTGAACTTTTTTCTCCCTAAGTACCACACACACACACACACACACACACACACACTCGATCTTTGTCTTCCCCAAACTCCTCTTCACACTCTCCTCCTGTTCCTCTTTTTTGATATAGTCTGGCTTTATCATTTTGTCCTTGGGGAGTTGCCGTAGGTGATGCTCTCAGCAGATATCACAGCCTACTAGGTGTTGATAAAAAGCAACTGAAGCAGTAGGTGCCCTGTTCTCTCACCCTCTCCTTCAATGTCTGAGTGTGTGTGTGTGTGTGTGTGTGTGTGTGTGTAAGAGAGAGAGAGAGTGTGTGTGTGCGTGTGTGTGTGTGTGTGTGTGTGTGTGTGTGTGTGTGTCTCCTCTCACCTCATCTGTTAACATGTTTACCCACCGACCTCCACGTCCTACAGGCTTCTGCCCACCCAAACGCCCACTCCCACCCCTTCCTGTGCCTACCCCCCCTTCTCTCTCTCTCTCTGTCTCTCTGTCTGTCTCTCTATCTCTCTCTCACCCTCCTCCCTCTCTAGTCATCTCTGTAATTGTCGGTATGAATTATTTACCTGGGCTGGAGGGTGGATATGAATTCATCATGCCCGTCCACCGTGCCGGCTCTTAATTATCAAACACTGTGGAATTATGGGTAATGACAGGGAGAAGGGTGATTATGGGATTCCTGAGACACACCAAAGGCAGTTCCCTCTTTAAATATTCATATCTGGACACATAGCCTGTAGGTGAGGCTATTATATACAGAATCAAATTTTCCCCCACTCTCTCTCTTCTGGTCTTGTCTTATAATATAACACCAGTCTGTTAAAATACTAATGTGCCCTGCTTCAAGAAGTGTGTGTTGAGAGCATGTCTTATCCACTGGTGGTCACCTTGAAATGGCAGAGGTTAAACGTGGTCTTGTTCAAAGGCAATTCCATCAGAGACACTCTAAAGGTAGGCCAAGATAAGTCAGCTTAACTAAGATGAGATAACATGCATCGATCCTCCACGTGGGGAAACCAGCTTGTAATGATTTTTTTTTTTGTTTTGGTCTGAAGTAACAAGGGCAGTGAGGTGAAGGGAATGGCGGATGTTTTGTCTCAAGTCAGCAAATGTCTCTGACATTGGGAAAGGTTCTAGAAGGTTCCACTCACCAGAAATATCCTCTCCAGCTGATCCTGGATGTCCTTCATGCCTGGGAATGCCGCCACACCCTGAATCATCTCCACAAAGATGCACCCAACACCCCTGGAAAAGAGACACAATAAAGGGAATCTCAATACACCTTCTGGGATCCCATACTTACTTTAAATCAACAACTGTAAATATGGACACATTGAGAATTTCCTTTTTTGTCTGATGTTAAACTAAAATGCATCAACCTTGATTTACCAAAAATAAGCTCAAATGCAATACAAGCTCAATTATCACCTTTTATGCGACCTTCCATGGCAAAAGCAGTCACATTGACCGTTTTTTTCAAAATTATGTTATTACCTTGTCATAAAAGACAACAAAATAAGGTTTCAAACGATACCTAAATCATTAAGGAGATAAGAGCGTTCAAAGTTAGAAAAAGGAAACAAACTAAGAAATATGGCTGTGAAGTTCACTTGCATTGTGAGACTGTATGTACTTGTACAGTGTATGTTTGGGTGCAGCTATTCTGAACAGTATGGCTATGAACTCTCTGGCTCAGAACTATGAACACTTTCTGCCAAAGCTTTCTATCTTTGTAGCAGTGTGGCAAAACCATTGTTTTTAGCTTAAGTCAACTGAAATCTGCAGATCTAATTTGCAATCATGACAGGACTTTACATGAAACATGGAAATAACATGGATATATCTTTAACTGGACTGTAAGGTAAAAGCTTTAAAGCAAAACACAGTGCAGTTTTTCAGCCTTAAAACTATATTCTGAAGATCATTCTGAGGGCACAACAACCTCCAATAGGTTCAATTCCACCTTCATCATCACTTGAGAGCGTCTGTATCGCCTACACAACTATGCAACCTATGCAACGCCTATGCAACTTTGGGCCTCGAGCTGGAACACTAACACACACACACACAAAAAAAAAACGACAAAATTTGACAGCTTTATGGCATACGTCACTTCCCCCCGTTTGACTGCCTGTCTCAGTCCTGATGATGTTATGGATGCTAATATGGTTTTCCAAAATTACCATTAAATCACCCAAGTTTTCAGTGCTTCAAGAATGTTCTGTTTCACATTAAGCCAACAAATCCACTCAGAAAACAAAACAAAAAAAAGTCTGAATTCAACAATAGTTCGTACACTCAATCAAATACAGGAGTCTCTCGTATTTAGATAGGCTCCTGGACAGCAAGTAGTCTAGTGAATTTTGCTGTGGTGCAAGCAAAGATGCTAGCATTACGTGTAGATGCTAGCTATCAAAATTTGATTTTTGGCCATCATATCTCTTGTCTGAGACGGTTTCATAGGAGACATGTCAGTTAAAAAACCCTCGATAGTAATGTATGAGCAATCACCATACAATATTACTTGGCTCGTGCCGTTTATTCGCACAACTAAACACACTCAACAGCTTGTGGTTCAACTTCATAATCTAGCTATTCTTCTCTACTATCTTCCATCATTGCCACCAGAGCCTGATTCCCATAGAATGCTAGCTCCCATTAGAGGAATTGTATGGGTATGCCTTCACATTAATTACAGTCTGTAAGTTAACAATATTGTCACTTTAGTTCCCCACAATGGCAGTAGCCCTCGACATTCAGATTATTCACATTTTTTTAAGATACAATGAACCACGTGTACGTCTTTCCTGAGTTAGTTTATCACTGTAAAGCCCCTAATCAGCATTAGAAATAAAAGGTCAGGGAAGATTTACAAAATGAAAGATGACTCACTTTTGAGAAACTCCCCAAAACTAAAACTAAACTAAACTAAAAAAGAGTTAATGACATTTTTGTTCTTATCTATCTATCTATCTATCTATCTATCTATCTATCTATCTATCTATCTATCTATTTTATTTATTGCAGACGGTATCTTAGAAATCTAGATGCCTTCTTTCCTCCTGCGCTCTTTGCCCTTAAATCTCACTTGAGAGAGAAACTGTCACTATAAAGACGCAAAGGCTAGACTCAGAATAAATAATCCAAAAAGAGACATAGAGAGAGACACATACAGAGACAGAGAGAGACAGATAGAGGGTGAACATTTGACAGACCAGAATATATGGATGGAAAAAAAGAAAGAAAAAAAATGGAAAATGAGAGAGGTAAAACAAAGGATGAAATGGATCTGGGGATATTGAGTGAGGGTAGATAACACTGAAAAAAGATAGATGGATGGATGGATTGGATGGATAAAAGGATGGAGAGAAGGAAGGATGGGTGGGTGGATGGATGGAGAGCAGAGGACTGGGGAGCGCTGGTGTGTTTAAGCTGCTGTCGGGGCCCATTTGTCAGGCTGCTATTGTTTCCCGACACATTCACTTTCTGGACCAGTGCACATTGGCTGCTGCGCCCTGGGTGACTGGCTCTGGGTAAGAGGGGCCAGGCAGGAAAACACACACACAGACACACACACACACATACACATAACTAAACTAATGCAGATAGAGCACCAGGACCATCCAATTTTCCTCTCAAACCATCAGCTGGAACACATACAGGCATACACCCACATAACCCCCTACCAAACACACGAACACACATGCACATACACACACACGCACACCACATGTGCCTGTGCGATGTCCCAGCCCTGCCATCCGTCTCCATGACTAATCCAGCAGCCATGGCAGAAGCTCCCCTCTCCTCTCCTCTCCTCTCCTCACCACGTCTGGGCTGGGCTGGGCTGGGTTGGGTCGGGTTCCCTCCCCTCTCAGCAGGCTCCAAGCACCGCACGACACCGCTGGACTGTGACCATCTCTCAGCATCCCTGTCTTCACGCCTCTCTGTCTCTCTCTGCTTCTTGCTGTCACCCGCCGACCCACCACCCGCAACCTACTACCCCCACCACCCACATCCCCACCCCCTGCCACCATATCTGACACGCCACCCTGGCAGAGACAGCAGGCCTGGGATAAGAGGCCACACATGAGTGCCTTCATCTGTCAGCTCAGTGTTAGCGCTAGCGCACCCTTAGCGTTAATGTTAGCTGCTAAGTCATCCTGACATTGCTGTCAGCGGACCAGTGAAAGGGAGAATTGTATATAGGTGGCTAACGCTACGTCAACTTAGCACCAGATAACAGGAAACGCTAACATCTGTTCAGCTAATCCTGTTTCACTTCACTGTAATGGAGGGAAACAAAACAAAACAGAGATGTGCAACTGCATGAACACACTGGCCTGTATCAGTGTGGACCTATATTATGTGCTTTCTCTATGAGAGCCAGGAACTGTCTGGCTATCTACTGCTGTGTTGATCTGGGTGTATCCATTGTGAAGGACATGTTTGGAAATGGCCATTGGATGTGATTCAGGATGGTTCTGAACAGTAATTTAGCTGCAATGGGGGAGGCAGTACGTGGTGTGAGTAGCTTAGAGGTCCTGCCGTGTTTCCCAGCATGACTGGGGTCTGATCCGGCTGATGCTCTCACTGGTGTGGAAAAAAGCCCTCTGGTCTCGCCCACCTGCTCCCCACGTTCATCTCTCTCTCAGTTCTCCTTTCTCTCTCTCAGTGATTTTCTCTTTTCCTCTTTTCACTCTGCCTTTCTTTTCCTCCCCACTGTCACTGTTCTATCTACTGCAATCTTTGCACGTCTCTTTTCATCTGTTCATTTTCTCCCTTACCCTTGCTCTCTTCTCTGTCTATTTCTCTCTCTCCCTCTCTCCCTCCCTTTCTTGTACTTATTCTCTGCATCTCCCCTGCTGTTTGTTAATGGCTCACAGTGGGCTGCAGCTGGGGTCCGCGTTGTGGGGCGTCCCCGTGGACTGCCTGCGCCCGGAGAGCGACACAGTCACGGCTCATTTCTCTGGCTTGCTGGACACACACACACACACACACACGCACACACAAACACACTCTTACCTCAGCCACACATACTCCCTTTTAGTTCCCTGTCCCCTATTAGACTTCATGTTCAGACTCTAGCCTGTAAATCACATATTCAGAGAAAACACACAAAATGAACGTGCTTTCTTTCTTCTTGAGCTATTCTCTGAGTCATCTTTGGGTGGAATATGTGCCCTGGTGCTCTGTCTGGGCATTAGATTTCCTGGAGAGAGGGGGATCTGTGTCACAGTGGTATTTCTGTGACATTTGAGTGACATTTCAGCCACTTCTAACGTAGACAGCCCAGAGAGCAAGGCCAAATGTCAGGTGAGTAGGACTGTGTGGACAGGGGCAGACGTGTGTGTGTGTGATGCTACGCTGGATGTGTGTGTATGGGGTGAAGGGGGTGTAATGTGTTTGTGCAAACATGTATGTGGTGTGATTGTGTACATGATGTGTATATGTGAGGTTTGCGTATGAAAATGAGTATACACAGATTTGCATCTTTCTGTGTGTGTCAAACTAGATGAAATAACATTATTTGATTTAAGAAAAGATTATTTGTTGTTTTTTTTATTTGTTGATTGTTGTGTGCACCCAAATTACTTTCAGTTTCTTATTTCACCCTTCTTTACACTTTCAAAGCATTGCTTTTGTGTGCCTTACGGGGACCTGGGGAAACAGAAACAGTTTCAATAAAAGCAGAGTGGCTCAGAAGACAAGCGTTCTGACCAGAACAAATCCAAATCGGTTACGGTCCAGCCACTGTTGCGCCGGAAAAGTTCCGCTGCTTAGACAGAGTGCACAGGTCTGGCCTGAAAAGTGACAAATGAAGCCCAAAACAGAAACAGCACAATCTCCACACAAGCAGCGGTCAGACCTAGTGACCTTGTCTGAAAATTGACTTGACAAAAGAGAGACCCAAGAGACTACAATGAGAAAAAGCAGAAGAGTGTAGCAAGGTCCTGTCAGCTTTAATGCACGAGCCATTTACAGCGTGTGAGTAATGCAAGTCTGATGCATTTTCAATCGCATCTCATGGTCACACTTTAAAAGGATGGATGCAAATTGCAGAAAGTATCATCTCAATGGTATTATTACTCTCCCTCCTTAGAAGTAATGGTGGTACTACTACTAGTAGTAGTAGTAGTAGTACAGTAGCAGTAGTAGTAATGATGGTACTAGTAGTAGTAGTGCAGTAATAGTAGTAGTAATGGTGGTACTAATAGTAGTAGTAGTAGTAGTAGTAGTAGTACAGTAGCAGTAGTAGTAATGATGGTACTAGTAGTAGTAGTAGTAGTAGTAGTAGTAGTAGTACAGTAGCAGTAGTAGTAATGATGGTACTACTAGTAGTAGTAGTAGTAGTAGTACAGTAATAGTAGTAGTAATGGTGGTACTAATAGTAGTAGTAGTAGTAGTAGTAGTAGTACAGTAGCAGTAGTAGTAATGATGGTACTACTAGTAGTAGTAGTAGTAGTAGTGCAGTAATAGTAGTAGTAATGGTGGTACTAATAGTAGTAGTAGTAGTAGTAGTAGTAGTACAGTAGCAGTAGTAGTAATGATGGTACTACTAGTAGTAGTAGTAGTAGTAGTAGTACAGTAGCAGTAGTAGTAATGATGGTACTACTAGTAGTAGTAGTAGTAGTAGTACAGTAATAGTAGTAGCAATGGTGGTACTAATAGTAGTAGTAGTAGTAGTAGTAGTAGTACAGTAATAGTAGTAGTAATGGTGGTACTAATAGTAGTAGTAGTAGTAGTAGTAGTACAGTAGCAGTAGTAGTAATGATGGTACTACTAGTAGTAGTAGTAGTAGTAGTAGTACAGTAGCAGTAGTAGTAATGATGGTACTACTAGTAGTAGTAGTAGTAGTAGTACAGTAATAGTAGTAGCAATGGTGGTACTAGTAGTAGTAGTTGTAATAGTAGTAGTAATGGTGGTACTAATAGTAGTAGTAGTAATAGTAGTAGTAATATCTCAACCATGGTGACACAGATCCCTCTCATCTCTGGTTTGCTGAGAAAACCAATGAGTTCCACACTATTGCCACATTTCCACTCTGGTGTAAAACCCCAGTGTTTGGGGCAAAG
>PYXC01000813.1:2682500-2705000 GCA_015244755.2 Tenualosa ilisha
AAACATAAAATGTCCATAAGAAAAACACCAAGCATAATGGAACAAATCTAATCCTGTGCATCAATCAGTGAGAAAACAGATGGCAGAAATCACCCCAAAAGAATCACTACAGTCAGCCTCGTGGACTAAAGGCTTTAAACAAGGCAGACAGCAAGATATTAAAGACCAGCAACAGAATCCTATATTAAATCTGCTATCCCAACCCTCATCCATCACAGAGAGAAAAACACAGGGCTGATTAAAATGGGATTGAGAAAAAATGTAATAAAAAGGCCTGATGCAATATCAGTATATATCAGTCAGGCGCTGATAAAAGATAGCTTGGGCAACACTGAAGTCATTTAGAATGGGCTCCATCTACACAGCTGCTGGCCAGCAGTAAGCGATTGGCCTTGCCTGGCAGGTAATGCATCGCCACGCAGATAGAATCAGAGTCCCCATGGTGAGGGCCAGGGTGGAAGCACACACACACGCACGCACGCACACACACACACACACACACACACACACACACACACACACACACACAGACAGTGGTGTAACATGTTAACTTAATCAGCAATCACACATATACATAAATGTACACAGGGGTATGATTCTAGACATTAGCATTTCATGCACACGCACATAGGTATGTCAAATGCATAAACACACACACAACACACACACACACACACACACACACAGACACACACACACACACAAACACACACATGGACATAGCGATACATTAAGTGTTAATGACACATTATACACACAGACACACATTGGTTGTTGGCTTGTCATAAGTCAGAGTGATTAAAGAGTCCTCATTCATATATCTTATATAGATGGTAATGAATTACAGCTTCGTGCCTGAATGAGCTGTCACAAAATAATAGACTCACTGCGTGGGGAATCACATTATGAATTTATGAAAAAGGAAGAATGATATGAATGTGAACCGGTGTGTATATGTGAGTGTTTACAAATGTGTGTGCTTGTGTGTGTGAGAGTGTGTGTGTGTGTGTGTGTTTGTGTATCTACGATGAAACGCATTCATTGCTTGGTTAATTCTTCTTTCACCTCATTACCAACAAATGGCTTATATGTATCTCAACCTGAATTCCAGCCAGAAACACAAACATCAATTAACGAGCTGATTACGTTCCAAATCTCCCCCATAAACACAAACGCCTCCTGTTCAAACCACACACACATCTGCCATTCCTTCAAAGCCATTTGAGCACTTTAAACCATTCACTGAAATCACACAGCCCAGACATCTAAAGGCATATTAAACAACTGTTCCAGTCCCTCCTCTCTTCCATTCCCAACACCCTTTGCTGCACCTTTATTTGGGTTCCTCTTCCACAAAGTGAGATGTGACGTTTTTGCCAGATTGTCTTCCGAAGGTCATTAGGCATTTTCGGTCTGGCAATATGAACACAGTAATGGCTGCTTGGATCATAGGAGGCATCTCTTTTATACAGAGATAAAACATGCATGTGGGTGCACACATACACTCTCACACACACACACACACACACATCCTCACTGTACTGATTAATCTTGCAGGATCGACACAAGAGCATCTGCTACACATCTCTAGCGTGAGCACAGGGAGCAGTAGAGACACACCAGGGAACGTTCAAACACATTCCCACTATGGTTTGCACAGGTGCCTACACTCCAAAATATATTAGCCAGAAGCACGTACCACACACACACACACACACACCACACACATACAATCTGAGAATCAATATAGCTCTTCTGGAAGAGGACAGGAGTGATTGAGATGTCTGTGATGCATTAGACATACACCTGTCTCTATATTCCTCTACCTTTGACATGTGTAATGGCTAATTCAAATAAATTCATTCATTCATTCATTAATTAAACAGAACTGCACCGCTCAGCACCAGCACACACTCATCAATTTACATAGGTAAGAACACTTCACATAGGTAAGAACAGGCAGCCTAATAACTGATGAAAGCAATGATCTTTTCAACCATTAGACAAACTATATATATAGAAAATGAATATATAATAATAATAATAATAATAATAATAATAATAATAATAATAATAACATGATAACAGGTGGTGTAGGCTACACTTTCTGGTATAACCAAAAAAGTTCTATATACAGAACTGAAAGTAAGTATTTAATGTGTCAATCTTTTTTTCAGTATTTTTTAGGTATTTCAGATTTCTGATTTTGACCAGACATTGGTATTAACCTGGTATTTGTGTTGGAATGACATGCACCCATAAATAAATAAATCTGAAAGTCAGACCCCAAAATAGCACCAGGTGTTATAAAGTGAAATGACAGGGAGAAAGTGTTTAACGCACCTAGAAAAGCAGTAAACAAAGTAGTAGATTCTTGGGCTTTAAAAGTCTGATTTCTTTACATGTGTGGATTTCTTGAGTTAATACCAATTTCTGGTGAAAATATCATGCCAGTAGTCCAATCAGAAATAACTACACTGAAAAAAAATGCTGACGCCTTAAATACTCACCGCTGTTCACATAAACTGTGTATGTGTACAATGCATACACGGTTACACAATACACCAGCAGACATTTCTAAAGGTCACAACATCTGGTTCAAAGTCATCATTAAGCACAACGCCCTATGGGTCTGTCAGGAAATAAAGGTCTAGCCCAGTGGCTGATACCTCTACGTCCCAGAACCTTTCTTAATGATCATCCTGCGTGAGTCTTGTTTCTCATTCTATAAATAAATGTGTGAATGAGTGAATGCCCCTCGTTTTGTCGCCAGATGAAAATAAATGTCTCTATTTAATATTAATGTAATAAATGGCTAATTCATTCATTAATAATGCATTTACTATCAGGGGAGAAGGAGCTGCCTCTTTGTCTATCAGCGCCACTCTGCAGGACTGAACATACCTCACCACATGGGTCTGCCTAATGTTCCTCCTCTACATACTAAAAACAAACAAGAAAGTCACTGCACCCAGACACAGACAAACACAGCCATACACACACACACACACACACATTCAGACACAAAACATACAGACATACACAGACACACACACTTACAGTAGACACACAGCATACACACGTACAGCACACACATACCACAGACAAAAAACATGCAGGCGCATTCACATACACATTCACACACACACACACACACACACACACACACACACACACCACACTCACAGACACAAACACACACACACACACACTGACACACACTCAAGATAGGAATAATCCTCCTCATGTTGATAGCTAATTATAGGGAAGCATGCAAAGCCTAATGATGATAGTTGTCTTGAGCGACCACACTGATAACACCATCACCACAGCAACACACACTCCACTGACACATTACAGCCATAATGACCCCTCTGAGTCTCTCTCTCTCTCTGTGTGTGTGTGTGTGTGTGTGTGTGTGTGTGTGTGTGTGTGTGTGTGTGTGTGTGTAAAAATGAATAAATATCAGAGACTGGGCCATATGCTACGCACTTGCACTCCAAATGACACTTCAGCAGCTGTCATGTCGCTTTATGGAGGGGAAAAACAGCATTTTGGCAAAAAACAGTCAAGTGCATAGCACATAGTGTGAGTGTGTGTGTGTGTGTTTGTCTTGTCACATTGTTTCAGCAGCGGTGTGGCTCAGGGCCAAATGGACTGGAAGGAAAGGAGCATGTGTGACCCAGCAGCATCTCTCTTTCCCTTTACGTACATACACATACACACACACACACACCACACAAAGACACACACACACATATATACAGACAGCATGCCTTTCCCTTTGGATCCAACATTCTGTCTTCACCACCTTGTCTCTTCTTCAGATCACAAACACCCTAGGTCTTGCCTCTCACCCAAGGAGTTATCCAGGGACAGACACTCACAGTTTATGTGTGTGTGTGTGTGTGTGTGTATGTGTGCAGGTCTGGGCCTATCATGTGTGAGTGTGTAGATACATTGTGTGTGTGTGTGTGTGTGTGTGTGTGTGTGTGTGGAGATGCAAGGTTTGATGTTAAGACTCACCGAAGTCAGCCAGTTTGAGCTCGCCCGTGTCACTGATGAGCAGGTTCTGCGGCTTGAGGTCGCGGTGCAGGATGTAACGCTGGTGGATGTAGGACAGACCCCGCAGCAGTTGGAACAGGAACAGCTGCAGGAACCAGAGCATACACACACACACACACACACACACATACACACAGAGAGAGCCCCCATCAGCACCACAACAACTCTCACAGGACAATTGGTCTGTTGCCTGTTTAGTCCATACTGTAATGGACAACTAAATACACTATGCAAGCTCATTTCTATGAATGAATGACAATGTTCTTCTTTACCGTAAAGATACACGATGCAAGAATTTTATGTTTATTTACCACTGTTGTTAAATGAATCATTATGGAGAGATAGAAGGGTCTCTCGGCTCCCCCTGTGGTCTCTTGGCAAATTTATCGTGCAAAATGCAAGATGGCCGCTTAAGGATGAAACTGAAAGTAAATCAGGTATCAGCCTTATGAAATTGTGTTCATTACTTTATCAATCAACACAATTTCGAAAATCATCATCTCTGGCAATCAAAACCATGATATGATGCTTTTGGTCCCAATCCTTTCCACCTCACATACAAAATCAATTGTAATTAAAATCCATTGTCTGTTTTTCCTTCCAAACAGCTGTGGATAATTCATGATGTATCATCCACTTTACAAGTCAAGAACAATAAAGGAGGGTCCATCTGACCGGCCTGTCATTTTAAACCGCAGCACTACGTTGACTCACAATTACACACAGAGTTTAGCCCCATAACCAGCTCAATACCCCTCCGCGTCCCTTTCTCTGTGGGTACTGCCCTCTCTGTGCCCTATTGATGGCTGACACAGCCGATAACCCCCATCTGATCCAAGTCATCAATTAAAAAAAAAAAAGAGAGAAAAGAGAAAAGAAAGAAAAACAGGCTCTCATGGATGGCTGTTGGAACAATCTATACCTTTAAAAAATAACACAAAGCTTTTTAAAGAGGACTTTTATGGAAAATCACTAAAGAGGTATGATCCCAAAGCCAAGTAGTTTGTGTACTGGTTTGAGTTTTGTTGTTGCATTTGCCTGCTTGTTTTGAGCCAGCGGAAGACTCTGAATCCCATCACCCCCCCCATCGAGAGTTATCAGGGTCTTGGTCAATTAGGTTGAGTGCTGTGGCATGTTGAGGCTCAGCCGGCGTGTGCAGTCACCAGGGTCGCTGTGTGGCGCGTGGCGGATTCCTCGCGTGGGAAGACACACCAGGAGCAGGTGGACTGTGATGAGCGTGGGGAGTGTGTGTTTACTCATGTATATCAAAACACACCCTGCCGAAAACCCCCTACTTCATTAAATGTGTGTGTGTGTGTGTGTGTGTGTGTGTGTGTGTGTGTGTGTGTGAGAGTGAGGACATGTGTGAGTAAGGATATCTGTACATGTAATGTATTTTTTTGTCTATCAGTCTATGAGTATGCAGGGTTGTGTGCTGAACATCATTTAAATTCCATTTCTGTTTTTGTTCCATCCTTCATGTATTTCAAATCCCTCCATCTGACTTCCTAAGAGGGAAACTGTATCATTCTTCAGGCACAATAGTCAACACCCAGCAGCACAATTTTAATCACATGGGACATTGCCAAAAACAAAACAACACAAAAATAAATAAATAAAACCTCAAAAACACTACATGCCTTACACCCAAACAAAGACATGGCTCTGACAGCTGTGTGTACACAGTTGGCTCTCTGTGAAAAAACAAGGCTGTTGTCTAATTGTAGTTAACTGTAGCAGGAGTGTGGTGCTGGGCAAGTTGATGTCCCATCCACTGGAATTATGCCATCCAACTGTGTGCTTCCAACAGGCTACTCTCAGATGCACCTGGGCATGCCTGTGCCTGTGCCTGTGCCTGTGCCTGTGCCTGTGCCTGTGCCTGTGCCGACCACAGACTCCATGCAAATAAGCCTGGCCAACATGTGAGCCGGGGCAGTGGGCAATGGCAGAGACGATGGAGAGAGAGAGAGACAGAGAGAGAGAGGAAGAGAGAGAGGAGTGAAAATAGGAATAGAGAGAGAGGGTTGGGAGAGAGAGAGAGAGAGAGAGAGAGATAGAGAGAGAGAGAGAAAGAGAGAGAGAGAGGGGCGACATCTGCTATAAGAGACTGTCCATGCCTAAATATAATAAGTGAGTCAGAGCTGTCCATCTGGAGACACGAGACTGGACTGCCTGCAGACAAAGAGTGGGCCTGGCTAATTAAGGACCAGACAGACAGCACCCAGAGATCAGAGCAAGGGAGGAAGGAAGAGAGGAGGAGAGAGGGATAGAGACAGAGAGAGATAAAAGGCCAAGGACAGAGAGAGGGAGAGATATGAAGTGGAATACAGAAAACAGAAAAAAAGAGAGTGTATGTGAAATGGTGAGAAAAAAGGTGACGAGTTTCATGAGGCTATAGTAAGGGTAACACATTTTAAATGAAAGCGAGTATGTTAAAAAGAAATAAAGTGTAAATGGATAGAGTAGGAGAGAGAAAGGGAAGAGAACGTGTAAAAAGACAGTATGAGAAAGAAAAGAGAGAAAAGGTGGTAAAGAGAATGCACAAAAACAAAAAGATGAGTGAAAGAAGGTGATGAGCCTTATGAAGTGATAGTAAGAGGATAGTAAGAGGAAAAAGATGGAGAACGAGTGAGAGAAGAGAGAGAAAAGAAGGAGAACAGGAGGAGGAGGGGGCGCAGAGGCCCACATGGTGACAGACTAAATAAAAGTGAGATAAGAGAGATGAGACAAAGAAAGATAAAAGTAGACAGAAACGAGTGAGGAATAAGATAAAGAGAAGGCGGGGGTGATGAGAAAACTGAGGGAGGAGGAGTAGGATGGGCAGATAGAGAGGAGAAGAGGGAGAATATAAATCCACAGAGCGCTAGAGAGAAAGAGGAAAATCAATAGAAGCCCACCACCACCACACACACAATATCGACATGAACTCAACTCAAGGGGATAACCCCCCACACACCCACACACATACATCAACGCACACACATAAACAGACACAAAAACAAAAACAGGCAAACACACACACACAATCCCCGTGTTCTCTCTTACACAAAGACAGGCAGACATACACACACACACACACACACACACACACACACACCCAATGTTCTCTTTTACACAAAGACAGGCATACAAACACACATACACACACACACACAGACAAAAAGACTACTAAAACTCTCACATACATTTACTCTCCCACCTACTCCTGTGCTGAGGAATTAAGGCTGCGGGGAGGTATTAACACACACACATACACACACACACACACACACACACACACTCACACAGACACACTAGGTATTAACAGACAGAACTCCCTCACTCATTTAAGATAAAAAAAAGCAAAGACAAAGCCTCTGTCTGTGTGAGTGGTCCAGTAATGAAACATCCTGAGCTCTTCCTCCACATTAATTGGCTAGTCCAGTAGAGTACAACACAGAGCAAATTTGTAGCCCAAGGCTAGAGAGCCCTGTGATGGGAATGAAGGTTAATGCTCACTCCTCAGACACTCCTCCATAATCTCTGATCTCTCATCTTGGTGTTTTAACAGGAGGAAAAAGTGGAGACATTATATCGCTAATTACAATAATCAATCAGGAAGGAGGGCTGATGGGTGATCTGTCATAAAGCCCTCGTCAATAACTGTGATTAACATAGTCATTAGGTCTTGAGGAGGATGATGGCTCTACCTGACAGAGATCAAAAGGACGAATGCAAACATGCACACACATGCACACACGCGCACACATACACACGCACGAGTGCGCACGCACACACACACACTTTAGTTGTCTACATATTTATGCACATGCTCGTATAAAGACACAAAAGCATACATGCTTTTATAAGTGTGTACCGACAGACACACACAGACAGCGAAAAAAAATACCAAAACAAATTTCCTGGGCTTTTTTTTGATTGAGTGTGTTGCAGAGAACAGTGTCACAGTTGTTCATAGCTATTGTCTAGCTTATAGTCCTCTTTGTCATGACAATGCACATCTGACATCTCCCCGATTTCAACTCGTTTTCTGCCAAGACCAGCGCCATGTGTCAAAGAAACAGCCTGTCATCTTTTCTTCCACCCCATTCTCCTCCAGACAAACAAGACGGCATGAACACATGACTGGATAGGTGAAGATAGAAAAAAGAAAGGAAAAGCACACACACACACACACACACACACACACACACACACACACACACACACACACAAAATAAAAAAAAATAAAACTTTTAAAGGCACACAGCATGGTGTCATGCATTTTTGATGACAACTGTTTTCCATTTGTTTGATATTGGGTAAGAAACTCAAACTGACTGATTTGGAGCAAAATTGTTAAACAGCAGAGCATATTTTCTTCTACGTGGTTTGGTGAAAGAATGACATCTTATTCTTTAAATGGTGTGGTAAAGATGTGTCACTTAAAGGAACTGCTATTTCAGACAAAGCTACAAAGTGGTAAAATGGTAAAGTGCCAGTCAATGACTAAACATGATTTGTAGAAAAAGCAGACAACTATTTAGAAAGCCGCACAACAAATAAAAAACAAAACAAAACAAACAAACAAAAAAGCAAATGCCTGGAAACATTTGCTTGTAAATTTATCTGAGTTAAAGCATGAGGGATAAATCACTTCCATCCACAGACTTTTTTGAAACAGACATCTACAAATATCTAACACAAAATATTATATTACAAATATTACGGAAATTTTCATGTGTTGCGAGGATTTCATGCTCCTGATGCTCATGGGTGGTTCTGTAGTTGTATTCAACCATGTGTTCTTCAACAGTGAGTGAAGGGAGTGAGGAAAAAGATCTTGAAGTGGAGTGTGTGAATGTGTGTTTGTGAGTTGAGTTAAAGAAGGCGTAAGAGAACAAGAAAAAAGATCTTAGAATGTGTGTATGTATGTGTGTATGTGTGTGTGTGTGTGTGTGTATGTGTGTGTGCATGTGTGTGTGTGTAGACTGAGCTAAGGAAGGAAGGGTTGGCTGGATGGCTGCTAAATGGAGTGAGGAGCCTCGCCCATCTGCTAGCTCAGGGTCCAACACTGCTTCATTTACTCACAACAGCATCTGTACTGTGAGCGTGCACACACACACACACACACACACAAACAGTAGTAAAGTGCTTGTTGGGAGTGTCCCTAACGCTGTATTGTTGTCAAAGTTAGTGATCAAGTATAGCACGTGTTGTGTGTTTGTTCACCCATCATGCGACCATACAATATAGTCTATAATCTATATATTCGCATAGCACAGTGCATATTCACTATTTATGAATTTATTTATTTATGAATTAATCATTTTATTCACACATATGATGATGATTATTATTATTATTATAATTATTGTTATTATTATTATTACTATTACTATTATTGGCAAGCACAAAGGGTTCCTTAAAATAATAAAAAAAGTGCCAGATTGAAAGAGTCCAAGCAAGAGACAACCACTTCTGTCCAATGACAGCAGCCAAGCAAGGACGGTGCACTGGCCAGTCGATACACATTACCCAACCAATTCATCACCGTCCTGTCTGGTTGAGTTACCACGCATCCCTTCTGATGACCACACAGCAATCGGACCTGACCGTAGAGCGCAGCACGGATTCATGGGAGGCCAGCTTATCCGATTATACAGTGTGCTCACTCCCTCTGTTGATTTGTGTATTTTTTTGGATATTTTGCGATGGACGTACACCTGTTCCGTGGTTAATCCGTAAAAACCACCATATGCATCGTGCCTTTCCGTTGCCGGCGGCCTTTCTTCTTGGTGGTGCCCAATTAGTGGAAGATGGCATGGCTGATTTTGAGTGCCGCTTGTGTTGCGTGTACGATGGACCAAGGCACTGAGCAGCATATGGCTCTCCGTGCCCCCGGGGCTCGTAGGCTGGAGCCGTGCCCAGATAGCAGCCACTGGGCCAGACAGTCCTCTTCCATCATCTCACCAGTTTGCTTCACCAACCCTGACCCCACTCTCTCACTCTCTCTCTCTCTACCTCTCTATCTATCTCTTTATCTCACTCTCCATCTCTCTTTCTCTATCCTTCTCTCTCTTTCTACCCTCTTTATCTCTTTGTTCTCTTTATCTCCCCTTCTCTTGTTCTCTTTACCTCTCTATCCCACTGACACAATTTATTCTTGTTTCCTATTTCTCTCGTTTATTCTCTCTCTCTCTCTCTCTCTCTCTTCCCTCTCTTTCTTTCTCTCTTTCTCTCAATCCCCAGGCTGACCAGTAATTACATTAGCACTCCAGGTCTGCTCGCTCCCCTCTGAATGCTAATTTCTGCCCAGCCTGTGACAGATGAACTAATGGCTTTATTTTTCCATATTAGTGAATATGGATCGAGGTGCCCAGGTCTTTCCTTGAGACCCAATCAGTGGAACGGTAATGAGCAAGAGGGAATTAAGTGTCTCCAAATGTGTCTTTCCCCTTTGCTCACAACGAGGGAGGGCCTCGTGCTCACTGAAGCCCTCATAATGCCACTGACAGAGCCACATTAATGCTTCAGACGTGGACACTGACACAGACTAGAGCGTCCTCAAATACCCTGATGGAAAGAGCTCTCCATCTTTTTGCACTGACATTCTTATGTGGTCAGAATGTGCATTATTATTGCAAATGGTTTCTGTCATACTAATAGGAAGGTTGCAGACTCATCCTTTTGGCCCTCTGTACACTCATATTTTCTGTTCTCTCTCTCTCTATCCCTCTTTCCATTCTCTCTCTCTCTCCTTTCTTTTCCTTTTTTCTTCCAGGGGACAGCTTGTTTGTTGTCGTTGGCTGGACACCAAGTCATCAGGCCCCGGTCCTAAGTGAGTTTCTCCCCTCCCACTGCGTTGTGTAGAGGGGCCAGTCTGGCTGCACTCAACCCTTTTTAAATACACGACACATGGCTAGGCTGACGCATGGACAGCAGCTCTCATACACATACACACACACACACACACACACACACACACACACACACACACACACACACACACACAAACAACACTGAGTCTAAGTCTAAGTCTAAGTCTAAGCCAAGAGGTATACACACAGTTAAAATTGCACTGTATACACAAGGCCTGTTTTCTTGGCTGTAATGCAGATTCTACATTTTAAAAGTATTTTTAGAAATTATCTGGGGGGAAAAGAAATTTCCTCAGCTAAATTTGCATTTTGAGCATTCTGTTCAGCATTGGCCTAGTTTGTTCTAGTTCAAGACAGAAAATACTTTCCTCTGTTGTGACATCAGAAACACTAGCCCTTTTTCACTTGAAAAAACAAAAACAAAACAAAAGTCTTTGAAAGACTTTGGAGAGCAGCTTTATTTCCTTATTTATTTATTTCTCTACTCTTTCAGCTATGACAACTGTTAAATTGCCTTGGGGAGATGGCCCCCGCAGCTGAATCTGATGATTTATCTGGCTGTGCCATGCCATTGCGTGTGACCGGCCGATAGCGATCGCTCTGTAAAAGTAATAGGTGTGCCGCTCGCCACTGCGATGTGCCCTGGATGGAGTGGGTGGGCAGACGTGGCTGGGGAGGCCGAAGTAGATAGGGAGTAACTTGTGGCAGAGGTATAATATCATGGGTTTTGAGAAAGCTCCATATCACGGCTTGAGATTTCTACGCCTTAGCGCCCGCAGACACAGAGAGATTTACTCCTATCAGGCCAACAGAGGCTATAAGGTTGGGGCTCAACCTGTTTACAGATAACCCACCAGACGGTGAAGAGACTCTCTCTCTCTTTTATTTGAAAGTGAAAGTGGTTTAGGCAAAGGGCGCTCCCAGTTGTTCTCTTCACTTTCTCCCTTCTCTCACTCTCTCGTTCGATATCTGTCCCTTGTTCTCTTGCTGGCACTTATAAATCCTTAATTATTCATTTGAATCTCAATGAAGCAGTAGAGGGGATAAACACATTACTTATGCAAATCGGTGGCCACAAAAGGTAAGACAGGTTGTGTAACTGCCACAGACACTGTTCTTCTCCTGTCTGCTTCTCTCTTTCCTTCTCTTGGCCTCATTCACTCCATCAAGGCTCTTTCTCTTCTTCTCTCTCAATGTACTGTATCTCCCCTTTTTTCTCTCTCTGTCTTTGTGTCTCTCTCTTCCAATATGTTAATTCATAGTTCCTCCATTTCATTTTCCTTTTCTTTTTCTCTCGATTTTTCTCAAAACCTCATAAACATCTCTCTCTCTCTCTCTCTCTCTCTCTCTCTCTATCTCTCTCCCCTTATCACAGCTGTCTCTCTGTCACACTCCTGTGATAACAATAGCTTTCCTGTGGGGGCCGACCAACCCATTCCCAACACACCAATTAGAGTATCCGCCTCAGCAGACAAAGGAGAGGTGAACTCAGGGCTGGGCCGGTGAAGATGCAGCAATGGCAGAGCTGTGTACTGTGCCAATGCCAGCTCACCGAATCGCGCTAACCTCCTCACCCACCCCCCACCCCCCAAACTCCCCCCCTCCACACACACACACATCCCCCCACACACACACATACAGTGGCACAGCTCTTCATGGCTCAAGTCATGCTGGCACAACTGGAGGACATACCAGCTGGATGCAAACACATACCTGGGACATCTTCTGTCTCAGAGTGCCATCTGAGGAGGAAAACCTTCCTCAACCAACCTTTTTGCCAGACGCATGCTGATCAACTCAGTGAAAGTGTAAAAGAACAAGACCTTCCATCCCGTCAACACAAGCAGACAGACTGACAGAACTGAGGGAACTGATAAAAATGCCATACGTTCCATACATGCAACACACCTCTGTTCAGCTACAGTGATCCTAATGATGCATGAACTCTTTAGAGTGCTGTTACAAGACACACACACAGACACACACGCCCAGGCATTTACAATTTTCGTCTCAGCTAAAAGAAACACATTGGCATCCATCCTCGACAAATGTCTGACTGGTGATTAGGATCAAATGGAGAATATAACCCCTCATTAGCAGCGCTAATCTTGGCCAAGCACGTGTCACAGCTGCTTACTGGGCTGGAACCTTCTGAAGAGGCACTAGACTCTCCTCTGAGCACCAGTACCGGATTACAGGCCTCTGGGTGCAGCCAGCGTAGCCGCCAAAGCCAGACGGGGCCCACGCTACCCTATGCTAAGCTAGGCTAGGCTAAACTGAGCTAGGCAGTGCTGTGTCTGCTCCAGCCACGTTTGTGTGTCTTCTTCTTAGGCTAGGGCTACACCAGATATGTCACGAAAGCGTCACACTAAGTTACATAAAAATACATTTCCAGTTTTGACTTAACACTTCCATAACACATCTAGTATAGTTCTAGACACTTCTGTAATGTTTCCAGTGTAGCTCTGGCCGTGGCCTTGTGCTTTCTCCTGCCGCGCGAGCTTCTGGGGACTCCATCAACACTCAGGAGAGCCTTTGAGCTGATCTCTGCACTCCAGTCCCCGACCTCTCTGAACATCAATAAATAAGCAGCCATTCCTCACCTCTGCTCCCAGGTCGGTCCACCGCACTATCCATAATTAGAGGCAACGGAGGGGGAGCTTTCAGTGGCTTGTTTATTTATTTATTTTTTTCCCCAACAGAGGTGTGTGAGGGCAACTGGAGAAACCTTGTTTTTTTTTTTTTTTTTGTTCCACTGAACAGACCACAGAGGCCTATGGGTAGACTCACACAATCCCCTGGTTTGAAAGCCCATCATAACAGGTCAAACAAGGTCACCTTTAACTCCAGAAACTGTGTGTGTGTGTGAGGGGGAAACTTGATGTGTATCTCAAAGGTCAGACCTGATGCTGCTGTCCAGAGCAACTGAACAGTATGTGTGCATGTGTGTGTGTGTATGTGTGTGTGTGTACATTGCATGATGAGTATTTGTGTTTGGGAGAAAACAAACTGACTTACCCTCACGTTGTCAGGGTGAAGACCCCCTGGATGCTTGTCCATGTACTGACACAGGTCTGTATGCTGTAGAAACAGAGACAGGAAAAGAAGGAGAGAGAGAGAGAGCGGGAGAGCAGGAGAGAGGGTAAAAGAGAAATTAAGAGCAGGAGAGAGAGGGTGAGAGAGAGCAAGAGAGACGGAGAGAGAGGATAAAAGAAAAATTGAGAATGATCACTATGCTGAAAGCCCTAATCCAATGTCAGATTTCAGACTGTACTCCTCCTTAAATGGGTGCCCGTAACAGTCACGTTACTTGAGTAGCATAACTTGATTTGAGGGGGCAGAGCACTGATAATGGAGGAAGCCTAAGAGAGAGAGAGAGAAAAACAAAAGAGAAGTGTTCTTCTATATTTGCTGTGGACCACACACTCGATATCTCATGAGTCTACCCCACACCCTCCCCTTTTCCTGCTGTCTTTCTGAAGACTATGCCCTCCATTGCTGTGGGTGTATATAGCTAACTCGCTAACTGTGTAACATGCACATGTTCTCTCTCTCTCTGTGTGTGTGTGTGTGTGTGTGTGTGTGTGTGTTTCATGACATGCTCGTTCACATGGGGTGCGGGATGGAGTGGGAACATTAGCATGGCTGAGGGTAGGGTGAGGTAGGGTTGGGTGGGTGGGTGTAGCATGTCCAGCAAAGGCGGAGGGCTAATGTGGTTGCTTTAAGTCTTGTCGTGGGGCTTCATGTAAACATACAGATGTGAGAATAGAGAGGAATCACAGCAGTCTCCAGATCCTTGTTCCCATTCTGTGGGAATTACTGAGGTGCCTCGTTCTGTGCTCTCATTCTGCCAGCAGCGAGATGGAGATGGAGGTGTATCAGCATTAGCATAGCCCCACAGCACAGACTTACACCCCTGATATATGTATGTGTGTGTGTATGTGTGTGTGTGTGTGTGTGTATGTGTGTGTGTATGCAGTGGAGAAAGCAACCCAGATAGATGTGCATTTTCCCTTATGCATAATGCAACCAGCTCTAACAAGCCACAGCCAGGCCCATCTTCCTCACCGACCCAGTGCGCACACACAGACACACAGACACACACACACACACAGAAACTATTTGCACACCCTAGCAAACCCTGCCCCCCTTCCACACACATGAACATATACACATCCACCCACCCACCCACACCTACACACATACACACACACAAACACACACACACACATCCACCCACACCTATACACACATACACCCACCCATCCCCACACACCCACACACCAATAGCCCGTGCTCGTCATGCTTTCTGTCTCTTCCTTTTTGCACCCGTCAATCCTCATTAAAGGTTGACCATGGAAAATGAATTGATTTCCTTGGTAAGCAATTGTCAATTTTTCTGTCATGCTTTCTCAGGCCATTTCTTATTTTCCCTTTCAAATGAGTGTGCTGACAGGCTCCACACGCGGCGCATTCTCAATAGCTGTCAGACGCACACCGATCGCTCCTCAAAAATATCTTTGATGAGATCGCGGCGGGGGTCCTTCATTCAAATTGGGCCAAAATCGCCCTCCTTACGCCGCAGAGAAACGTGCCTATCATCCTCTTGCCGCAGCTGCAGCCCGCAGCTCGCCGTTTGGCAGTGTTTGCGCCGACACGATTAGATAGCTGCGTTGTGTAGCGGGACGGCATGAATAAAACAGAACCACCCCTTTTTTTTTTCATTTCTCTTTGTGGGTTCCATGGGCTCTTTAATGAGCTACTGGAGTAAACATTGCCAGTGGAGGGGTGCAGTGTGTGTGTGTGTGTGTGTGTGTGTGAGAGGGGGGGTTGGGGTATGTAACTGACTGAAACTGAAATTCAATGTGCAGTTTATTTGGGATTGTGTGTGCTGTGAATGACAACTTTGGATTGGATGAAAAAATAGAAAGAAGGACAAGACTTATGAGATGTTTCCAGTGGCAAATTTGTCCTAATCTTTTATTTAAACCCTGACACTGCAGCAGAGCCGCCTATTTCCCCTGTTCTTTTCCTACAACACAGATATACATACACTCCAACATGCAGGCAAACACACACACACATACACACACACACACACACACAAACACACATGTGTTTTCCACATTTCACTCTCCCTGCTCTTCTAATTCCACTCTCTTAATTAATGAGACAGTGTCATAATGTATTCAGAGTAAACGGTCCTCATCAGCCTCCTCTGTGGTTAGGTAAATGTCATTGGACTCCATAGAGAGACACTGCATGAGTGTGTGTGAGTGTGTGTGTGTGTGTGCGTGTGCGTGTGCATATGTGCATTAAGAGCCTGACTGTGAAGCCCACTGGAAACTTCTGTGAAAAGGCTATGGGTCAACCTTACAGCTCATTAAAAATCCCTCACAACAGTTTAATGCCATTTCCAATAAAAGACCCTGACCTGCTGCTGGCATTCAAAAAGAGAAGGAGAAAGGAGGATACTTAGAAGGAAAAGAAGAGAAGAAAAGACAAGAGAAGAGAAGAGAAGGAAGAGAATGGGAGGAGAGGGGTAGAAAGACAGGAAGCCGAAGAGATGCTCAGAAACGTTCTCTTTTCTACCACCAGGGGGCTTTTCTGACATCTCATCTCCTTTACGATTTCTCATTTCTGTTTCTTGAACACACTGCATGTTTCTGTACTCATGCGTGTGAGATGGCCTATCCAGTCAGTAAATTATGCAAGACTTCGAGCCAGGTGACGAACAATGACAGTATCTAATCTCCAGTAACTAAACTTAACACTGAGCTCAAATTACATCTGCGTATATGACTCATATAAAGCAGTTAGGTCTGGTAGAAGTATTTATCAGTTTCTGACAGGACAAGATGCATTCTACAAGTCACTAGGAGTGAGGATATCCCACACCCCATATTCCAGGGGTGACTCTTTACAGCTAGTAATCACTCCACATATTTCATTGAGTTGACTGATTCGAACGTTCCATTCATTCAAAGCAAGAGAGTAGAGACTTTCCAAGCGTCACATTTGGCATAGTATATGACTCATGATTATTGATTCCCTGGTCTAATAGTACAACAGCATACATGCTTAACCATCTACCTTCAAAGATGTGTGTGTGTGTGTGCATGTGTTCTTTGTGGATGTGTGTGTGCTGCCATTGGATGACTGTCTACAGTGTCAGCATTAGTCTGTTGCTAAAAGCCATCTGGACAGCCACAGCAGCCCTCTCTAAGGAAGTACCAACCCAGCATGTGTGAGTGTGTGTGTGTGTGTGTGTGTGTGTGTGCGTGTGTGTGTGTGTGTGTATGTGTGTGTGTGTGTGTGTGCATGTGTGCATGTGTGTACGTCCGCAGGCCTGCTAAGGACAAGCTCTGCAGTCACCAGGCCCACATCTGGTGCTTCCGGCAACCCCAGCGCTTGGCAGCGTGGTGGCCAAATTGAGCGCTGAGGCTTCAAAGGGAGTGGAGACCTGCGGCGGGTGGCCTGGATTCAGCACTGGGCTAAACCTTTAGAGAGCACTAATCCACTCTGTAAACATACAGTGCACAGCTGAGCCAGCCATCGCTTACATTAGAGCAAGACAGAGTGTGTGTGTGTGTGTGTGTGTGTGTGTGTGAGTGTGTATGAGTGTGTGGGTGAGACAGAAAGAGAGAGAGAGACAGGACAGAGAGAGAAAGAAAGAAAGAGAGAGAGAGAGAGAAAGTAAGGGAGATCAAGTGGTTGGAGAGGGAGAGATGACTTCAGTTAGAGAAAGGAAAGAGGAAAGAACTCTCTAAAACAAATAGACAGACAGACAGACAGATAGATGGAGAGCAGCTCCGTCAGGCCAGAGAGAGAGAGAGACAGGGAGAGACAGAGAGCAAGAGAGACAAGAGAGAGGGATAACTTAATAACAGGGAAAGAGAGAAAGAGGGAAAAGAAGGAAATAAAGAGTGATAGAGGTATGTAGCAAGAGTGAAAATCATTACAAACAAACTATTGATAACCTTAAATTAGTCTTCATTTGTGTGCAGTAAAATAGCAGCCTTTTGGCTGGGAGTAGTGTGTCCATCTGCCAAGAGAGTCAAACTGGACACAATGACCAGGGGCGGCATGAAAAGTTAAAATGGCTGAAGGCTGGAGTCCAGAGCCGTGTTCTGATCGCTCAGCAGATTTTGCCTGTGGCCAGCGGCTCAGGTTGCAGAGTGTCAGCGCCTCGCGGGGGAACTCACCACATATTCAAACACCAGCGTCAGAGTTTCCTTGGTGTGGATGATGTCGTGGAGCAGCACAATATTGGCGTGCTTCAGGCCCTTCAAAAGAGATGCTGCAGAGAGAGAAAGAGAGAGAAAGAGAGAAAAAGAGAGAGAGAATGAGGAGCGGAAACCCACAGAATGCTTCTCTGGAATAATAATGAGGAGCTGAAATAGTCACATATGCATGAGTGCAAACAAGAAACTTTCACTTCCCTAAACTTGCCCTGCACATGCTAGCGTTCAGCACTAGCAGCACCTTCATAATTGCATGCATCCCAATGAGAGCCAATGTAAAATAACAGCACTAATGCCAAAGACACTTACAGTGGCAGTCATCTTTGCCCAGCAGATATAAAACAATTATATCAACGCCCAATTAGTGCATTTAACATAACAAGAAATCAATGCGTTATTTAACATGAGCAAACCCATTCCCTCACTGACATGTAAATAAATGCCATGTTTATCAACAGTCCAACTTGGTTTAGTGAAAAGTTGAAAAGTTGTTTCTTTAAGCTACAGTATGAGGAACCTTTTTAGTGAGGAAACCTGAGGTTAGTACTGATGGAGTGCATGACAATCATATGACTGTGCGACAGCATGACTATCTCCACTAAGGTCAAAATGAAAGTGACACTTCAACAAATCAACAAACAAGATGCAACAGGCCTTTGCTCATCACTGCAAAATTCAGATGTGGATGTGGGAGACCTGCACTACTAAGGTTAACTGAGACTGAGAACTGAGGAACTGAGAGGTTTAAAGTACTGACTTGCTAGGTAAAAAATCACATCCCTTGTCCACAGAAGCTCAGAACTGAATATGTGAACTTAAGCCACTGATTTGAGTGTTTGTCCTGATTGCGATGAACAGTTACCCTTCTCTGGGTAACAGAGGGCAAAGGCATTTTTGACTCAAGGTAGTTGTTTTTTCACATTCTGTTGCTACCTACGTACATTTTGAATGTTTTATTGGTCTTTAAATCTTTAAGAAAGGCACAGATGCATACTGTATGAGAGTCTGTGAAACCTGCAATCACAGCATCTTCAATGCACAAGGGTGAAGTGAAAATTCAAAAAATGACAAAGTTGAGAGGTGCGTTTTATGTTCTTCACATGGCAGCACCATGTGGGTTTCATATTATCTACCTCTATTCAACACATGTACTTTGATTGATTTTTGTGAAATTATTTTGAATTAATTTTTCTTCTTCCACTTATTTACTGTTGACTAAGACCCCCCCTTCCCTTGTACACACACACACGCATGCACGCACAAATTACTGATTGGCAATCATCACAGAACAAACATGTTTTGCTGAGATCTTATTTCGTTAAAGCCAAACAAACTGCAGGAACCTTTTCATTTAGAAAGAAGAAGAAATTGTTTCATTATGAATGGGAAATAGGTTTTGCAGACTGTTGTGAATGTGATTATTTTTGCTGCCACAAAGGCCTTTTCAAGGGCTGAGAATGACAGTGTTACTAAAGGATGCTCCAAGAAGAGATTTCATGTCCCATAATACCGAAACCAACAGAGAGATGGGAGATGAAAAAGAGTAAGGTGTCCACACCGTAATTTCCCCACTACAAAGTGCAATATATCTCCAGCTATGCGGTTAATACATGGTGGAGGGCTATCATAAGGAAATGCTTTTTTCCCCTCAATCTGCTTTCTCATTGCATCCACTTTATTTAAAGCCATGTTTAATAAACTGGGGTTATTACATGGTTATGACTAATACAAAGGTGAGGTTACTACACGTTTGTTTTAAATTTTAATTAATTTATTTTTTGTTAAATTTGCCTAAAACACTGTCCTCTGGTTTATACTGCACATGTTGTGGCTTATATTTGGGAAATTAGGAAAATATTGCATTCATAACAGACATTACCTGTCACCTGGCAATATCACTTGGCAATATCTTTGACAGCTATCTTTGAAAAACTTTTCAGATTTTATGTTCAAAGCATCCAAATGGATTGGCATTTGTGCCTGCTTACTATTGAGTGTGTGCCAGGGCCACTGGCACTGAGAGAGGAAAGAAGGAAGGAAATAAATAAATGAATGAATGAATGAATGAATGAATGAAGCCATTGCTCACAAGTTACAGCATCTCTATGAACTCCATATAAACTTTCAGGCAGATTTCTACCTGCGGCAGTGACAGGGTCACACCCAGAGGATCTATGTAGAAAGAAGTTGCCATCAAAGGCATGCGTAAGACAGAGAGCACACAGTTCACCCTCTCAAAGCGATTTCACACTCCTCAGTCTAGCTCCATCCCTCTATCCCTCCCTCCATCTCTCTCCCTCATTCTCTCTCATCATCCCTTTTTTCTCTCTCTCTTTCTCTGCCTGTCTTTCTCTCTTGTGTCTGTAAGCTTGCTTAGTCTCTCCAGAATGCTCTGCACGTTTGGTGCTAAGAGTCACCTCGCTCAGTAATTGCTGAATTAGTTTGAAATTTTCAAAGTGCTCCTATGATCCACAACAGCAGGGGGTGGAATGAAGTGGGTTTGGGAGTACTATGTGTGTGTGTGTGTGTGTGTTGGGGGGGGGGGGGTTGTGGAGTCAAAATGCTTTTAGCTTGCTGGCATGGGGATTGTGCAGATCAAACAGACTGGTCCTCAACTCCTCGCAACCTGCCTGAGATGGCCCAAAGGGGCTTTGGGTGGGGGAACATCAGGTGTTTCTCACACCCCCGGTCTCGGCTGGAAGCCCTGCACTACCCCCCAAAAAATCCCCTCTCAGGTTACACTACTGTTTCATGAAGCTCGGCTCAAGCAGATGGCCATGAACTCCCTATAATAGGCTGCATTAGGTCAAAACTCAGAGAGTTACTTTGGGTTCTGAAGGTACTATTATGGTGAGGAAACTCGATCACATGCCGAAAAAAACTGCAGCTCAATGTGGCTTATATGTGGGCCTCTTTTGCATGAAATACTGCATCAGTGTCGCGTGGCATGAATGCAATCTGCACACTGAGGTGTTCTGGAAGCCCAAGTTGCTTTAAAAGCAGCTTACAGCTCATCTGCGTTGTTGTATCTTACCTCTGATCTTCTTGACAATGTCATAAGTTCCCGATGGAGTTCAGGTCAGACAAGTTTGCAGGCCAATCAAGCACAGTAATTCCATGGTCATTAAATCAGGTATTGGTACTTTTCAGAGTGTGGGCAGGTTCTAATGTTTGCTGAAGAATGAAATCATTAGCATCTCCATTAGGTTTATCACTAAAAGCAAGCATCAGGGTGCTCCATTCCTGGTAGACAACTGCATTGACTTTAGACTTGTAAAAACTCAGTGGAGCAACCCCAGCTGATGACATGGCTCCCCCATTCTTCACTGACCTGAAAATTCAGAATAGACTTTAAGCAATTTGGATTTTGTGCCTCTCTATTCTTCCTCCAGACTCTGGGACCTTGACTTTCAAATGGAATGCTTTCATTTAAAGTATTTTAGATGAAATGGCCTCATGCGAAAAGAGGACTTTGGAGCACTGAGCAACAAAGCAGTTATTTTTCTTTAAATCTTTTTATTCCAAATCTTTGAACACTTCATGCTTCCTTCTAGTGACAAACTTTATGGAGATGATGATTTAATTCATCCAGCAGAACTTGGCACTTGCCCACACTGCCAAAAGCACCAATACCTCTTTTAATGGCCATGGTATTATTGGGTCTGACTGGCAAACAACTCATTAGACCAGAACAACAGATTAGAACAATAAAGGGAATCTACAGGGTATTGTCAAGAGGAAGATGAGAGACATGAGACCCAACAATGCACCTTCATGTTGTAAGCTAAATTACTGAAATTATCACACTTTCCACAATATCCCTACCTGTAAGATGAACCCCCCCCCCTTTCCAGACTCATTAAAAAAAAGATTGTAGACGAAGCTTTGCTTTATATAGAAAATTATTTTACTTGATGAAAACTCACTGGACAGCATTTTACAAGATACTGTTAACATCATTAAATTAAAGCATAAGCACAATTTAATTCAAGTTCTGGATAAATTCGTAACGTTGAAATTGAACAGTAGCCTACCATAAATGATGATTTTTCATGAAAGCGCATGCATTGCACTCTAACAGGCTATAGCCTATCCAAATAGAAAAGGCAGGCAGAAAACCGTGTGTATTGACCATCAGATCTGACTGTATGATTGGGTGCAGCTTTGCGTGTCAAAAGGGGGAGACTGCCCGACTGTGCGACACTCAAACACTCAAACGGTGATTTGCTTCCTTCATTTACACTATCGAAGGTGGGAGTTTGGTTCCAACTGTGAGACACTCAAACACAGTGATTTGCTTCTGTAATTTCCACCGTTGATGATTTTCATTT
>PYXC01000813.1:2710000-2715000 GCA_015244755.2 Tenualosa ilisha
TCCAGACAGTCCCCATGGGACAACATACTGTTCAGGCCTCAATCTCTGTGTACCTACTCAGTCTAACAAAAGGCAAACACATAAGATCTTTCTCTCCATCTCTCTCTCTGTATGTACTGTATATGTAATTGTCTCACACAGTTAACATGTGGTTGCACCAAGAAAATGTCTTCCCCAAATGTACACACACTTAGTTTTAGCGTGGATTGTTTTCTCCACCACCACACACACTCTCTCTCCTCCTCCTCTTTCTCTCTCTATTATTCTCTTCCCCTGAAACACAAAACACACACACACATCACACACATACACACACACAACACAAACACATCAGAGGACAAACACATGTGAGGATGATTTGTGTTGTGGCATATTTCATTTGTGACAGAACGCTGCATTTGGCTCCAAACAGGAGTCCTTCCTCCCCATTCGCTATCTTGTAATCTTGCAGTGCCTAACTACAAAGCCAAACACTGGGGAGAGGTTTCAGTAAACACCAGCCAATCTCCCTGGAGATGGTGGAGGAAGTGAAATCCTATCTGAGAGGGATATTTACGAGGGAATGTTGCACTCTCACAATCACAAACCAGAGGAATCACACCAGGTCTCATGCAAAAAACCACACTGCAAAAACTGCTTAAGATAAATTTGCCAATTGCACCAGCAGCCACATTCGCTTGTTTTAAGTACTTATTTGTATAATATTTCATCTTTGATTGAATTTTTGTCATTTTTGCAGCGCGCACACACACACACACGCACACACACACACACACATTATCAACAAGCTCTCCTTCTGATTTCTTCATATTTATTTCAGTGGTGTAGAAATAAATTAGCTCTCCTTCTGATCCATAATGCCCTCATGCTGATAGTTCTGCAGATTTCTGGGATTTTTACAATAATCATACTAACGAAATGCCCTTGAAAGGTACTGCAAGAATATTAATTCTGATTATTATACGGCTCTCCAGAATGCTGTGGGAGGTTCCATTCACTTGGATGAATGGAACTAGGTTATTTCTGTATGTCTCTGTATATTTCTGTATCTGTGAAATGACAATGACCGCTGTCAATGGTGATAGGGATTTTTTTGCTTCAGATTCACATACACATGCATATTAATCTGCACGTAGAGATCATTCACTTATCACAATGGAACTTTGTTGAAAGCGAAAGAAGATAAGCTGAGTTCTAAAGAATGTTTCAAGTTCAAGTTCCATTTCAAACTATTAACTATCATGAAACAGTAACAAATGAAATTTGAAAGACGTTTGTGTGAAGTTTTCTGTCGACATTTTGGCAAGTAGCCATAAGCGGAATAATGTATGGTCCACTGGCCTTCGGTGTTCCGAGGGAAATATTTCCCTATAATGACCGGCGGACAATACATTAATTCTTACATAGCTTTTAAGGTGCTCTTAAGTCTTTTCAACCGCAAGAGCAGAGTTGAATCAAGGACCACAATCAAAATAAGTTCTTTGAGCTTTTGACATGATGTACAATATCACTATTTATTAATTTATTAAGTCTTTGTAATCTGTGTCAACAAAGAAGATCAATGAAACAAACAATGGAACAGTAACTGAAACACAATATGTAGTAAATTTAAGAGAATATTTCTGCACCAGGCCCATTATATCCTGAGCTGAGCTCAGACACTAACACTAACTGACACCTAATTTATTTCTGCACCACTGAAATAAATATGAAGTAATCAGAAGAAAAAAATAATAGACCAAACCCTTAATTATAAACCTCCTCAGAAAAGATTATATTTCAGATTGTGTGCGGAATACAACAATAGGAACACATAAAAGAGTGAGAGACTGAATATAACACTCTCCAACTACAGGAATGGACACAATGTCTCATTTCACAGAGTAGGTTTTATTGGGTCAACACAACCACCCCCATCCCCACCCCTCCCCAAACACAGGCACACTCTATCATTTTATAAGGACCGTATCCTGCGGTAGATTTTCATCTCAAACGCTGAACCATGAAATTATCACGTCCACGTGGTCTCTGACCTACAACATAATCCCAGAAAGCGGCAGACCAATGGGATCTCTCCCCAGCAACCTGAGCCATGCAGTAATCACACACACACCACGGTAACACACTTTCCATCACAGCAAACACATGTAGGGTGACCCAAAGCCCTGCTGTGAGGGAGTGTTTCTGAGTGTGTGTGTGAGTATGTGTGTGTGTGGTTGGTTCTGTTAGCTCAGACACAGCAAGTACTAAGCATCATTCACTCAATTACATACACATAAGCCTGCACACACACACACACACACACACACACACACACACTTATTTCACTGTGAGCAGGAGCAGTGGCCTATCTGGCTTCCTGAAGAGAGAGAGAGGTCTGAGGAGACGGACTGATAAATTAGCCACTGTCCCCCTGGGGAGCTTGGCTGGGGGTGAGGGCTCTCTGCCACTCCCCCTTGTCCCTCCCCGCCCCCCGACCCCAGATGTCCTCACTACTCTTAAGAGCATGTCTCTCTAACTCATTCATGCATTTTTTATTGCTGTGAATCAGCCAGCAAGCCTGCATCTATTTTTCCTGTCGTTGTATCCCTCCTCTCTCCCTCTCTCTCTCCTGTTGGCATACACAACCTCTCATACATTCTCTCATTCTCTCCATTCCTGTCTCTGGTGACCACGTTTAAGCTCGCGCAGGTAAAAACCTGAGATTCCCCAAAACACAAACACTTTGGGCTAGGCTGCCACTGGAAACACAAACACTCTGGCTAGCCTGCCATTGGAATCCTGCAATAAAATGAGTCATTCATGGTTTGCTTTTTTTTGCGCAACAATGCTGGAATCAATTCAATTTGGTCTGATTTGCATCACCCGGTTCAATTTAACATTTATGTGCAATTCAGCATGCGTTAAATCCTGTGCTTTTTAAACATAACATCTCTATAACGGAGCTTTCTGATTCTAAGAACACAGTTGGAAACTGATCTCCGAGACTGTGCTAAAATGTGAGATATTGGGCACACCAAATTTGTACATTTTTTGCCTTGGGATGCATGAGAAGTTCTTGACTTCTACAGTTCAGCAGAGACAACCTGGAGATGAAAAGCTTTTTTTTTTTTTTTTATTCCTTTTCTCTAGCCTTGCGCTCGCTAAAGAGTATTTGCCACAGGCATGTAGTCTGACTCTACTGCTGCTCCTGGAGTGAGAAAGTGATCCTGACTTGCAAGACAACATGCACAGATGGGGTTTCAGGGTTACCTGACAGACAGGGGCCCAGAACTCAGACTCACAGGCTCCATCCAGCCTGCCACATGATACAACAGGCCACTGCGCTAGCAATAGCGCTTATGCTAACAATGAGGGCCAACTTCCTGTCTTCTTTCTAAACACCACTTTCAGAGAGCTGTTCATTATGGCTTTGATCCAGCTGAGATGTAGTCCTGATCTAGGCCTGAGTTAGCAACGTTGTGGTCCTGAAGGCCCACTGATATCATTAGTATTAGCCTAGCCACTGACTGAGCATGAGCCGTCTTTTTTTTTTTTTTTTTAGTTATATTAAACCATGCACGTTTGCTCTGTGACTCACTGATAGAGAACATTCTCTTGGGTTAAAACATGAATTGATCTCTGTTAAGGCAGTAGTACCTAGAAAGTAGCTTTACACCAGGTAAAGTTATAGCCGACATTGTCCTTCTGTTTCATATCCATTTTCAGCAATAGGAAAAAAAAAACAGCCAGGCTAGCGCCACCTAGCGCTTCCGCTCAATATCACGTTTCGCTACAGCACAGTCAGGGATCTTTCCTACAGCTTAGGTTTCCTCCAGCAAATTTTTGTCTGGCCAATTAGCGAACAGAAGGACATGCTCACAGAAAGTCTCTGCCCAGGAGGAAGGAAACGTATGGCAATTGATGGACTCCAGACACTTTGCATAAAGTGAAAAGTTCTGAAAGCATTTGGTGCACGAGACAATATAGGGCTCCCATTCACTACATTCATTATCATAATTGACACATTTTTAATGGCTTTTCAAAGGCCCTTAAGGCATATTTTATAGCCTTTCACACCTACAACTACACAAAGTTGCTTATTTCACCCTACTAGGCCTCATATGTTAGTGAAAATTGAATGACCTTTCCCATTTCTTTTCTAATTATGGTAGTTATTTGAATTTGAAATGGAAAGTGTAGCACAGGAAAACATTGGAAGAGCTCACTGGCTTTACATTTCAATAGACTGACTTTTTCAATTGACTTTTTCAGTGAATTCACAAATTTTTCAGGTCTGATGAATAGGATCCGTAAACTTCATGACTTTCCCATTACCGTGGGAACCACGAACAACACTCAATACAGCTCCACTCTTGCTGAAGCCTTTTGATAATCACATACTCAAATGTAAAGTACCCTTATTTGCCAAGTACTCAAACTATAGTGAAAACACTAGCAAACTCATCAGCCACTTACACTCATTGAGACTGAGTTCATGGATAGTTCATTAGCATTTACTCATACTGAGAATTCCAATACCCTCCCCATCCACATATACACTCTGAGTACATGAACTCCCCCCCCCCCCCCCCCCCCCACACACACACACACACACACACACACACACACACACACACACACACACACACACACACACACACACACACACACACAGCACTTAATCCATAACTACAAAAACTATGACTACAACTACCTCATCTTCCTTCAGCAATCAGTCTAATTTAATATCAAAACCAGATAAGTTACCTGCTTGTCACATCATTGAGCTTTGGGAAGAAGTAATATATTACACGTATCTACATTTCAGTTCTCCATTTCCAGGGATTATGAAACTCAGGTCAATTGATTCAGTAACTATATACTCAGAGATATGTATCAAAACTCTTAACAATTAATCAAAGGAAGTTATCATGTTCTGGGTACTGACTGAGTATTGTCAGTATCATTAAGTAGAATTCATTCTGCAGCCCACATCTAATTAGACATTGATTTAGGGA
>PYXC01000813.1:2717500-2810000 GCA_015244755.2 Tenualosa ilisha
TGGGCGATGAGTGTCAGGAAGACATCCTTCCCTGTTTGAATGAAGTGTACAATACAGTAATCAGCTAAACTGTTCTGTCTATGTCTTGCAAACACACACACACACACAATCTAAGAACCCAAAGGCATAGATTGCATAGATTCTAACATGAAGTTATCATATAGGAGACAAAAGAGCAGAACAAATTTCAGGCACAATGTGCATGATTACCATTTCACATGCAATGTTGCAGCATCCTAAGATACTACTCTGATCATCACACATTCAAAGCGCTGCTAATTTCATAGCTACTGGAGAACTGCACCCAGAAAATGCCTTTTTAACATCATTATCAGTTCTCTTTGGTGAAGGCTTGAACCAATTAGTAATGATTGAACTAAATGGATGCAGAGCTAGGGTGAAAACCTACTTTAAGCACCATCATAGACAACCATGCCACATGCACTAACAGTCTCAACCTCACTGAATGGAGGAAAGGCTTTTGTATAAAAGCATCCAAATATGTTGCAGCCAAGATATGTTAATGGCTTGCTTTCAATGCTGACCAAAACTTCCTCTGGAGAGCTAAAATGATGTTAACTAGGTCAAAGCCCATTATTTTATAGAAGGATTATTCTTCTCAGAACAAACTAGGCCTTGGATTTCCTGAAAATGAGGCAAAACATAAAAGCAAACAATGTAATTGTACTGTTGTCCATCATTACAAGGATGTTCTTCAAATCTTGTTTACATCAGCAACTGCTGGCCGACATACAGTCTCTATCATCCTCTCTTCAGCATTTAGCCTATCTACTGTTGTCTTCCAGGCTTGAAATGGACAATAAGTGCAGAAATGAAGCCAAAAAAATCACTAATACATTTCATTCTTAAACAAATATCATTTGGCCTTATTTAGTTTAAGCAATTAGGCCCATGCTAAGCTAAATGACCCAATCAGGGAGGAGACACATGCCGTTATAAAACCAAAGATGCTTGTTGTTTCTTGTTGATGAGCAGCCTGCTGCGCTCAGGTTCCAGACCGCCAAGCCCAAAGAAGCCCCAGCTATAGCCGACAGTGGCACAGATATCCCACACAGATGACGCCTACCGGGTGTGCTTGGACCACTGACCTGGCTTGCTTTAGCATAAACTAATACACACTGAAGCATTCATGATACAGCTGACAGTCCAGAATCATTAAATGTATTTATAGTGATTTTAATTACCTTCATTGTGCTAGGGTGATCAAGAAGAGGAATCTGCTGAATGCAGCGCTAGTCATATGGGCTTTATCTTGATCATCAGATCTATCAGATCATTTTAATTAAAATAACTTTATAATCAGTCATGTCATTTCATCATATTGTGGTGTGTTGTCAATGCGTAGCATACTGTAGCACAACGTATATATATATATATATATATAGAGAGAGAGAGAGAGGCAATAGATCCTTCATCCACAGTAAGCACATCAAAGATAAAATGTTAAGGTGTGCAATATTTCGAGCTGAAATGTTAAAACTAGCACAAAATGAGACATCTAATCCCGACCCAAACACTTGAGCTTCTGTGTGTGTGTGTGTGTGTGTGTGTGTGTGTGTGTGTGTGTGTGTGTATGCGTGTGCATGGTGTGTGTGTGTGTGTGTGTGTGTGTGTGTGTGTTTTGTCGGGTGTGCACGGCTGACTGCCCAATGACAGGAGCTTGAGTGAACTCAAAGAGCAGGAGTCAGCACCTCTTGCTGGTGTGCTGTTCGTTTCGTCTCCCCTCTGCATGTTAAAAAGGTCAGAGCACATCTCGCCAAGTCCACCACACGTCAAAAAAAGTATGATGGACAGACAAACAAAGGCAGCACGAGAAAGAGCAAGAGAGAGAGAGAGAGACTGAATGAATGAATGAATGAGAAAGAAGGGAGAGAGAAAATGTCACCTGCTTCAGAAAACACTTTTCTCTCATCATCAGCACACTGTCATCTCCTCTGGAGAGAGCACTTTGAATGGAACAGGATGGAGCTGTGGGTGGAGCACCCATCATGCCCCATCCACAGCAGTGCACTGTTTTACTATTACATCTGCTGGGCCCTTTCCAGAGCAGTGCATTATGGGACCATTAGTATGTATCTAATTGTAGTGGCAACAATAGATGTCTATATATTTATTCCATATTGTTCTATTGTTTTTTTTAATTCCCTGCCCGTGGACTACAGATGCAAATTAGCAGTTTAGCTAACTCTGGTCTAGAGGTTGTCCTGTACATGGTTCCTGTTAATGAAATAAAACTAAACAAATCTAACAAAACATTACGTCCCCTCTTTCGCAGTGCATAATGGGACTATAACAAACGCCACACACCCCCCTGACCAAAGTCATCCAAAGCACAGCTTTCAGCTGGTGCCCAGGAGGCAAACAACCTACACTGACACTGAACCAAAACACAAACAAACACATAAAACCACAGAATACAATTAGGTGGCAATGAAGAAAAAGGGTGATGTTGAGGGAAAGCAAGCAATCTTGAAAGTCATTACTTTGCAATTAAGTTATTTTGCATAGCTTTTACAAATCAATCAGAAAAAGGCCTACATACTCTCCCTCACACACGCTCTCTCTCTCTCACAGACACACACAAACATACACACACACACACATAGCCTCCACCTGTCAAGATCTCAGGGGTATTACTGAGACAGCTGCAGGTATTGCCTGAAGCTAATGTCAGCCTTCGTCTGGGGAGGCATTGTAGAGGAAAAACCTTGATGGACCTCATTATTGCAGTCAGGACTGCTGACAGACAGACGCCGTTTCCCCGAAAAGCCGGACAGGGATGACCTTTTACATCCGACTGATGCGCCTCACACAAACCCTAACAGTCATGTCCCATTGGACGCAGGCAAAGGTAGCGCAACACTTTTAGCCGTTAACTTTCAATTACTTCTCCAGATTAACACCGACTTCAATAAGGCCGTTGGTTCACACTTGACATTTACACTGACTTCAATTAGTCCCACCATTTACACCTGGGACTTGTGTATGACATTGACTTGTGTTTTACCACAGATGGCCAGGCCGGTCATTGAAAGGCACAGATCATTAGCTGGTAATGGCAGAAGACTTATCTTTGGCATGTTAACAACACCGACTACATGGCTGCACACGAACACTGGCTGCGTCCCAGTGTTCCAACTAAGACCAAGCCCTGAAAGACTCAAAGACGGACCTGCCATGAAGTGAGTTCATAACTGTCTCTCGCTGAATCTAAATGTTCCTTACCTTGATCCACTAGCAAGATATGCAAACTCCGCTTTGCAGTACCCTTATTTATATGGGATGCGTCTAACCCTTAATTCCACTTCCGCAAAGCACTCTGGGTACGCGGTGCGACTCATTTATTGAAGTTTATAAAGTTTAGCAATGACAAACTTTATGCAAATGAATGCATCCAACGGGCGGCCTTTGTTCAATGGCAGATCAACATAGGGGAGGGCTATCATGATTCAACCACTCAACAGAAACGGTATAGCAATGCATAGGGGTGGAGGAGTTTTTCTTTTGAGCAATTTTGATTAAAACAAAAGTTTTATGCGGAACATGACAACCCGACCAGAATTTCGTATAGTTGGACAGACACATAGCAGGTTGTCACCGTCACACCGAGCGGTACAGAACGCACTAGTGACAACATCAATCATTTCATCAATCATTTTACAGTCTAGACAAGAAGAGGAGAAAAACTTTGAATTAAAGTGCAGCAAATAGGGAATTCAACACGGCATCGCTCGTGCGTCTAAATGCAGTGAATGCTATTTCATTGTATGTAGGAAGGTCAATAAAACACCTTGTGTGTGTGGGCTACATATAGTGCTGTTTAGCCTGTTTTAGCCATTTAAATGCAGCTAACCTAGCTCACCTAAAACCATGCCACTGCAAGCTTACTGACCAGTAGCTTTTCATGACACAAGCAGCCTAACTTAGGCCTTCATGACACAACCAATCAGAGCTGAAAGACATTTGGGAGCAAGACTTCATGGGTCTTTACAGGGGCACACATCAGCCCACCATTGTGTCCAAAAACTTTTTTTTTAAATGTAGGTCTATCAACCTACCAACGCAATGTTTTTCTGATTTTGATGTTACAGCAAACAAACATATTTCTAAGGATGGTCTGAATAGATGAGGACGGGCACTAAAGGCAGGACATCTCTACTGAACACACACACACACACAAACACACTACCATTGACAGGGTAAGAGTGGTTTCCGGTGAGACCATTTCCGAACAATGGCAGTGAGAGAGTGGCAGCCACAGATGGGTAAAGAGGAGAAAGAGAGGGACAGCGAAAAAAGAGAGAGAGAGAGAGAGAAAGAAAGGCAGTCAATGAATGATGACCCCAGAGGTGAGCAGGTGTGTTATAACACCTCAAGCGAAGCCTAATGCCGAAGCACTCTCTCTTCAAGCTCCAATCTCATCCCTTAGATGAGAGAGCTCTGTTTCCATTTGTCTTCCCTCACACACACACACACACACACACGCACACACAGTGTAAAAGAGAGAGAGAGAGCATTAGCAAAGACTAATGCTCCAACTCAACTGCAGAAAGGAAAACTCATACAAGTTGGATGCCTTATTTGTTTGTAGCTGTGCAGTGGCTTTCAACAGCTGTCATCCTTCAGTAAACTGGCTACAGACGGAACAGATCCGGATAAAAATCAGTGATTGAACCCCATCACCCAACACACTCATCCTCATTTCTCATTCGGTCTATACACACTCTGCTGCTCAACACCTCTTCAGTCAATGCAACACCAAGCTCCACTCTCAGGGTCCTGTTCAATGGCTAAGGCTTTTAGAATCCTTTTGCTAGAGAGATATCAAAGACATAACTGAGAGAAAATCATACACATATATTTTATGCTTGGCATCTAAAGGCAACTAAGTGTGAGAGTGAGATGTAGAATTTCTATTTGAGCTATCCACACCACCCAGAACACACACACACACACACATACACACAACAGGCCTATGGCCCCAAGCATTTGTTTTTATTTCTCTACAAATTAATCTGCAAATGTATCAAGTTCATTGGTCCTGTGACAACTGCTATACTGGATCATTTGACTTATGTGGAAAGACTGAAGTATATATGTATGCCAGTCTCAGACAGGGATAGGGCCATAGGCCAGTCACGCCAGCTCACGCTAAAGGTTCAGTCCAGTGTAGGTGATGATGGCATAGGCTACAAAATCCTACCATACACTGGTTAAAACGCTGCTAAAATATGGAAGCTCATGACAGCTACACTGAATCCTCATGTTACATTAGTGTGTATTTGTGTGTGTTGTGTTTGTGTGTGTGTGTGTGTGTGTGTGTGTGTGTGTGTGCGTGTGTGTGTGTGTGTCAAAGCACTTCTACAGTGACGACTGCTAATGAAGTCCTGAAGGCTTTGCATTGAAAATTTTTCATTGAAAAGATTTTGAACGTGCTATGAGACAGACCCACACACTCAAGAGCCTTATTAGAGGTAATGTGAGGGCTAAAATATATGCAGTTATGGGTGAAAAAGTAGAACTCTCCTCAGATCTGGGAGCCTAATAATTATAGCAGCGAGACAAGAAAGAGATAATTACACTCATGACCAAGGTGAGGTGCAACCAAGAAATCTGGCAAGAGGACGCCAGCCCCCAGCTCACAGCATGTTTCTATTTAAATCCAAAGTGAATTCAAGAGGCTGTGTTGCCACACAGCTGAACAGTTTCTACTCAATTGGTAGGCCTAATTGGAGTGAGGCTGAGCTTCTCAATTGGACTCGACCTGTAAATCAGAATATGACTGTGATACTATTAGGCAGCAGAAAGTGATGTTAGAGGAGTCACTTATGAGAGGGGATGAAATCATGGTCTCTGTTATTTCTGCTTCCCAAAAGTCATGGCTGACTTCTTCTGCTAACACAACTGCTCAGGGCACATCATCCAAATATAACAAAAAACATCAGCAGTGGCAGTAAATGTAATTTCGAAACACAGCTGAGCATAGGAGGCTTCAGCAGAGACAGTCATTGAAACCCAACAAGGACTACGAGAAGGACAGTGGAGAAGAATACCCATCACCCCCCCCCCCCCCCCAATACACACACACACACACACACAACCACTCCACACCTCTAAATTCTCTTGCTTTTTTGTGTGCTGATGGTGGCACTCTCTCACGCACTCAAGTCCAAGCTCACGGCAGTGACCCAGTGACAAGTGCACCGGCAGGAGCAGTCATCAAGAGGTCAACGCTGCCACCAACCTCCTCTGTCCCTTCCCCCTCCACTCACTCTCCAATCAATACACTACCGGTAAGAGACAGTTTGGCTTGGCTTGCCATCCACTCCACGCATGCATACATTTAATTAAGTGTTGGCCCTTTTTCCTGTGGGAAGTGAACCTGCGTCCTTGACATCAACACTCCCTTTGTGCCTAGTTAGGCCCTGAAAGCCTCCTGGGCTCTTCCACTGCACTCTGATGTCATTGATCTAAAGTCTCCATCTAAGCACTTCCACTCCAAACAGAGCTCAGCGGAACAAGGGAATGCATATATATTCGGGTTCTGGCCACTGCTGCAGTAGTCCAGGGAATGTCTCAGGACAAAGGGAGAAAGGAGGAGTGTGTGTGTGTGTGTGGGGGGGGGGGGGTAATTATGATTGGCACAGATTTCACAAGGAGAAGAAGAAGAGAAAAAAAGAAGTGGTCAGGATGTATTAATGACTAAATTGGCAGCTGTCCCTGCTGCTGGCCAGCCTGAAGTGCCACAGGGGGATTAGGACATGGTGAAGAGGGTGGGAGGGAAGGAGTGAGAGAGAGTGAGAGCTCCCAGCAAAGGGGAATGTTCCGGCAGGACGAAAACCTGCAGTGCGCCTTTCATCCCATACAGATGACAAGGGTTTCAGCGCTGGCTTGGGCATGAGGGATAGGTAGGGGAGTACAGCAACAATCTTTCATAGCCAGAGAACATAATGGGTTCTCTGAGGTTTGAACTTAAGTTCCAGCAGCACAGGGAGCTGAGTCACACAAGAGGGTAGATGTGAATGCTGGCCGGATGAACCAACTAAAAGTCCCAGAGACTTACTGCCTTTCATTACACTTGAGAGGCTTTTTTTTGTTATGTCTATATAAGTGCCTCCCAAGCTGGAACTTCAGAGGGAAACTCCATCAGTTGGTTGGAGGACATTTACTTTGATCTGAAATATAAAGAGGTTGAGAGCAGGTTGACACAGGACCTGTGTGTGTGTGTGTGTGTGTGTGTGTGTGTGTGGTGTGTGCATGTGTGCATGTGTGTATGTGTGCGGTCTAATTTGTGTGTGGGTGGTTGCAATGCATCAGGCTTAGCAGATTGCTAAAAAGTGAAACAAAGGTTGCCACCTGTCCCATCATGTCCATTTGGGTTGTCATCCCTGCGAAGCACTCACACAGCTAAACAGCGTCTGACCCACAAAATGTTGCAAACTCAACATGCGTGCAACAAGTGATCAGACTTTACACAGTCATGAGTTTGGCAAATACCATTAGCTGATCATATGCATTCTATATGTATCAAGAGATTTAAAACAACATTTCATCAAAATAAAATTTGCAGGGCAGCCTTCCACTATCCACTCAAGCATATGTGAAGGTGACCGATAAATATCTGAGGAGAGAATAAAATATCCACTTCCAGAGAACAACTGAGATTTTCAGTTCAGCTCTAAGTTCTGCATAATTATTGTCAAAGTCTGACTAGAGAAAAGAGCACCTTGAGTCCTCTTCATGATTCTGGTGTTTCAGCCAAGAAACATCTAACCTGTGTACAGTCTAGCGCATGCAGTTAGTGGCTAGTTAATGGACCATAAGACCACTTCACTGCATGGTCAGCTTCAAACTGCCCCGACCTTCAGAGTGTTTGTGGAAATAGTGCTAGAATGAATCTCTGCACTGCAATAGTTGATCTGCCAGACTGGCGTTTCCCACAAAATGGCAGATGTTAGCACTGAACCAATGTAGTACAACAGAGGTTCGAATTACATGCAGCCTGCTTCTGACTGTTTCTCAAGAATCGCCAACCACCATGGTATGCTGGAAGCTTGAACAATGTTATTGTCGACCACTGTCGTCCAAACGGCAAAGTTTCCAGATGTTTTGGAAGCATTTTGAGAGTATTCTGACACATTTGCTGTGGAAAGTGTGGTGATATCATGGGCAACATTGTAAAAGTTAAGATTAATCGTCCAAACTATATTCTTTGGAAACAATTTCAACTTTGGAACTTTGGACACATCAGTGTTGCATTGTTCAAACCAACGAAGTTGCTAAGTAAGTAAGTAAGCAAGTAATGACTCAATGTTGAGAAACACACTGGCTTAGCCAATGACAATTAGTGGGACGCCAATGGGAATCCATTAAGAAACCAATGGAAACAAGACATATATCAGCATCTGAGTACATCTGAGAGTGGGATGATTCATGGCATACTAGCCCCTCTCCTCTTTTATCTGGAGTCTGTGTTTTTGTTTTTGTTGTTATTGTTGTTGTTGTTGGCTGCAGAAACTAAGCAGAGGAACACACAACCACCATGAGCGTCTCAACTCACCACTGCGATACTGTATTTGCATAATGTCATGCATGGGTAGAGGATGTCGGCACAATTAAGAACTTGTGTATCCATGACGATTAAGGACTGTTTACCCACTCCAGTCTAAATTATGCACATATCCATCAAGTGCAGTCACAACAGGGGCTAATACAGTATCTTCAAACTGAGAGAAGCACAAGAGTAGACTCTTTAGACCACACACACACACACACGCACATACACACACACACCATGAAAAAAGCTACCAAATCCTTGAGCCACATAAATATAAAGGTACAGTCATCCTGCCAGTAGTGTGTCTGGCGCAGGAGATCTGGGATGTTCATGTATATGAAGTCTTCTGTAAAGTTTTACTGATGCCCTCATCCACCATGCAGTTGAAACAAAACATTAGTGTACTGAAAATACAAGGAAGGAAAAAGAAGTAGGGTCTCAAGGTAGCAAGCCAGACCACCAATATCCCATCATGCAGCAGGATGAGTTAAGGAAGGGAACCACAGTGTGAATGAGATGACTGAGATGACTACAACTGTCGCTGTAAACTAGCACTGAGGCTATGCATAGATAGCAGTGTATGGTTCTGCTCTGGTCTACTCATGCCCTAGTTCCTCCTGGCAGCCAGGAAGGGAAAACAATCGCTGACTGCGTTTCCATAATTCGGTGGAAAATATGTCATTCCAACTGAGTTGTTTGGGGAAGCCTTTCCTCGATGTATAATTACACTGACATTAATAAACCCTGTCATCTATGGCCCAACAGCAAATGGCAGTCCATGGTACTCCTTAAATTATACAGTGATGCTCTCTCTTTTTTGTCTCCCTCTCTCTCCCTCTCTTTCCCCAGTCCAGGGCCAGCTGAAAGGCGTGTGTCTGTGAGTAATCTCATCTGATCCAGAGGCCCCTCTCCCTCTCAGCCTTCTTTCCCTTCCCCTCTCCCCGCTCTCTCTCAGCCTCCCCTGGTCCCTCTGACTGCCACCGCGTGTCCAGATGCCATCTCTCAGTTCTCCCGGGTGTCATCTTAACCCCCCGTAAGCTCCTCACTTTAAGCCACACACACACACACGCACGCACAGGCAGATGGACACACACACACACAGACACACACACACACACACACACACACACTGACACAAATGCACAGACATAACGTGCAAACAGGGCCAGCCCTGGGCAGCATTGTACGGACATCCACCCTGGAGGCTGATGACGTCACGTGCAGTTGGAAGGAGTGAACACAAAGATGGAGACAGAAAAGAGACAGAGAAAATGGAGAGATGGAGAGACAGAGATAGAGAGAGTGAGAGATAGAGAGAGTGAGAGAGACAGAGAGAGAGAAAGGGAGTGAACACGGAAGAGTCTCGGCGGAGCTCCGTGAGGCGTTAACTCACAGATGGGAGAGTGGCCTGCTTCCTTCCACAGCCCCCCTCCCCTTCCTCTCTCTCTCTCTCTCTCTCTCCCTCCATCTCTGCTCCCCTGGAGCTGAGGCAGCCGGCGACAAGCAGTCCCTGGGGGGCAGGAAGCTGTGCGTATGTCACCCCATCTATCCATCTACCCCTATAGCTATCTATCCATCCATCCATCCCTATATTCCTCTATCCATCTGTCCATCCTTTGCACCCTCATCACAGGGAGAGGGAAAAGAACAGGGGGAGAGAGGGAGGGAATGAAATGTATGGAAAAATATGGCAGGGACTGGCTGTTTAAACAGTAGCGAAAACAGGCAGAGTCACCTTCCACAACACACACACACACAAACACACACACACAGAGGGTGTCTGCAGTTTCCACGTTGCAGAAAGACTGTCAACACACCCCTTTCTCTTTCTCTCTCTCTCTCTCACACACACACACGTGCATGCACACTCGTATGCTGCTCTATTACATCCTCCCCTTCCTGATAGTGTCTCAGGTGGGTTGGCCTTCAGAGACACACACACACACACACACCTTGATGTTGAAATACACAGGAACACAAATACACACATGCATACACACCCATACACATAAATACATACAAACACACACACACACACAGCACTGTGTCACTGTGTCAGTACACATGCACATTCACAAATGCACAGAAATCCTATACCATGATCCCTTCATAGCAAGCACACTCACTACCAGCTGTGCAATGTTTGTGTGTGTGTGTGTGTGTGTGTTTGTGACACTCGTGTGTGTATGTGTGTGTGACTGTGAATGTGTGTCAAGAGACAGCTGTTTCTACCAATCTACCGTGCTTTGCACGCTGTCTTCCCGGAAAAGACAGGGAGAATCTGTGTCTGTGTGTGTGTGTGTGTGTGTGTATGTGTGTGCATGCATGCATACGTGTGTGTGTCAGAGAGAGGGATGCGTAGGGAGGAGAGGAAAGGAAAATCAAAGCTAACCTCAGCGCTCTCTTACCTTAATGCCGTCACCGTTAGCAGGAAGCAGCGCTACGCTCACGCCTCACGAGTGCAGGCGAAAACCCATTCAGACCAATCACTCTCACAGCACGCAAAAAGACACAGCAACTCAAAACATAGCCCCCTCTCTCTCATGCTCTCTCTCTCTCTCTCTCTCTCTCTCACTCTATCTCTCACTCAATCCCTCCCTCCCTTTCTCACTCTCGCACACTCGCTCGATCGGTCGCTGCCCTGTTAGGGAGGGAATGGAAAGACCGTACTACCACGAAGGGAGAGAGAGGATCGGGATGGAGGGGAGGGGAGGGTGTTTGGTGGGGTGGGGGAGCCATTCGGAGTGATGCGTCACACTTCCGTCAGAGGAGAGGGTGGCATGTGGCGCGACTGCGTCCCGCAGACAGAGCAAGGGGAACTGGAGGCGGGTGGGGGGGGGGGGGAGTGTGTGTGTGTGTGTGGAGCTTGGTAACGTGCCTGTAGATCCTCTGGGTATGCAGGGCTGAATGGAGAACATGGGCATCTCCCCCCTCTCTGCTTGCTGAGATGGTACAGACCAGCTGGAGTTTGAGGAAGCAAATACAGACAGCAGCAGCGGTGTCTGCAGCAGCGGGAAGAGTAGCAACAGCAACACTGACAGCATCTGTGTTAAGCATGTGTCTGTGTGTGTGTGTGTGTGTGTGTGTGTGTGTGTGTGTGTGTGTGTTTTAGCTATAAGACATAACTCACACTATTAAGCACTCTCTGTGCTACTCCTTTTTCCATCTCTCTCTCCATCACATCTTTCTTACTCACTCTCCTCCCCCTCTCTGTCTTCCTCTCTCTCTCTCTCTCTCTCTCTCTCTCTGTCTGTCTCTCTGAAAAGAGGTATCGATTTGCTGTGCACAGCCCTGGCTGGGCTGAAATATGAAACCTTGGCCTGCTGTGTGCTCATTAATCCTGCTTTGACTGAGTGGCATCAACAACAATAACCGAGGAGCAGCCAGCCACTCCTTAAGTGGAGGGAGCTCAGCCCTGTCTAACTAGCCATAGTCACTCCCACACACAAAAGCACAGACCAGCCCCCAGCTTTGCATAACTCTCCACAGTACACACAGACAAACACACACATACACACACACACACACACACACTCTTCATAACTCTCCACAGTTACTTATGCACAGACACACACACACTCACACGCGCACACACACACACACACAGCACAATTACATCCTTCATAACTCTCCACAGTCACTTACAAACACACACACACACACACACTCAGACACACACACACAAAGCACAGAGATCCTCCAGTCACTCCAACACAACATCCAGCCCTCAGCTACAGTAAGGCTGAATATCCAGAGATATGGCCAGAGCATGCAAGCATGTAACTCTAACAGACCCCCAAGCTTAGCCTTCCCTGAGTCAATAACATCAACACAGCATGGAGCCCAATCAGTCACCCAAGGCCAGGCATCTCTAACATTCACACAGCATGCTGCCCTCAGCCATGCCTAAGTGCTCTATTCACACACACACACACACACACACACACACCATGTATGCACCCCTCTCAGACACCCAAGCTTAGTCTATGCAGTACATAGCCCAATCCAATGTCTCGTTGACATCCACACAACATGGCATCTTGACCCCTGCCTGACTATTCCCAAATACACACACACACACACACACAAAACCCTATCACAGACTCAAGCCCAGTCCTCCCGAACATTCCCTGTTAGACATCCATGCTCAGCCCTCCCTAAGTCCCATAACATTCATTCAGTCTCGTCACATCCACCCGAGCTGTGCCCGCACTAACATCCTCACAGCGCACAGCATCGCTCACCTGAATTACAAACGGGCCGTACATCGATAAAGTTAAACTGAGGTGCTGCTGAAAACAGACGTTGTTTCTTTGGGCTAAGTGTGACACAGTGCCCAACAATCCACACTATGTAGTATGGAAGTATTCTTCGGCTGGAGCCAAAATGAGTGGCATATGAAGCGAGTTATCTCTCTTGGACATGGATTGAATGTGCCCTTGAGTTGTTAACAATGGGCCTCCTCACCCTGATAACTGGGCTTATCTCCACAGCTGTTGCCAGGGGTGGTATGTGAGTGTGTGTGTGTGTGTGTGTGTATGTGTGTGTGTGTGTACGTGCAGGATTCTAGGGGATTCAGGAGCATGAACTGATTTCTCTTCATACCAATAACTGTATCTCCCACTACAGTAAATAACAAATGACCTTGACTGATGAGTGGATTGCCATAGGAAAAAAAAGACTAAATCTTGCGCTGTGTGGCAAGATGGAGCAGCTTTAACACACTGCTGATGTGATGCTTAACACCAACAGAGCCACTTCTGTCTTCACAACCTCCAGTGGGTCAAAGGCTGAGAGAGGATTTAAAAGAGCTGTTGCTAGGAAGAACGAGAGAATGTGTAACGCCATAGACCTAATAGCGAATCGGTAGCTTCCACTAAGTAAATGGTACGGTGGGAAATTAAACAGGAAGTGAGCATATGATGCCATTCAGTTAACGTAAGCTAATTGTACACAATTCGGTCGATGCTGTATGCTTAATTTCTCTAGTTCTTCTTCCAATAGTAAGCACTCGGTGTGATTGAACAACAGAGCTATGACTGGAAGTACTCCAGACTAAGGGTCTTGGTAACGGGGAAACTGCCCACGCTTTATTTGGAAGGAGGTTTGCAGTTCAAGGACTCTCTAAGATGAAGACAAAGTAAAACAAAAGAGCTCCACAGGGATCATACAGATTATTTCAGAATATCGGTAGGCATAAATACAGCATTTTATTGTACTGCGTTTCATTGCATATATTGAATTCTATTGCACATCTTTTATTTATACTGTATACACATGCATACATAAAATGGTACTATAAAATATAAACCACATTTCTCTATATGTGATAGCAATAGAACCTAATAGGTTGTCTGGACAAGTAATAGATGGTATTATGAGCAGACAGGCTATTCAGGACTCATCATCCACAAGGGTATAAATATAACTTCATCAAATCTGAATAGCTAATAGTGATCAAAGAGCAGTGTCTGATGCTCCAGTGAGGGATTTGAGGCCCATCTGGCGGGGGACAAATGGGGCAGAGCGAAACGAGATGCCGGGCACGTGGACCATCGGTGGGTTTTACAGGGTCGGAGGCTAACCCAATTTCCACCGATGATTTGTAACAGAACTCCGGCGTGAGTCTGCAAAGCCTTTAATCCCAATATTTGGTGCCACACACTTGAGGATCACAAACCATCCTCCACCCCGATATCCCTCACACACACACACACACACACTCACTCACACACATACCACCACAACTACCAAACAACTTTGCCTTCATTTTCCTTTCGTCTGTATCCCATAAAGCAAAACATGCAACAATTCAAGGAGTGCTTTGGTATTCTCTTCAAATTCATTCTGACATCACATTTAGGTGTTAAACACGTTTGTAATATGTGCGGATTTGGTGTGACGTGGGTTTGAGCTCTGTTCAAAGTGGTTCATCAGTGACTCTCTTAAAATTATGTTTGTATATTTCATTCATTTTATTTAGTTTAGTTATTTTGATTACTTATTTCTCAATCATGTCAGGCCTATGTTATTTTATTTTCTATTATTCACTGTTTACTGTTCACCATTCACTTTTATTTTGCATTATTTACTCTATCTTTGCAAAGCACATTGAATTGCCCCTGCGTATGAATGTGCTGCATAAATGAACTTGCCTTGCCTTGCCTTGCCTTGCCATGTGAAGACCAGTCAGTCTTCACAATGTTCACACTGCAACACCCGAGATTTAAGCAAAGCTTCCACAATAAGGCATTACCAATAACAGGCCAGTTAGTATGTCTGTACGCTTCTATCTGCACAAGCTGTTGGTGTGTGTTGGTTTGAGACCACAACTTCATAATGCATAATCTTAAAACACTTAATTAAATTAAAATTCAACACAAGTATACTGGCATCAGTGTTGTTAATGAAGTTAGAAAAACAAAAACATGACCTCACACTTATGAGCACATACTTCTCGTCCCACGACTAAATGTTAAACTAGGCTTGTGCGAACGGTGGACGTGGAGCTGAAATGGGGGCGAAAGACTGACAAGAGAGAATGAGAACGAGACTGCAATGGAGACAGTGAGACTGCAAATGGAGTGATAGAGAAGGACACTGAGAAAGAGACAGAAAGAGAATGAAAGAGAGACAGAGGGATAGCCGCCAACCATCTGTCACTCTTTCTCTCAACCCTGCACTACGTCAGTGTGTGTGTGTGTGTGTGTGTGTGTGTGTGTGTGTGTGTGTGTGTCTCTTTAGGCAGTGTTCCTGTGAGGGCTCACCTCAGCCTGCACACACGCACACACACACACACACACACACACGCTGGTAGAGAATATCCTGTCAAGATGACACTGTCCTGTCAAATCACATGTTGCATCCAGCCATGTAGTAACACGTGAACAGTCACTTGCATGTATACTAAATGAAAACACACACACACACACACACACACACACAACCACACACACACATGCATACAGTCTCTCCCTTTCTCTCTCTCTCATATAGACGCACACGTGCACACACACACACACATACACATACACAGTAGGCTATAGAGAAGACTATATACTTACACAAAAACAAACACACACACACACACACACACACACATACACACACACAGTAGGCTATAGAGAAAACAGCTCTGAGCAAAGGCGCTAGTCCGTGGGTGGAGAATCCTGAAAAGGAACAGGATCATGCATAATTCAGGCCAGCACATCCGACACCCTCCCAGGCGGGAGGCCGGATACAGAGACGACACACGCCGACCCCTAAAGTAAGTGTGTGTGTGTGTGTGTGTGTGTGTGTGTGTGTGTGTGTGTGTGTGTGTGCGCGCATGTAGAGGGGGTGGGGTAAGGGCTGGGGGCTGGGTAGAGCGTGAGGCTTGGCAATGCCCACATATGGTGGCGCAGGACACCTGGGGAGGTGGGGTGAGAGTGAGAGCGGGGCTGGGTGGGGAGTAGGGAGGAGAAGTGGTTGGGGGGTTGATGGGGAGAGATTAAAGAAGCCAGTTGAGAAATGGACTGTGCCCTCTACCGCCAACCATCAGGCTCCACCTGAACCAACCCACTCAGAGCCCCCAGGGCAAACTCCCACTCTCCTCTCTCTCACTCCCTCAGTCGCATTCTCTCTGCTCCCCTCTCTACCCTCTTTTCTATCTCTGTGTCTGTCTATTCTACTCTTTTTCCTCTCCATCTCTCCCTGTTTCCCATTGGGAGAAGTAGCACCACCCCCCCTCAAATGGGAAGATGCCCAAACCTCTATGACTATGATTATGTCCCATGACCTCCTCTATCCACACCTCATCTGACACTGAATCCCCCCACCTCTCCATCTCTGTCTCACTCTATCCTACTCTCTCTCTCTCTCTCTCTCTCTCTGTTCCTGTCTCTCACTCTCTTTCTTTCTCTGGGCTGGCTGACGGTAATGTGGTTATTTGCATGCTTTGCTGCGTCTTCTGTCTTATTTCCTAGGGAGCTGAAGGGTTGGAGGAAGAGGCAGAACAAAGCAGGAAAAAAAAAAGGGAGAAAGAAATTTGCAGGAAAAAGAGAGAGCGAGACACACATAAACAAACACACGCACATACACATACACACACGCACACGGAGAGTGGAGAGTGAGACCAGCTTCATCTTTCTCAGGTTACCCGTGCACAAGACCAGGGGTTGGGGGTCACAGTTCATTCCCCCTAATGCTCTGCCTCTGCAGCTATCTCATCTTTTTCAGGGCATCGGTGTTCCAGCACACACACACACACACACACACACACACACACACACACACACACACACACACACACACATATACACAAACCATCACAGTGCACACAGCCCAGATCACACTCCAACTGGACAGCTGTCCACAACATTCTTTCCACCCGTCGGCCCATAATCAAAGTGTGAAAATGGAGGGTGCCTTGCCTTTTTTTTTTTTTAAAGCACCGAGCTGACCCGATAAGTAATGACGGAAGGTGCTAGAATGGTGCAGATAGCAAGAGAGGTGTGAGGTAACATTAGCTCACTTTAATTTCCTGAAGGTTCCTTGGCGACACATTACTAATAAGAAGGAACCAAAGAGTCGCACATGCTGTTCTAGCTGCTGGCTCTCCGCTGGGCGCTTATATCTGCCTTGACCATGAAGTAATTTCAAAATTGCAATGACGAGGGAGCCAACATAAATGAATCTCATCTAATAAGAAAATGGGGGCCATTTTATCGATGGAACCTTCTGGAAAGATTTTTTTTTTGTCCTCATAAAAAGCAGCTGTCTCTGACCAATGTGCTGGTCCTCTCAGTTTCCAAGGACAGCATCATGTCGATTGGGTTTCGGTGCATTACCCAATCATCCATCATTACCTCGTCGGCGGAGAGTGCCCTGGACTGTCGCCCCACTTCTACGAACGAAAATGAACTACGGAGTCACTCGCTTCTGTACGACAGTACCACACTCGAGTGACAAGTCAATTCTTTTACCTCTGATGTGCAATACTGCACCTGCAGAAAAAAAAAAAATCTAAATAAATGACTCTTCTGAATTACGGGCTTTTGTGTAGCTGAGCCATTCATTTGCAAATAACTTCGACTGACACCTTAATAACGTTCATTCTTCTCCTAGATGAGGACTCTCACTATGGCTGTTCACAGCCTCACGCAGATGAATCATTTATCTTGCTAATTTAACTCTGACATTCATTTCGACACAGCCGGGTATCGGAAAGAGTTGGCTTGCAGACCCATTGCAGCACACAACCCAACAGTCTGCACAGTGTGTGCTTTGGACTGTTTTGGTTTTTGCAGGTTGGTCAAAGCTTCTCACATGAGAGCCTCTGTCCGTGGAGGTTGGAGGGATCAATCAAAAAAGTGTCAGTACTGAGTCTCCCACTTCTGATGCTGCCAGCAAACAAGCCTGTACTGTATGAGTGAGGGACATGCTCCACTGACACAGATAATTACAGGTACAAGATATAACTCTCTTAGTCACACACACACACACTTGCATCCAGCCATGCAGTAACACGTGAACAGTCACTTGCATGTATACTACATGAAAACACACACACATGCATACAGCCCCCCTCTTCCTCTCTCTCTCTCTCTCTCTCTCTCTCACAGACACAGACACAAACACAAACACAAACACACACACACACACACACACACACACACACACACACACACATTAATTACAGGACATAGACTTCTGCTGGCAAACTCTGGGCACACATCAAACAGGTTGAGCTTGCCTTAGGTGGCCATTAAAATGAATGGCACGCAGCCTTTGAGTGAGCAGGCCCATTTCCTCTGGCCGCTGAGAGGTCTGAAATACTCAGCCCATCAAAACTTTGGAGTACATGAAAGCACATTGGAAAATCACTGGCATGGGGAGCTTGTATCTCTGCCCTAAAAATGATGTACTTGCAATTACTCACTTAATGGCCATTAGTTAGTCAGGATTTGTGTGAGAGTGTGTGTGTGTGTGTGTGGGGGTGGGTGGGGGATGTGTGTCTGTGTGAAACACACAGGGTGTTTAGTCTACAGGCAGAATAACTAATAACACAGGAGGTTCATATCCCAACATCATAACATCAACCACTGCCACAAGATGAACACACATTGCTGGTGTGTGTGTGAGAGAAGTAGAGAGAGAGAGAGAGAGAGAGAGAGAGATAGATAGAGGGTGTTATCTATATTTGTTGGGCAATCACCATATTTATTTGTTTTTAACCTGTAATCAATTTATAATCATATCCATGCATGCAGGATTAAGCAGAACCTCATTATATTTTGTGCAAGAGAGTCTGTGTGAGAGATGCTAGTGCAAATGGCTGTCTCTCTCACACGCACACACAGACACAGACACACACACACACATACACACACGCACAGACACACACACACACACACCACACTGTTCCCTGTTTTAATGTTTAATTACAAGCACCTTTCTCTGTTTGCATCCATCATCTCCTCGGTTCCTCTGTAATGTCTTATCCTTCTCACTAGTCCTCTAAACCTTTGGCAACAGTCTCAGATTCTCTCACCCTCTCTCTCTCTCCCTCTCTCTCTCTCTCTGTCTTCTCTGTCTGTGTCTCTGGTTTGAGGCCTGTGGCTGACAGTAGTCTGGCGAAGCTCAAGAAGTGTGTGCTTCTGTCCTCCCTTTCCATCATACAGCCATTGTCATTCTGCACTGCAACCCAGCCTCCTCTACCCTGAGCCCCAAAAAATCAATAACAATACCCACACACTCTCACACACACACACACACACACACACATACACAGGCATGGACACACACACACGCCCGCGTGCACACACACAATCATAGATAATCACAAACAACAGCAGACAATAAGGATGCTTCTGGATACCCTAAGAGCACTGCAGCGCAATTAATTTGGGATTAATTATAAAACAATTCCTCTTGCCTGTGGGTACATGCTTTTCACACAAAGTTTTGTTTCAGTGCCCCCCCCCCCCCCCTTTCACACACCACACACACACACATACGCAGACACACACACACATACATAGCATATGAGTTTTTGGTTGGGAGTGTGGAGTCACATGGGAGTGTTTTCATGTACATGTGTATGTGTGTGTGTGAGAGAGATAGCTGAACAACTCAGCAGGCTTTTTACACCTGCTTGCTGATGCAAATGATCTATACGCCACTAACCTTCATCTTACACCGCCAGCCAAGGAAAAAAAAATATTCCTACAGTCAGCACTGATCTTTTTCAAAACACCGCCCAACCCCCCCACCCCTCTGCATCCACCTCCCCAGATCCCCCCAAAACACAGAGGTTAAAGGAAAGGAGATTAGTAATTGCTCCGGTAGATATTGCAAGCCATAAAAATGCAACATGCTAATGCCCCTCGATAGCATATACCACAAACAAACAATAATCCCTCCAAACCCCAGACCTTGGGCAGCTTCGACTCTGCAAATAAATGAGGGGCTTAGGGAATCACATCAAGAAAGGGAGGGGGAATGTAAGGAATTCACGAAACGGAGCGATTTCTAGCAGCGTGTGTTTAAGAATTCTAAAACTGGTTTGTTCAACCCAGCGCAGAAAAAAAATAACTGCTCAAAAGCATGTCATTGTTTCTCCAGCTTTGTAATATTGAGGCCCTGAGTACCTACATCAATATCTTGCATGTTCTGAGCAGCAGAAGGTTCTAGATTAAAGATGTTCAAAACCCTCACAAGGATGGGTTGCAAGGATGCCACAGTGCCACAGACTTAAGGTTTGTTTGACACAACCCAGGACAAAGTCATGGTTGGCCAGTAGATGGCAATGGCCTGCTGACAGGCAGGAGTGAGGGAAGTGTGTCAGACATGTGAGCCGAGACCAAGCCAAGAGCACCACCAGAGAGTGTGAACCCTTCTAGTAAAATCCGAGCGAGGGTGGAGAAGAAGAGAAACTATGTTGTGACAAGCAGGAGGATCAAAGGTATTAGCTTATCCCAGATTGAAATGCTGATGGTGCTAAGAACTCGTCTAGGCAGAGTGACTCACTTTAAACTCACTTTCTCACTTAATCACTGCCTGTGACTTTAAACTTACTTTTAAACTTGCTCACAAGGTTAGACAACCTGAAGAGTTCCTGTCCAATATAGGCCCTACATACAGCATGTAAAAATGAAAGAACACTTCTTCATAGCTGAGGCCTTTGCATAGTTTGTACAGTGATGAAACCTCTGCAGAGGACACTGCTAAGCCAAAGTCCAGGTTCCACCCAGGAATGCAGATCCCAGCAGGCCCTTTTCCTAGGATGGGGAGTCAGGATTGGCCTGCTGAGACAGAGGGTGGGGTCTCTTCACTAGCAGGACAGGAAATGAGATCATCATAGGGTCTCTGAATGAGGTCATCTCTCGGAGGGTCCCTCCCTGGGTCCTAAACCCCATTACCCCTTTGGATGACACCATGGGATGACAACAACAACATGTCTGAGAAGGACTAAGAAAGTGAAGACACACTCAGCACAAACACACACATAGTACACACTCTGGCACAGCTCCTGTAGCTTGTTTCCACCACCGTGGTACCAGTGCTGGTGTCGGGCCGGTGCCCAATTCAGAACTGGTTCTGCATGTTTCGACCAAACAATCACAAAAGCTGGCACCAGCACAGCTCCCTGAAATTGCTGGTCCCGAAGTTGGAACCACACACGTCACGTCACTTGAAAAAGTACTGCACAATCCTTTTCAGACTTTTGTGCGGACATGGGTATTAAGCATGGAACAGATGATTGCATTTTGGTGGCGATCCGGAATTTGCATTGGCAGAGGTCCACGCTCTGGATCCGAATGCTTTTCTAGTTCATAACGCGAAAGTGCAAATTATGCTAAAATGAGAAATGCGTTTCTCATTTTAGCATAATTTGACACTTTCACGTTATGAATGAACCGTTTCTCGTTTTTGCCCTAGAGGGTAAGAATTAGTGATTTGAAATGATAGTACATGATAGGCTACATGTCAAAAAAGTAACTGACCCACAGATTTAGGCTCTAAGTCTAGGTGCAAGTGTAAGTCCAGGTTGCCTCAAAAATGACACACACACACACACACAAACACAACATTGCCCATTGCTTACACACTAAAAACAAGTGTTTAACCCAAATCTTCAAAACTTCTTTTAAAAATGCAAAACACACATATTTACTTCCCTTTTCTTATTTTTAAATTATTTTTTTCGTATAGTGATGAAGTGTTTATAGGTGCCAATCAAATGCTACCTATGAGACATGGAGACATTACTGAAAGACAATGACAATGAAAGTAGCCAAAACAGTGGTGTTTTGAATGAAGAACATCCCTGCGATGCGGCTCATCTAAATGTGTGAATGTGTAGTGCATGTGTGCATCATTTGGTGCAAGTATTTATTGTCGAGTTTCACATTCATCTAAACATGGATGCTTTGTCTCCAAGAGTTGTGTGTTTCTGACGTGTGTATTGAGGGTAAATGGGCAATGGGTAAAAACTGTAAGCAAACACACAGCAAAAGACTGCCTCTTCTCCCCAAAGCAGGCTGGGTCACTCCAACTTTGAAACACACCACCAAAAGCAAAACAAACCACTCTCTCGATGCTGCTGTGACTAACAAGAGCAGTCCCACAGGAGAAAAACACACTGTGCTCATTTGTGTAAGATGCAGTGAGTGTGTGCTTGTGTATGTGTGTGTTGTCTGTAAGACGCAATCATGAGTAATGTTACCCTGAAGAGTCACATGAAACTGTATGGCTCCCCAATCCAAAAGAGAACTCCTTTAAGACACGAATGCTTTTCACACACACACACACACACACACCACACACACACACACACACACACACACACACACACACATACACACACAGACACCACTGGCACAGCATCAACATCAGCCTTGAGTGGAGAATGATAAAAGGCGCTGGAGATTAGCAAGCGAGAGAGCGCCAAATGACAAAAGTGTCTTATCAGGCACAAGATAAGAGCAGGTCACAGCCTCACTGAGACAGAGAGAGAGAGAGAGAGAGATGAGGGCTTTGGTTACATTCCATCCACACTTAAACACCACCTACATTTTGCAAAAGCTGTCTGTCAGCAGGGTAGCTTTGTGCCACCATGTAGGTCCAGAAGGGTGGAGGTTTCAGCACTGCTGACAGACACACAACTTCAGCACCAATCAGGATCCATCCATCACACATCACCCACCAGCACGTGGTTTACATTTCTATCACTCATGATCAAACCAACCAAAATGACTCTGCTTGCTGTGGTGTTTCCCAAGATTCTGGACTTGGATCTCATTTTTTTATGCTGACAAGGACTTAGTAGGTCAAGGTGAAGTTAAGACACTTTTACCAAATATTGTTAAGAACTGTTCATTAACTGTCTCTGCTTGTTTATACACTCAGTGAGTTTTCAGTTGACCAGACACAGATCCAGAGAATCATACAGGGAGTCATCATTTTACCGAATAACTGGAAGTCAGAGGCAGTCAGAGACATCAGGAAAGCTATGTTAACCTAGGGAACGTTTAGTCACAGCAATCAGAGACATCGGGAGAACTATGTTAAACTAGGGAACGTTCAGTCAGAACAATCAGAGACATCAGGAAAACTATGTTAAACTAGGAAACGTTCAGTCAGAGCAATCAGAGACATCAGGAAAACTATGTTAAACTAGGGAACGTTCATTCAGAGCAGTCAGGCAGTCTGAGCTATCAAGAAAACTAGGCTAAAGTGGGGATGGTTCAGAGCAGAGGTTCAAAGCTGAAGTGGAAAGGAAAAGTCATTACAGACAGAAACTGGAGTTACGATCAGCAATCGCTTGGGATGATGCAGCCTGTAATTAACTGTCAATTATTCTTCGGCCAACCTGTTTCATGATGCATAACATTAATTTGCCACGTGGCATTTAAAGAAGAGGGCACTTTGAACATCTGAGAATGGTGACAGCTGTGCATGAAGGAGATCACACACACATAGACAAACACACACAAACACAGACACACACACACGCCCCATACATACACACACAAACACACACACATACACGTACACTGACCCAAAAAAGCAACACAACTCACGAAAGCAAACATACGCATGCACAGTAAACAATAAAATGCAGCCACGTGTGCATTCAGATGCTGAGAGATGTACACACACACACACACACACACACACACTATTTTTTTGACACACTGAACATTTACACACTCTCACCCATATAACAAGAGTAAAACACAGTATTACACTGCCAGATCCGACAACACACATTTTCATACACGCCACCCACACACACACTTCAGCTGCCGTCAGCCTAATTCCAGTAATTTAGCGGCGAGGAGAGGGGAAAGAGGACGCCCTCCCCTTCACTCCTGCAGTCCGTGTTGGAGGTTTCATTAGAGGCTTTAATATAGGAACCAGCTGCTGTCTGCCATCTAATCAACAGAGAGCCACAGAAACAAGAGAGAGAGAGAAATTACTCTTCCTCTCCTCTCTCCCATAACCCTTGCCCGCCAAACCAAATAACACCCCCCATGCCCCCTGCCCCTAACCCAACCCCCTCTCCCACTGATGGCCTCCGTGACCTGCTGACTATCCTGACCGCCTACATGTATATATATATATATATATATATATATATATGTAAATATCTACGAGTCACTGAGGGCGTCATGGCTGAGCCGTGCCTGTCCACTCCAAAGCTTGCCTACATGACTGCTGCCTTCATTTGGACTCGGAGTGTTTAAGAGGGAGAAATGTTTCTGCCACCATGCTGCTCTTTCTCTTCTCTCTCACACACACTCACACACACACGCACACACACACACGCAGACACACACACATGCACACACAAACACAGTCATTGAAATGCACACAATATACCAAATAATTGACTGATAGAGTCCATGGTCCTGAAGCCGGGGACATCATTTCAGACCTAACTGACTACCTGAGATTCTATGAACACCAATCACATGAAGACAATGTCTCTAAAGCAGCCGATCACAAGCCTCACTCCCTTTACTCTTTCTGTAAACAAGACCGACATACTGCAGACTTCCAGACAATCTATCCTACACACAGGAAGATGAAAAGGTCCTATTGATAAAAAGGTCATATTGATTAACTTTGGTCCCCCATTTCACTCTTCTTCCAAGTCACGTCTACTCTCCTCCTCTTCCTCCCCCTCCTCCTCTTCCTCTCCTCTCACGTGTATCACATCAAAGTGGGCCGCTGCTTCTCATTGCACTTCCCACTGCGCCAAACCAACACTTTGCCACAGCGCAAACATATGGCCGTCCGTCAGAGATGATGAATCCAAACTCGCTTCCCTTCTCTGAGCCAATCCCCTCCTGCCAAAGCCACCTGATGATGATGATGATGATGATGACAGAGCCTCTTATTATGAGTGGATTAAGATTTTTTTTCCTTTTTTTTTGCATCTCAGCAATATTCAAGCCATTAGAGAGCCTCAATGGAGCTATTAACAGGAGGTTAATGACCATGTGGATTAAACATCGCCAGTATTTATGAAAGGCATTAATGGGGGAACCGGGGACAGACACCAGGCTGGCACCCTCGGAGGCATCGCCACGGCGACGGGGGTCTGCGATCGGGTATCTGTCACATCGCCTGCTGTCTGCGCCTGTGATGGAAGGCCTGTGCCAAAGCATTGATGGAGATTTGTGCGGAAGTCAGTTAGCGTGCTAAGATTGCTCGCTCGCACCACCTTAATAGGGTGTGCTGCCAAGGCGAAGTGGGTGCCTGATTGAAACTGACGATAAACACTCAGCCTGAGATTGAGCAGGCCAAGTGCAGCGAAAAGGTAAAACATCTCTCTGCATCTGCACTAGTAGACACTAGTTTGCATCAACCAATATGAGGGAATGGCTACACAGATGGCTAGCATTAAATGATTTTTTAATGAACCGGAAACATTAACGCCAGCTACACTCGCATTTACACAGGCATATACAAGAGGGAGAGAGGGGCAAGAGAAAGAGATGGAAAGAAAGGGTAGACAGATAGAGAGTAAAAGATGAATGTTGCCTTTTCCCTCTGCCCTTTTTTGCCCTCTGAGACAGAGACCGAGTGGGAGAAAGAGAGAAAGAGAGAGAGAGAGGGAGAAGAATGAGGGAGAGAGGGAGGGGAGAAATGGAGAACCGGTGGTGTTGTGATGTGATGTGATGTGCTGTGGGCAGGCAGAAACTCTCCTGGGAGAGCGAATCTGCCAAGGGTATCTGTCAATATCTCCCTCTCGCTCTCCCATCCTTTGCTGGAGGTCATAGGCCCTCCCAAGGCAGGCTGGATCCTGGCAGCAAAGTGGGATGAAGTGGGATGCATCCTGGCACACAGTGCATTGGAGAGGCATTCCAGAAGCAGCACTGGGCGGAACTATTTCTCCAGCTTTACCCAAAACCATGTTTCAAGCTGCAGAGACCAATCAAATATCTAGCCCACACACACAAAAAAAACACCTTAACAAGCAGAAACAAAACACCTCATTCTGGTAACCCATGTTCCTACTGAAGAAGCAGCTGGGGAAGAGACATCATAGTAAAGTGAAGAAAAAAAAATCTGTTTTATCCTCCGGTCTGAAATCGGGGATTTGCAGGTCAAACTTGTAGCCTACAGGTAGATACTGACATACAAATTGATCTCAATGTTCCTGAGAAGCATTTCAAATGAATACAAATCGTTGTTTACTGTCTAAGATAGCCACAGCATCTGGCTTGTAAAATTTCTCAGTTTTGCAAGCTCTGCTTTTATTCCTTTCCTTACAAGGGCATGGCATCACACTTGAAAGTCAAAAACAGACGGACGAAAAAAAAGTGCTAAAATGGAAAGTGCTAAAATATTTCCTGCTGTGACGGAGCTCCTGGTGGAGCGCTTGATAAACGACGCTGTGACGCGGTGCTGAACAGATCAATCAGAAAGTGATTATTTCTCCTCTCTCCTGGCCTTTCTCCTGCCAGACATCCATTACCACTACCGAGGACCCACATGACAAAAGATGCCCAGGGTAATGCCTAACTTAAAATAAGCTGGAACACCAAACCTTGACACTCCTCCAGGGAAATCCTTTGAGCATTAATTATACACGCTGGTGAGTCATCTCACATCCCGTTTCAGTGGCACTCCAATATACCAGCAACTGATTCTCCATCAACATACAAAAGATAATGATAGTCTATGATAGTCTATGATATATAAGATTGACTCATTAAATGATACTGGGGGGAGACCCAGGGTCAAGTCTTCTGATTTTTCGATCCCACTCCCTAGCGCTCTCTCCAGTCTGCCTGCTCTGCACTATCCTAACAATAAAGGCTATAAAAAAATGACAACAATGAAATTCTTTAAAAAGAAAATGATGACCAAAAGAAGCATAAATCATGAGGTGCTCAGACTGTGATTCCTTTATCTCCGGAGCTTCCCCTACAGTCGCTGATTTTTTGAAAAAAATCTCAACACCATTGTACATTCTCACCAATCTATGTGAATTTACTTGCAAACCAAGGATTAGGAACCAGCGTTGATCATTTTCGTGTGTGATGTTGACTGACAAGCCGGTAATAAATGTGATTTCGATTTCATTCACTTTCAGTTTTGTTTCCTCCGTCCCAGTGTTTCAGATCCTGCAAGCATAGTAACTGTGGAACCTACGCCAGAACTGGCGAGAGAGCTGTCAAAGTGACTATGAAGCTGATAAATTAAGCTAAAAACATTGCCTGGTGTGCCTTTAATGTATTCAACCACATACACATGGAGTCATAGGAAGAATATGGGTTTAATTTATGAGATGGTGGGCCAGAGGAGGACACTACTCTCTCCTGAGTGAATGATGGCTAGATTGCTGTGAATTAAAGTGGGAGCACATGGTCTTGATCAGAGCTGAATGTGGACCAAGGCCGTCTGCTTTGACTGACGCCACAAAAGACTTTCGCCCCAACCGCATGTTATGAGTGTGTAACCATGGAGATTGTGGGCATGGGTGTGATGGTACAGACAAAGAGTCGTGCAGGACAGGGGGAGATGGGCATAATCCAGCTTCAGATGGATGTAAAGAGGGTGGTGTGTGTGTGTGTGTGTGTGTGTGTGTGTGTGTGTGTGTGTGTGTGTGTGTGTGTGTGTGGAGAGGGGGCACGGAACAGCTTGGCAAAAAGACCACCCACCACAGCAGTGTGTCACAAGGAGAGAAGGAATGAGAAAAGAGCACACACACAAACACAGTCACACACACACACACACACACATCACATACACACACACTCAGACAGACAGTCACTCAGAGAGAAAGACACACACACACAGGCACACAGACACACACACACACACACAACACACAAACTAACACACAAACGGACAGACAAGGAGTGAGTGAGTCGCGTGTGACTGTGTGTAAAAGGGGGAGCTGAATAAAAGAGAAAGCAGAGACAGGGAGACAAGAGCAGAAAAGGGGCTATAGAGGCAAAGCAGATAAGAGCGTGACAGGAGAAACAAACAGAAGAGGAAAACTGCCAGAATGACACACACACACACACACACACACACACTTCCAAAGAAAAGAGAGATTAGGGAAGAAAAGAAACCAGAGGAAAGAAAAGAGACAAAAAGCGACAGAATGTGATGCACAAGTGAGAGAAAAAGGGAACAAGACTGAGCTCCCAGCTCACTGCAAAAAAAAAACAAAAAAAACATCCAATCCTGTAACAGGAAACAGGACCACTGAGAGGTCCGTTGACATTGCAGGTGGTCCGTGCAGTCCCAGCCTGTCTCTCATGCTGAGAGAAACCTATCCCTGAAATCAACAGACACCAAAAAGTCCAGGAAAATAATCATAAACATCAGTAACTCCCCCCCCCCCCCCCCACACACACACACACACACACACACACACACATTCCCAACTACTGATAACAACAAGGGAAACACATCAGCATTCATGTTTGAACTGTGAGGAACTTATTCTATAAATACACCTCATCACTGAATCAGTCTCTTAATTGTGGTGCCCTGCATGTCATTATGTTATCAAGGGTTCATTTTCTAGTTTTCCTCACATGGTTAATGAAATTACAGCAATCGCTGACGGGTTTAGATTTGTTGACCTGTAAAGCAACCTTGGCTTTAAAAAAGGTGAAATATAACTGAAAAAAAATATTAGTATAATCTTTAATCTCACTACCATATCATGGAGGGCTCAATTTAGCTCCAGCTTGGACACGATTTGCCTGTGCTCCTCCACGATGAGCTCATCCAAAATGCCACATCTCAAGTCCTCTCCCAGGGCTTAAGAGAAACCCTACTTCATCATTTCTGTATGTGATCGCTGGGCTATAAGCTGCTTAGGCCTCTGGGCTGGATGAGGAACTAATGGAAGCCTGGAGAACGCAACTTAAGACTTCTTTAGGGAGAAGATACTGTATATGAGGACAGGGAGGGAGGGGAGAAGTGAGGGGGGACTATGTGCCACTCTGTGGAACCCTCTGCAGGCAATAAAGAGGTCCAAACTAGTGCTTACAGTATATCAGCTGTCTTCCTACCACTGTGGACATGAGGCAAGGCAAGCTTTTTTATATAGCACATTTCGTACACAGATGCAGCTCCATGTTCTTTACAAAAATAAAAGCAGAGTGCAGTCGATAGTAGTAGGTGAATGTATAATTTAACGAAAAATAAGGCAAAAATATAAAAATTATACAGTAACTGACAGAAATTAAATGCATAACCTGATAATCATTAGCAGAACGCATCTCAGAACAGTTTGGTCTAAGTCTATATTTGAAACTGCCTACTGTAGGAGTATTTTTGATATCTTCAGGAAGTTGAACTCCAAAGCAGCAGAAAGTTGCTTCACCACACTTTGTTTGGAGAGCAATGTTCACATGCAGGAAATTTCTACAAGTGAATGTGCATATGGAGATACTGTCTGATGCCAGAAACTGACCAAAACATTCTTCATGTAAAAACATTAACAATGTACAAACAATTGCCAAAAAGTACATCGAACAGTCTCAGTTCACAGTTTAAGTAGTTCTAGGTCTTCTGCTCTTCTATGCAGCCTTCCCCTTGTTGGCCTTCCCTGCATACAGAACACAGAACTGAGTACCACAGACGCACATAGAAGCAGACCTCTGGCCCGGCCCGTTATCAAAAGTGTTCTGGGTCTGTGCCAGGGGCCATAATCTTTGGAGTGTGTCGGAGACGGAAGACCAACATTGGGGCTGGGCAAATCAATAGGCCTAGGGCACTACCTTGGCCTTATCAGAGAAAAAGATGGAGTCGGGGGGGGCACACACCATAATCAACATAGTGGCCCCCCACCAGAGAAAAATAAGAGACTATGGGAATACTGATTCATTCTCTGTCTTCTCTCTTTCTCTCTCTCTCTCTTTCTCCCTCCTGACCTTAAAGGAACGGGAACCTGGAGCACTGGAGCAGAGCTGATATCAAGAGGTAGTTTCCTGCCTCTAATTGAGGAACAAAGGGGCAGGCTTCCCCACGTCCCCCACCACCAGCCAACTCCTTTAATGTCAAGTGGAGGGCACAGCAATCAATGGAATCCCAAGCAATCAGTGACAAACATCTGGATGGACTGTGGCCAAATGCAAACACACACACACACACACACACACACACAAATACATGTCTGCACACACATACACACAAATATATGTACATGCACACATACATAATAATACATGCACAACTGCACACATACACACACACACACACACACACACACACACACACACACATGCACGCACACACAGAGGCAAAACACAAACACAACAAATGCAGTGGCAAGCTGAATATGACAGTTTCATCACGTTTGGATGGAGTTCACACTTCATTATGAGCCACTGATGGAGGAGGAAGACAGATGATGGCTTATTAGAACAGTCTCTTTCCATCTTGTCCCGCTTCAAATGAGGAACATCAGCACTGGGATGTGCCCGTGTCCCATGACACACACTCCATTTCCCCCTACGCTGGAGGATTTTTACACTTCAACTCAATGTCTGCTGTGCATGTGTGCAAGTGTGCATGTGTGTGTGTATGTGTGGGTGTGTCTGTGTCAGTAGTGTCAAAGCTACACAAAAGAAACTTTAGAGGCATTTATAATTTTATTCACACACACACACACACACACACACACACACACACACACACACACGCGCGCACACATACACACTTTTGTACATGGACAGAAGCACACACACTTGTATGCAGCTGCGTGTCACACATCTATCCACCCACCCACACAAACACTCACACACATACTTATATGCAGGCATATGTCACACACCCATCCACCCACCCACACACACACACACACACACACATCCACTGCCAGATAAAACACTTCAAACTACATTCCTCACCGCCCTCCTGACTCTAGGCCAAGATCCACACACACTCTCTCCACACTTTACATGCCTCCAACATCCTTAGACCAACACTCAAACACACTCTCTGCCTAACATGCTGACATACTTGTAACTTGTTTCAAGCGTTTTATCTGTCATTACCACAGCCAGTAAACATCTGACAGGATTACCTACACAACACAAACTTACTGTTCCATTGTGCTGTAATAATGTCAGATTGGATTCCATTTCTTTTCATCATTTGGTCTGATCTGATCTGATTGTAAGTCAACAGTAAAGTTTAGTAAACTGAGGTTAACACATGGGTTAATACAAGGGTGAGGTCAATACATGTTTATTATTGATTTTATTATTGATTATTATTGATATTTATTTATTTTTCTTTGCATAAAACACTGACCTAAGGTTTATACATGGTGCGGCTTATATTTGGGAAATTACTGTAACTGGTCTAATCAGCCAGTGGCCATTCACTTCCTCCTGAAGAACCTGATGAACCTGTGTCCTCCTCGCCACATACATGAGTTCAGCTGTAAGGCTTTTCCACAAATAACCCGGGTTCGTTTAATGAGATGAGATGGAGACGTTAACTTGTCAGATGCCTCGTTTTGACACCTGACATGTGAGAGTGGAATAAGTGCCAAGCTAGCAGAGAATAGATAATGAAGTTCTCATCTGACAAAAAATGAGAAACAGGAGACAAAAAGAGAGAGAGAGAGGTATAGAGACAAAGTCATAGACAGAGAGAGAGAGAGTAAGTGAGAGTGGGGGGAGGGGTGAACAAGAGAGACTATGGATTCATCTGTTTTTCCATACCATAATACAATAGATCTCCAATAGCCTACAGCAGTCATAAATGAGCCAATGATCCAAGTTACCTGGAGAGTGAGCAGTGCAATCCCTATGGGGGATGCCCATGAAGGGCACAGTTGTTCTGCTTAACAGCAACATTGTGCAATATGCCACACATGCAGCCACATTCTACACAGTCTAATTGCAAAGAACTGCACACAGTTCGCACACGAATGCGCACACACACACAGACACACACACACACACACGCACGTGCACGTGCACAAGACACAAACACACACACACATACACACATACATGCATGCCCACAGACACACACACATGTGCACAAGACACACACACACATGCACAGACATATATAAATATATGCATGCAGGCTCATACACATGGACACACAGATTCTCTCTTTGCACGCAGAGCACAGTCACTGGAATAAAACAGGCTCTTACAATGCGGCCATTCTACCAGCTGTCTGCTAAACCCCCAGGGACTTCCTGCTATAAGGCAGCCATTTTGGAGTATACTAGCTATTCTTCCAGCACTGAAACAGTCCATTCCTACCAGTTATTTAACAGCCAAGTTTCATGGGCTCACCAGGGAAGCATTAGCAGCTAGGAAAGGTGACTCCTAGTGTGTGTTTGTGTGTGTGTGTGTGTGGTTGTGTGGTTGTGTGTATATGCATTTGTATGCATAAGAGTGTGAGGGTTATGCGTGTATGGTTAGACATCATAGAGCGCTCAATCACATCAGTACACACACAAACACACACTCTCTCTCTCTCTCTCACACACACATGCACACACATACAGAGACAGAGAGAGAGAGAGAGAGAGAGAGAGAGAGAGAGAGAAAGAGAGTGGAAATAGCATTAACTTGGTAATGTGTTTTGTGCTCTGATCATGATAAATGGCCTCCACTTAATCAACTCAGTTAACAATAAGTGCTTTCATTTAGTAAACACAAAACCGCACTAACCACATCTATACTCATCAGCCCCTTATACACAAAAACAATCACACATGCACACTCAGTCACACACATGCACATACACACACACATATACTGCACAAACTCTAGAGAGCTCTCCTCCTGCGGAGAGCGAGAGAGGGAAAGAGAAAGAGAGAGAGACAGAGAGAGAGAGAGAGAAAGAAAGAGAGAGATTACAGATGAGCGAAAGAAAAGAAATGCAGAGATGTGCGAGCTTGAGAAGTGAGGAGGGCACGTGTATTGGTGGGCTGACCACACACACACACACACACACACACACACACACACACACACAGCAGGGGAAGGCTGAAGGAAGCTGCAGCGAGGAGACAGAGACTTGTCAGGAATGGGGTCACTCTTGTGCGGCCTTCCGCTCCCTTAAGTGACAGGCCAGGGAGCACAGCTGAGTGTGGAACTGCTGAGCCAGAGAAATGCCCCATCTCCCTCTCACTCACAGCCATCGCCTGGTGTGCATGTGTGTGTGTGTGTGTGTGTGTTATTTTTGTTGTGTATGGTTGTGTGTGTTTGTGTGTGTGTCTCTGTTTGTGTGTCTGTGAGTTTCTCTGTGTGTGTTTTTGATGTGCACGCGTGTGTGTGTTACTTTACATTGAGATATCCATCTTATTATTCCTGTATTCTCTGGCTGAATTGATGCCATTGATTCCCACCAATCCCTGGAGTAAGAGGGGTCAGAAAGGTCAAGTCCTCAAACGCTGATAAATGCTAATTAGAACCTATCTCTTCTAGATCCTTTAGACAAGACTGTGGTATGGAGTATGCCAACATGAACAGGCTTTTCAGACAACCCCTATATATGCACTGTATAAGCAAACACACACACCACACACACACACACACACACACTCACACAGACACACACAGACATACACAGATAAGTGTATACATGATCAATATACACTGTATATCTTTGTACATGCAAAAACACACACAGACACAAGGACAGAAACAGATACAGACACACACACAAACACACGCACACACACACACACACACACACACACACACACACACACACACACACATACACGCACAGGTCCCAGTTAAGGAGCTGAATCATGAGGACAGGAATGTGCGTCTCAGCATCCATGTGAACCTCAACATCCTGCTGAGTCACACACCACATCACGGAGGCCTCAGAGAACAAGATCCCCCCTCTTAGAACACACACCCCCACATACACACACACACACACACACACACACACACACACACACACACACACACACTTTCTCTCTCCCTCTCTCTGTCCTCTTTTTCTATCTCTCACTCACACACACAGACAGAGGGTAGAGAGGGTAGGGCCAAAAAGACACATTCTCTCCCTTCTGGATTTTATTTTTCATCTTTGCTTCCTCCTCTCACATCTGTCTCTTTGTCTTTTTTTCAACAATGAAACAGTGGTATACTTTCTGTCATGTCCTTTATGCCTGTTTGTGTGTGTATGTGTGTGTGTGCAGTGCACATGTGTATATCATGGGCACAAGATGCATGTTTTACATATAGTATGTCCTGTGTGTGTGTGTGTGTGTGTGTGTGTGTGTGTATACCATGAGCACCATATGCACGTTCTGCATAGAGTATGTCCTGCATGGCATATTACTTTTTGCACATCTGAGCCTGGTCTTAGTCTGGAGCTGTGTGCCAGGTCGAGGATAGAGTCTGCTGTTTAGCCCAAAGCCTTGGACCACCCATCCACACACAGAACACCTAGTAGTAAACTCACCCTTCCTAAGTTCCTATCCTATCTCTTCAGTCTCAACACTGTGCTAGCCGCATTAGCAAAAGTCTGTTTCATTACTGACTGATTATTAGTGGCACAGCAGTTCCCACAGTGTCTCCCTCCTAGCATTCCAAACTGACCCCTATTAGTACAGAACATATGGCTGTTTGATGTGATATACACAAAGTAGTTTGGGAACAAAATAAAACATTAGAAACATTAAGGTTTTTTTGTTTGTTTTTTTTTTGTTTAAGTTTTGTTTTGTTTAAGTCGATCATAACACTTTTTTCCCAGAGGAAGCAGGAGGGTTAACCCCCCCCCTCCCCCGCCAAGGCCACCGCTTCAAGCCCCTTCGACCCCCCTGCCCCCACCAGAGTTTCTATCCTTCTGACACAGGAAACGCTACTTTCCCTGGTCGGATTCTTGTCATATTTCCTATGCTGGCTACGAAACCGTTTATAGCCAGTGGGGTCCTGCTCTTTCTCGGGGCATGAGAGCCGTGCTCTCGGCATGCTTGAGCTGAGCCCATTTTAGCGCTCTGCCAAGGGAACACTTTGGGAGCAGGTAGCTTTCTCACGGATCGGCCGTTGAAAATAACGGGCAAGTGAAAAGAGCTAATTTCCTGCAACGTTAATGCTAGGCTAATTACGGCACGGTGTATTTAGAACCAGCCAGCCATGGCAGGAGGAAGGGAGAACGCCTTGCATGGAGCCTTTGTGATTACAAACGCTTACAAAAAACTGTCTGAATGATGCATAATTTACACAAGGCGCGCACATTCACACACCAACCCACACACACACACACACACACACACGTGCACACTCACACACATCAATGCAGGAACACAGAGACACATTCACAAACATGCACACACACACACACACACACAATCACATATACTCCCTCACATACTACCAGACAAACACAAACACTGAATCATTTATGGCAATGACACCAGAGCACAAAGCCAGGGAGAAATCAAGTCACTGCTTTGTCTTGCTTCCTCCCCGAAAGACAAAAAAAAAAAGACAGAAAGGCCAAGCAAGACAGCTGAATAAAACAGATGAAGACATATTCCACAGACAAAACCGAAAACCCAAAAACAATGGCATTGACAGATGGCCAAATTAAGAAAGAGAGAGAGAGAAGTGAGAGAAAAAAAGCTGACTGGGCAGGGAAGAAGGGAACAAGTGAGAGAAAGACGGACTTACAGCAGATTTCATGTCAGTTCACTCATTGAATTATCTAAGTCATTCTGCATCTCACTGCATTTTTCATGGACACGCCAATAATACAAAGAAACAGGAATGGGGGAGGGAGAGAGAGGGAGGTAAAGAGAGAGGAGAGAGAGAGAGAGAGAGAGAGAAGCATAAAGAAGATCTGAGAAGAGGAAAGAGAGAAGCAAAATAAGACAGCATGAGAGAGAGATAGAGAGAGAGAGAGAGGAAAGTAACTGTCTCAGTCTCCTTTTAACCTCAAGTCATTCCTCTGTGGAAAGGCAAACAGGAATACAGATGCAATGACACAGAGACGTGGAGGAAAGAGAGAGAGAGAGAGAAAGAGAAAGCGGGAGACAAATAGATAGAATGGCTGGAAGAGGAAGAGAAGAAGAGAGGGGGACGGAGACAAAAGAGAGGAAAGAGAGACGCTCACTGAGGCCTAACTAGTACTGACGGGTGGCTCAGGAGAGCGAGGGAGAATACTTCATGCTCTCAGCACACTGCTACATAAAGACCTCATAGAGGAGAGGAGAGGGGGATGGAGGGAAGACAGAGAGATGGAGAGAGACAGCGATGGAGATGGAAACTGAGGAAGCGGGAGAAAGTGATAGCCACATTAATTGAGTGGGTGTGTTGACTTAATTAGCTATTAAATGTGACATCCTCTCCCGGAGGACGACTGGTAATGTTTGTGTGTGTGTGTGTGTGAGTGTGTGTGTGTGTGTGTGTGTGTGTGTGTGTGTTTGTGTGTCCATGCAAATGTGTGTATGTGATAGATGTGTAATACTCCACGGGTGGCACAACAGAGATGTGCCAGCATACGGTCAACACACAGACACATAGTCACTGCCTAAATGCCAAACGCTCCCACTGAAAAACAGACCTCATGAGCAGGACACAGGATGTCACTGACTCTCCCTGTAAATCTAAAGTCTAAATGCCTTCAGGCATTCCTATAACATTCATCCACTTATCATCAGTATGGACGGAGCAATCAAATATAAATCATTAATGTACAGCAGGTAAGAGCATTATCAACCCCATACAGTTATCATTGCGCCCAGTATTCATTGGTGACGTCTGATCACAACAGGAGATCATAACCTAGATGATCACAGCCCTCATAAGAATCTGAGGTCAAATATTGTTTGCTTCCATCAATTGCAGATAGTCCAGTCAATAGCAGAGAGATAAGATGGCATTACCAATGCAGTACATCCTCTTTTATGCATCCTGCTTTAAGAGCTATCAGAACACAGAAATTCAATCAGTTTCTAACCTCCACAACAATGATGCCATTACGTATGTGTGATACTACTGAGGATGCCTCATCTCCTCCTCTGTGCTATCCTCTCACCTGTTCCGCACCTGAGTTTTAATGGTATGACAAATAGCTCACTGCATTATCAAATTCAAACAATACAGTAAAAATAAGATGGTGTGTATGTGTGTGTGTGTGTGTGTGTGTGTGTAGGTGTGTGTGTGTGTGTGTGTGCAGAGGGGGGTGTGTGGGGGGAGGGTTCTGTATGTGTGACCGATGATGTGTTAGTAGGTGCATGTAATGTATAGTGTATCTGTATGGGGTGTTTTGTGTGTGTGTGTGTGTGTGTGAGTGTGAGGGAGTACACTGTGTGTGGATATGTGTGTGGGGTGTTCTGAAATAGTGTGGATTGGTGTACATATGTGTCCTTCTGTTGGTTTTACAATTGGACAGCACAGAGAGAGAGAGACTATAAGGATGGAGAGACGAGAGCTGATGAGGTTCAGAGAGGACACCATTTGGACGATTGTTCATTCCTCTCTTTGCCATTTCAGGCTCTGTCTCCAGCTCAGCTCTCCATAAAGGAACCAGTTGATGCTTGAAAGAGCAGTCAAGCAGAACTTTCCAGTTTCCAAGCTTCTCTCTCTCTCCTTCTCCCTATCTACCTATCAATCTCTTGTCAATCCATGTCTTTCTCTCTTTCTCGTTCTTTCTCTCTCTCCTTCTCTCTCTCTGTCACACACACACACACACACACACACACACACACACACACACACACACACACACATAGACACAGATTCTCATGTGCAAATAACCATAAGCATGCAAAGCCACACATCCAACACAACCCAACAACACAGGATCACCAGATTTGCAGCTGCCCAAAACACTGACACATTAACAGCTAAACCCAGCTGTCACTGAAAACCAAAAGCATGTACCCTCCATACAACAAGCACGCACGCACTCTCTCTCTCTCACTCACACACACACACACACACACACACACACACACACACACACACACACACACACACACACACACACAGCACACACACACAGTCCCAATGGCAGTAATTACTGTGCAGAAGAGCCAGTGTTAAAAGAAGATACTGCACGCTGGCATTCAGGGTGATGATAGACAAGCACGCACTGAGAGGCTGGTGCTTTATGCCTGACTTCAACACCAGCCATTGCCATACATTCTATAACATAATACACTCACTGCACCTTAGATATAACATTTTATATAACAAATTTACCTTGTCAGTATAACTATAAAGCACAATATAATCATTACATACCTATAATTACCTATAACATAACTTACAACAACAACTGTAACACTCACAATGCCTATATAACAATATAACCTATATAACCCTTCCTATAGGCTATCTGTATAGCAAGCTGTCAGCTATAATGCATTGCAGCAACCTTTAACCTAGGAATAATATACTTTATAATGAGACCTTGAACAGCTTCTTCAACAGCTGTTCCTATACATGGTGATCTAAGACCAGTGCTAAGACACAGTTGAGGAAAGATTGCGAAACCTTGCCAGAGTTCAAGCCTTGGACGACATCTTGGCACTTACCTCATCAAAGCCACTGTCCTCTTTCTTCAAGGCTAGAGGGGGGAAGAGAGAGAGAGAAACCAAATGTAGTGTTATTTAAGCCCTGGTTTAAGGAATGTGTGTGTGTGTGTGTGGTGTGTGTGTGTGTGAGTGTGTACACTGTAGTTTCAAAAGATGCCAAAGAAAATGTAAATCTTTTGTGTTTAAAAGCATGGTACTCTCACACCTACCAAAGGGAATCTCTCTCTCTCTCTCTATCTCTCTTTCTCTGACACACAAACACACACACATAACGCAGATACCACAATTGCCATCACCTATAACTGAGTCTGCCGTGAGGAGCAAGTACATTGGAATCATTCAGACTCTGGCCATTGTGTTGCTGCAGCTCATTCTCACATGGTTTACATGGTCTTCCTCCACAGAGTAATGACGGGAAGTCAGCATCAGGACTTGTGTTAAATACTGCAGCATGTCCCTTGCATGTTTTAAACAAACAGTTCTCTCCTGTTTGTGTCCATTCATTGGCAACACACACTCAAACAGTAAGGTATGTACCTTGGTTTTTCTCATGCACAACTTTGTCTGCTGATGATTACACAACTTTTTGAACAATCTTGATAAATAGAGTTCTGGCACATTGCCATTGACTTTGGGCAACTGTTTTTTTATCCTCTCTTCTGAAGAGCACCACTTATACAGTAGGCAGATTTCCATGATCATCCAATAAGAACACGTAGAAAATTGCCCAAAGCACTGTAATGACATTGCTACCCTTGGCACACGTGGATGAACATTGACACACTGATACGTGATATAAATGTGAAGCACAAAGACAATCATTTAAACGTTTTATTTTTATTTATTTATTTTTAAAGAATACTGTTTATTTTAGGAGCACTGGGTGGGGAACAGTGCTCCACAATGAATTATATACTTTACTTTGTCATTTTCAAAATGACTTATTCATGTCTTTGCTTTTGTTCCCACTAACAAATGCAACAAACAGACCATGAATTGCCACTCTCGTTTGGGAACAGACAGGCTGAATAGGCCATACACTTTAATAATTAATAATTAAAATTCCAAAATACAAGGCGGAAGTAAATCAGCGGCCGCTAAATCGTTATGACTTAATTACACGGGCTTTCAATACCACATTTATGAAGGATCCACAGCAGCGGATACTGCACTTGGATAGCAGCAGGTTTAGCTACCTAAATAAATGCGGGTCATATGTGTTGATGAATACAAAACTGAAATAAATCTCTCAAGAATACTAATCAAACAAATGAAGCAAAACGCATGACTAATCTGTGCGACACATTCTGCTGAGACAAATCCACGGAGATGAACCGGTTGATAGAAATTCATGATGCCCAAACAGAGAAACACACGCGCGCGCACACACACACACACACAGAGTGAGAGAGGTGGGGGGGGGGCTCCCCCCAGGAGCTTGCCGTGGATGTGACACCAAACTGCTTGCTTCTAAGCAAAACGCAAAAGGCCATATTGGGTATCCTTCACACTCAACACAAAACACATCTAAAGGAGGAAGAAGAAACTGGTTTTCAAGCAAGAAATCCATCTGAGAGACTTCAAGTCTATACTATTACCCGCAGTCTTCTTAATATCTTCTGAGCACATGAAAAGCACATTTGCAATCCCATGTTTGAATTTACACTTCGAGGCTTTGGGGATGAAAGCGGCTTTCTTCAAGCAGAGCACAGGCAAAGCATGAAATCTGTGTCAACCAAACAGAAGACACAGCAAAGACATCATGCGCTTTTCTGTTTATTCCTATGCCACAGGGGGACACTGTACTGGGGCAGCGGCATGATGGATGGGGTCGTACTGGATGGATTGCCAGACAGGAGATATTGTACAGGATACATCTAGTGATTGACAGGCAGTGTCTTCCAGGCGGCAGGCAGTGTCATCTAGAATGATAGGGTGCTCTACTGAATTGCTTTTCACACAATTGACTAGGCAGGCCATCATGTAACCTTGGCAGGTTGTCGGTATTGACTACATAGGTACTAAGCCTGGAACCAAGGCGATATCACGCACGGGCCGAGACAAGGAAATGCAGCCGTACAGACTAGCCTACCTTTAACAGCTGCAATATAGTGAGGGGCTCCATTTATACATTGTGTTTTGGAGGTAGACAGCATAGCTATTTTGCGCTTTTTGTAGTGAATAGCCTTGGTTTAAAATGCCCCAGTTGGCAATTTCATGGCTTGAAGCAACTCGTTTTAAAACAAAAGCGGCCCATTGTTAGAAATGCCGGGCGATGTTGAAAGATGGCTATATCCTGCAACTAAACTTCTCCAAACTACGACACAGTGGTCTTTGTTAAATCGCCCGTGCAGGACAGACAGTGAGGAATCGATGAGGACAGTCCGTCATGTCATGCGGATAACGGTAATCTGGAGCAAGCGACGAAGGGAAAAAAGTCTCTTGTGAAGAAAATTCAGTTCTTGCTGTCAGACCACCGAATCGACCGTTCTTCTGTTGACTACTTCTCAGCATGTTTCTTTGCATCACGTATCATAATTTGACAGTGGGTGAAAATCGAACAAGGACACATGGTTGCAAGATCAGTAGACTATCACTTCTTACAGCAATGCAGACAATAACTTAATTGTCTTGATGTCAGTATATTACTTAAACAGATAAATTGAAAATACACCCCCCTTTGACGGCATCAAAAGGATTCTCAATAACGATGCAAAGAGCAAATGAACCCTACACGGATAAATGGGGCTGTAGTTACGATGTAACCCCTGGTCCATTAAGGATACCGAAACAAAGATGTTATTTTACAAACATATCATTGCAGGCCTATGCGTATTTTGCCTGTCATGCAACAGTTACCTTTCTAGTGAACTATAAGTTCACAACGTTCAGTTATGATTGTTTTAAATAAGTGACACCTTAATGTATAACATTTTAATTACCACACGACAGGTAATTCCACAACGTGTTGGCACCATCACATTAGGCTGCAGTTTGCGTGAAAAGGCTATCTCTCTATTTCGGAAAATATCCTCGAGTTGTGTGAGAGTCAGCATCTTTTTTTGGTAAAAGTGCGTACAGACAGTAAACTTACCAATCCGACTGAAACTCTCGGACAAAGTTCTTCGCAACTTCTTCATTTTGCCAATTTTCTCGACAGGCTGCGAAGCTGGCATTAAGTCACACATTTCGAGTGATGTGCAGCTCAGCGTATGTGGAACTAATGACAAAGTTCAAACAAGAGATTTTTTTTCCTGCGCCGTACTGTCAAACGCAGGAAACGTTTTCTTCTCCTTTCTTTCTCCCCCTCTTTTCCAAACGCTGCTGTAGTATTCAGTGATGCATTCGCGGTGTATTTACTGAGGTGCTATTCGTACCGGGCTTCATATTCAAAATGAGGACGTTCTAATAGAAAAATAAAACCCAAAATCCAGAAATGTAGTTATAAATCGACCAGGAGTCACCGCAATCGCCCTCTGTGAACTAAAAGATCTGACCCCCTCTCTCCTCGGCTTTCTCGAAGTCTGGATGTCATTTTTGGGATTCTCTTTGGTCTAGGGAGGGGAGAAAAACACGCTCTGTTACAACTCCGCCTACGATCCACTTTCATTGGCCAAGAACCAACGTACAAAACAATCTAATTGGCTTTGCCAGCCGTCGATTATTATATTCACCGGCAAACAACACTTAATAATGTGATCATGCAAAGGATTTCAAAATTCGGGTTTGCGAGTGCAGGCAAAGAGGGTAAATCATTCAGGTTCCATCTGAACAATCATGCACTTATATGGGAAGTCGAACTGTTGGCAAGTCGGTAAAGGATGTGTAGTATTTTGGACATTTTCAGTGACCATAAGACAATCCATGCTGCCTTGACCTTAGAATATCCATAATCAAAACTACTATTGACAACTGGACCATATTTAGGCCTACCATAGGCCTATGAGGACCATAAGACTATGAATGTCTGGTGAGATGAGAGGGAAAACATGTAAAAGAAATAACAAAGTGGTTACCCCCAGCATATCCATCCACCAGATTTTAAATTGATTGGAGAATGGGCGTATCAGTTTTCAGAATATGCTATACTGTAGTTAGTTTGCCTACAAAGTGAATCGGCGCAGGTCATTTCCTGACGAGTTGTAATGTCTGTTTCACAATGATCCTTTTTTCACAACAATGGGCATAGCGGCACCTATCAGACGTCTTCCCTGCGTGGACCGCTTGAGTGCAGCACACTGGGCATGCACATCATCATGACTCAACTACTACTGACTCGCCCTCCCTTGCCACTTCGCTCTACATAGGAACATGTTTATGCTGACCAGTGATACTGCATTTGCATTGCAAATTTCAGAGGACGGATCCGCCATGCCAAATTGGAGTTAAATCCATTAGCATGTGGGGGCATGCGGAGCAGCCCTAGTTGATGTGCACATCGGTCAGATTTTTGTGTGTGCGTAGGAAGGTGATGATGCACTTTACACTAGAATACCAAATATTAAATGGCTAGTGTGCAGACGTGCTTATGACTTTTTTGGGGGGGGGGATCTCCATGCAAAGGATTAAATGTAGTTCCACATGTGTGTTCCACATTTCTTGAACCCGTGAATAACAAAAAAAGTCTTCAAATGTCAACAGATAAACACATTTTTTTTGTCTGTTAATTCAACTTAAAGTTACAGGCCTACCATCAGCCATATTATTCTCGTGGCATTCGATTTTGGGTGATGATTTCAAAATGTAACAACAGATGAGTAAATTAAGAGGTCAGATGACACCACTTTGACATTATGCACGGTCATTCTGAGTTTCAAAATCTTTAAACCTCTATTTTTTTCATAGAGAAAGGCAAGAAAATGACACGCCTTAGCGACAAAATGCATCTCCTGTTGTCAGTGTGCATGTAATCGGGAGTCCAGCAATGTGGATTTGGTCGAAAGGATCACGTCATCATGAAGCCCTCCAAATCACCTGAAATAAAACCAGTCCTCTGTCGCAGATGGATCAACTTGCTCATACTAAAAAAGGCCCTGCAGGCCTTCTTACACATCCTGCAACAGTTTAGTGCCTTGGATGACCACATCAGGGCCGGTGCAAAGGCAGGAATAAGGTCGTTACAAAGATAAGTTGCGCACTCATTTTTTTTTTAACGCAGCCCTGGCGGGTAACATTTAACCCCAGTGCGCCTGGGAGCGTCTAGCTGATAAACGGGTGTTCGTTTATTTATTTATCAATAAACGACTGCCTACGGCAACAGGGTTGGGAGGTCTTTATTAAGGTGGGAATATGACCATTGCTGGCATGCCATTAGGCATGTGCCTTCATGTGTCAATGTTTTTTATTATTTTTATTATTATTATTATTATTATTATTATTATTTATTCCCCCCTTTTTCCCGAGGAGCCACTAACTACATTATCATAAGATGCGGTCTATAGTTGTCCAACTTAGGGTACTTTTTAAAGATAATAAAGATGATATAGGAACGAGCCTAATTCCTTACAGAAGTATAGGCATTCTGTTTCTTGGGGAGTTGATGGAAGACAAGAGCATAGGCAATTAAAAAAAAAAAAAAGAATAGAACCAAAATGAACACTGCAAATCCATCCACAATGTCAATCCCCAGTGACTCTCAGGCCTGTGCTTAAGTCAAAACTGTAATGAAATCTCGACTCTCCAAGCGTTCGGGTATAACTACCCAATACCATCAGTTAAGTTTTCAAGCTGCAAAGGGCAATAAGCTTTTGATTAATAGAGAATTTAATTGTTTTCTTTTTTTCGTTTTTTTATTTCACCATTGAGCCCAAGAAAATTGGAAGGGGAAAATGTTCTCAATCACACCTTTCTTTTAAAACAAGATCAACATTTTAATTAGGAAACCATCCAAATGAAGCATGGATTGCAATTTTTAAATATAGCTGGTGCAAGACTAAACTGCCACAGTGATGCTGACAAGACACACACACACACACACACACACACACACACACACTTTGATATTGCAATCAAGACACAAACAAATGTGACATGCAAAAAAAAAAAAAAAAAAAAAAAAACACTTCCGAAATCAGTCATCAGCAACACTGTTCTTCTGTTCATCAAAATCTTCATTCAAAAACATCTAAAAGAAGCACTGCAAGGAGACACATTTAAAGAGACATTCTGGATCATTTCAATCGATTGCCTATTGCTCAAGGTCACAGAGAAAAAGAACAAGAAAACTTGGTTCAACATGGACCGAATAGCAAACCGGCAGCTGATATCGATAGCGATAGCACTCAGTAACTTTGAACGACAGGGCTGGTTGAAGTGCTCCAGAAAATCCCTTTAAGAAAGACACACTAACTGGTGAACAGGTCAATCACGAACACTGGCGAGGCTGTGAATGTGGGTGTGGCTGCAAAACTCCCCCACTCAGTCAGAAAAAAACAAAGCAAAACAAAACCAGAGTAAAGTTCCACTGGCTGCAAGACCAGATGGAAACAAGGTGGACGTCTGGAGAAGGAGTTCAGTCTCTTCCCCTGTGCCGGTGTGTCGTCCTCTCTGCTTTACTCGTTCTCGAACTTGCTGTACGGGTGGTCGGAGTCCGGGATCAGGCCTGCAGAATGACAGAAAGAAACATGAGAGGACACACATTAGAATGCAATTCCATAAACATGCATCACATTCTACAGCCCAGTCCATGAAACATACTGAAAATAACCTTTATATTCCTCTCAATTTTATGTTTCTACGAATCGTCAAGGCTCCTTTAAAATACTACCTCTTCATCATTCCAAGGATATCAGAATCTATCTCCAGGAGGTTCAATTTGGAGATGGGCAAATCATCTGAATGCAAGTCTCACTCATTCATAAAGCATTTGGGAGGTTTATAGAAAGACCTCAGTGGCAAGTTCATTCGCATTCATTACAAGCTGCACCGTGGCTAAGGCCAGAGGATGAGGCGCTGATTAAAGCCAGGCTGACACTTCAGGGATGTTGGTATTTGGCCAGTGCTGCGTCCACTTCATCCACGGGAGTATTTCAGGAAGGGTGGGTGCTAGCCAGGCAGGGGTGGGGGAGGGAGGACGGTAGGTGGGTGTGTGGGTGGTTGGGCGAGAGTTCTGATTCCTGATTTCTGCTCACGACTCGTTGGCCCCCCTGGCAGTGGGCTTGATGCATCAGTATGTCAATGGGCTTTAATCAGGCACCAAGTCTGCCACACACCACACCACACCACTCTCATTTGACATTCACTCACCTACAGAACACCACATCCACTCACATATGCGCAGGCGCACACACACGAAACACAGAGACACACTCAGACACACACACGCAGTTCTGCCATACACACTCACCCAAAGACCCACACACACAGATGCTTCAAACATCTGAGAACACACTGAAAACAGATGCTCAGCCACTTACGTACACACGCACGCACGCACACGAGCGCACACACACACACAAAGAAACTTACACGTCCACATGCTTTGACACAAGACACACCCCAAATGGGATATGGTTGTTGAGGCGAGGGACTCAGTGACACCTTGCCCTTTCCAAGAGAGGATCAGTCTGCCACTGCTATTAGCTCAGGGATCTGGAGGAAGGACACTTTCATTTGGGGGTGACATCACTTTGAGCGAGTTCTACAAGGAATGGCAACTCAGGCGAAGAAGAGGGGGCGTAAGTTTGTGTATGTGTGTGTCTGCCTGTGTGTTTTTAAGGGAGTCTCATTAGTGTGTCCTTCAGTAAGAAGACAGGCTAAGGGGCCCCATGGACTGCTGGGTAATTTGAGAAAGAGCTTGGCAGAGGAGTTTCTGTCCTGGAGTGGCCTGACATGTATGTGTGCACACACACACACACACACACACACACACACTCACAGCCACCCCCCCCATGCACGCTGCTGAGGGCACGAGAAACACTGGAGAGGACTTCATCCATCATACTGTCACTTTTTCCAGATGCGCACACACACCCACATGCACAAACACACACACACACACACACCGATACCCTTTACCCCCCAGCCCCCACACATACCCTTTACACCCCCCCCACACACACATACTGTACACATGGGCTACAAGCTTATTCAGACGCCCATGCAAGCCTGCCCCACGGACACCCATACATATGCATACACAAGCACAATCCACAACATGTTCTGCCAGAGGCAGTCAAATATTCCACAAAATGATGGATCAAATGTGAGGGTGTTATTTTCCTGATGATCATTCCAATCCTCTCACCTACACAACACACATGCACAAACACACACATACAACTATAGGACAAATATGCATCTGTGACCGAATGAAGGCGTCACAACATGAAAAAATGTCCTTCAGTTCCATCTTTGCCAACCCCCTCCCCCACCACCACCCACCCACCCACACAGACACACACCAAATCAATACCCTCAAACCGACACAATGATTTTTCATTTCACTGACCACTGCATCATTTCCATGCAGTCCCAACAAAAGCAGCTGTATTTTACAAAAAAGGTTTTGTTTGCCGTCCATTCCACTTCAGACTTCCCCTACCTTCTGTTAACACTCACATCACATGCGTACTTCATTTAGCCTCTGAGCTCATTCCACACCATGATGAATACCTCAGTAATTAATTGATTTCTTTTTGACTCTAATTAAAAAAGCTGTGTGGAGATTAAGCTGGGCTAAATGAAGTAAAGATTGGTATTGGTGTGTTTCAGGCCCATAAGATCACATATAAACAAACAACTAAATAAAGAACAGAGATAACGAACGTACACATATATTCCTCTTCCAGATCCACAACCTTCAAAGGACGTTACAATATTATTCCACTTTGGAGAGTATTTGCCCTCATTCTGTGGGTGTTTACTCAGTGACTGGTGCTTGGGAATAAAACCATTCAACATGCTCTAACCACAAGCTCTTAGGATATAACCTCCCGTTAACATCAAAACTATGCCACTGAGGTGCCATTTCCCCACATCAGTGTAGACAAAAAACAGAACTCTCCGAAACACGGCAGACAGAAAACAGAGCAGACAAAACCACACAGCACAAGTTAGCTCCCCAGGAAACTATTAGACAAACAAATACAAACATTATTGCCACTATTATTACAACTACATTTATGCCCTTACTTTTAGTCCAAACCAACTTATAACATCTTCTATATGCATTAATACTTTTAGGTCAATTTACCAGCTTCATAGTTACTTTGGTAAAATGGCTCACTACGGGATGAATGGAGGCTCCCTCTGCTCCCTCTAGAGATACCTTGCGCAATACGCCACTTGCAGCTTCTCAACTCCAGCCGCTGTTATACGAAACCAAAACTACAAAAATGATCTTCGCTGGTTCATCTTCTTCGGTTTGCAAAACAAATCCACATGTATTGGTGAGAATACACCACTGACATTAACTTGAAAAATAAATAAACAAATAAATATGTGACTGTAAGGGGACCTCTGTAGGTAAAAAGGTTTGCATAGTGTACCTTTAATCGTGACAGTGCTAATTTATAACACCTTTACACTAATCCAACATATTTTCTAGTAGGTTGTTTGATCTCAACCATGCGTGATACAGTATCTACTAACTGAGCAGAGCACTGTCAAACAGACCACTGTCTGACTCAACTTAGGGGATGACTGCGTAGACGCTACGTTAGAAAAACACTACAGCCTGAGCTTTAGTGGACTGGTCCCCTCTATGGAGCCTTGCCTTACTGATGTCCTGCTGTAGGACTGGGGGCACTCAGGGCTACTCTGTGTCCCCATTCTAATACGACCTTATCCTAAGAGAGACCACCTGTCCCCCCCTGTCCCCTTTCCTCTTCACCTTGCCTCCCCCTCTTGTCTCCTGGCCAGTAGAGCCAGGAGCCACACCTAACCTTTCAGCTGAATGAAAAAACTGACACACTACCCAAGAGGACAAGAGGAGGTCGGTGGAAGAAGTGGGAAAGAATGAAAAAGAAAGAAAGAAACAAAAGGAAACATTAAGGGGAAAAAACAAGAGTAAGGAAGTGTAAGGAGAGTGAAAGGTAGACAAGAAACGAGAATTGTTCACAAGCCATCAGTTTAAAGCCTCCTACTCGGTGCAGGGGTAAAGATGATCAAAACTTCCCTGCTAAGCTGTGAGAGAAAGAGAAAGAGAGAGAGAGGGGTTGGGTTGGGGGGGAGGGGGGCAAGAGGCAGAGAGAGGGAGGGAGAAGAGTGAGTAATGGCCACGGCAGCACAGCATCACCTGCCTGAGAAGAGCCCTGCTGTGCTTGATCTCAAGCCTAGCTTTGAACACCGTATGCAAGAAAGGCCTACGACCAGCTCACCCCTACATGGCTTTCCTATTAATGCGAGCAACACACACACACTCACACTCAAAAATATAAAGTGGCTAAGCCCCTGATTGCAAAAGTGTGTGTGTGTGTGTGTGTGTGTGTGTGTGTGTGTGCGTGTGTGAGAGTGAGTAAAGTATGTGTGCCTGTGTGCATTTCAGTGTATGTCTGTGTCTGTGTGTGTGTGTGTGTGTGTGTGTGTGTGTGTGTGTGCACTTGAGAGAGATGTATTGTGCACCTGAAATTAGTGAGTTCTAGTGTGCCTTTGAGTGTGTTTGTGTGAGAGAGAAGCAGTACACATGCACCTGAAACTATTTCCTGTGCTCGTATTCCCTGCACCTCTTTTTCAATCCTCTCCATTCACTCACGCCCACCCAAAGGTTTTACTTTTCCTGCCCTGTCCTGTCCTGCCCTGCTCAGCCAAGCCTCCACCTTCCGGTCTCCTTGGAGTCCCCACGGCCGCCCATGAAGGGTCTCTGCAGGTCAGTGCAGATGACCCTGCCCGGGGAACACGGCCTTCCCCTTTACACAGCCTAATCCCCCGTCAGGACCTTCACAGCACCAGGGAGGGGTTGGGAAAAGGAAACCGATGGAGTGGAGTGAAACCAGGCTATAGCTCTTCTGTGACCTTCCTTTGCTGCATTCAAGGTCGATGTAGATTTATGTTAGGCCCTTTTGACATCTCTTTCCCAAACCACATGTGGAAGTGGCTACTCCTCCAGCTCCTTCATAACCCACAACCCCCAAAACACACACACAGACACATGCACACATGCGCACGCGCACACACACACACACACACACACACACACACACACACACACACACACACACACACAAACACACTCTTCTTGTGCCTTGCTGGTTTAACAACCAGCTCTTGACCCCCCCACCACCAGGAGCCCTCTTACTGGTTACAGGGTCAGTGAGTCATGGCCCAGGGCCCTACAGAACTCCCATGACTCCCGCATGGCTAATGCTAATGGCTAGCACTAATTGGGAACCTTGATCATGTCTGTGTGCACATGAACCCTGGGAACCCTCGTGTGTGCAATTAACGCTCACAGCTTGTTAAGAGATGACTGCTATTGATTAAAAGACAAAGCACATACCCTTGCTGGGCCTAACAAACATGTTGTCTGGTTTAAATAGAACCAACCTAAACCTTTAAAGGAGCAATCAGCAAATAGTTTATAAACATGTAACACATTTTTAGAACATGCAGTTAATGTCCTTAAAATCCTATCAAACACAAACCAATAAGATATCATCTAATCTAATTGCTAACTCCACCTTTAAATTCCTCCTCCGGTGTGTAGCCTACTGTGTATGTGTGGTATGAATCTACATACACACATACACACACGCACGCACGCGCGCGCGCACGCACGCATCTCTTCATCCAGTGTGTTCTGTGTATGTGTGGTGTGAATCGACACTGGAGACAAACAGCATACATATACATTTTGTAAGCAACTGTGCTCCGGAGGTACGTGGCTGCACGCTCACAAACATGATGAGCTAACCACTCTCCCAAGTGCCGTGACTATGATACTATGCCATGTTCACATCGATTAAACACAGCTGATAGCGAACCTGTCGATTGGGGAGGGGGGGGGGGGGGGCACCTCCACTGTGTCAGTGGTGTGGTGTTTGAATACGTCCGCGTTCACATACGTATGTGCGTGTGCGTGCATAGTGTGTGCTGATAATGCTGGGCTGTGGAAGTTACACATGGCCCCCAGGGGTGAATGTGAGATCCTCTTTCCCGGCGTCCTACAGAAAGGCGAGATGATGCCTTGACAGAGGACAATTACACTGCTGGGAGGCACTAGTCACGCTCTAGCTTAGCATTAGCTGCAGCACGATGCAGACGCCACAGCAACGAGCAGCACGGAGGATTACTGCACTCTATAGCTCTGCTCCTGTTTGTATGCATCTAGGGCAATGGCATTGCAACCAAGGCTGCTCCGTTTATTTAAAGTGTCAACGATCAGCCTGTTGTTTTTATGCTGGTGTGTTGTGGATTGGGAACCTGAATAACAAAAGCCACCTGACGAATTTTAAACAGATCAATAAAACAAGATCCCTTGCATGGTTGTGGAGCTTTACATGAAACGGCTAGGAAGGAAACATTAACCAGCTAGCATACAATAGCAATAAGAACATGTTAGCGTAGAATTGTCAGAGATATATCCTATGTTCCAACAAATGTAGCGTTTGCATCACTGGCATTACTGGGAATGTCTAGCACTCACATGGCACTTTCACATAGATGACATAAGTAATCTTAAGTTATTTCTGCCAATGATTATACACCTAAATTATTTATACATACATTTAAATTACTTACATAAACACAGATATGCACAATACATGAATGTAGTCTATTAGTTTGAATTAGAAGGAGGCTAAATAAATATTAGCAATTCAAATGTTCAACCGTGCAGCACAGGTGTGTGGAGCTTGGTAGCAGTGTGGAGAGAGGAACAGAAAATGAGAGAGACAGAAAGAGAAAGACAGAGAGAGAGGGAGAGGGAGAGAGAGAGACAGAAAGACAGAGAGAGAGAGAGAGAGAGAAAGAGAAAGGGAGAGATGGAGAGAAACAAGGCCGTGCTGACTGTGAGCTCGTGAGTGTGGGTGCTGCTGAGGTGGCAGTATGGAGGATGAGGAAGTGAGTACGTACCGTACTTCTTGCGAATCTCATCGTGACGAGCCTTCCTCTCAGTTCTCCTGCAACATTGGGGGGGGGGGGGGGGGGGGAGGGGGGGAGAGAGATGTCAGAGTTACCAAAGAACTTGACATGGTGATCAAGCAAATGTACCTACACAAGGTGTTATGTTACTCATCAGTTTATCATCAGTTTACTTTATGCTGCTGCAATTGTTTTTGGGGAGTGTGACAGTTTCAAATTCAGACCCAGTGGACCAGTATTACATTGGGTCAATTTTTGAAGACTTTAGGAACAATTTCCCGTCACAACAGAAGCGATTACAAACGTTAGCAAACCAAAATTCAATTTGACATCTAATACACAAGACATGGCAAAAAAACAATGTCAATGTCTGCTGGGATGAGACAGTCAGTTAGCTTGTTTGAGTGTAAAGGTGTTATCAGTAGAGCCTTCAATGTCTGACAGGTGTGTGTGTGTGTGGTGTGTGTGTGTGTGTGTGTGTGTGTGTGTGTGTGAGTTGGAGTAAGGAGAAGTGTCCATGATGGGACGGACAGTAACTTTGTGTCAGCGTTGATGCCCCCCCCCCTCCCCCACCCACCCTTCCCCTCCTCCACCCCTCAGCCAGGGGTGTTGCAGTAACTACGAGTAACTGATCCTCTGTCACAGTCAGGCTGCTGAGTGCCACGCCTGTCACTCTGGCTTGGTGCCGCACTTTTCACACTTTCTGCCCATCAGCCATTATCGCTTATTCTGCCGTCTGACCATCAGCAGTTCTGATGGCTCCATGGGACAACTCTCTGATGGAGGGACGGGGGGCTCTCTATGGTGGCAAACTGAGTGCGCTCTCTCTCTCACTCATATACACACACACACACACAAAAGATACCCTTGGATTCTCACTCTCTCTCATACACACACACATTTTTCTTCACACTTCCAAACCACCCTATGTCTGTCTGTCTGTCTGTGTCTCTCTCTCTCTCTCACACACACACACAAACATCACACATTCAAGCCACACTATGACTCTCAAATTCTCTCTATCTCTCTCTCAGATGTGCATGCACATGCACAGACACACAAACTATAAGCCACTGATTCTTCACCCCTTTCTAAAGCATTTGTAGCTTCTCAATTTAATCAAAAAGAAAAATCAATAACACATCTTTGATAAGTAAACTAAAGAGCATGTTTATCAGCACATCAATCGCTGTTGAACTTCAATCAATTGCTGGCCTCAGTAAACAATAGCAGGGGTGCGGGGCAGCCCCGCTCAGAAATCGAATGGCCAGTCAAGAGTGGTGGGAGTGAGAGCAGTGGCTTCGCCTGGCATGCCAATGCATTATTTAGGTGGCAGGGTTAATGTCTTTGTTTAAATCTGCTCCATGCTCCTGGTAGACCCCTCTCTTCCACCCCCACCTCCAAACACATACACACACACACACACACACGCCTGTTGTAAAACAGCAGCAGCAGCGTTTTATATGGGTCCCTCCCTCTCAGTAAGGGAACGAATGGAGAAACGTCTGTTCACACATCATCACTCTCTCTGACCTCCGTCCTCTCCCTCTGGTTTGTGTGTGTGTGTGTGTGTGTGTGTGTGTGTGTGTGTGTGTGTGTGGTGGGGGTTGGGGCAGAGGGCGGACGGGCGGGCCACTTTGTGCCGTCTCACCCAGGACGTAAATCCATTCAGCATCTACACACACACAGACAAAAAGCTCTGGCGTAAATCAGTCGACTCTTTATGGCCAGGTAGTGATCTGTGAGCAATCAGCGCCACTCTACAGACTGGAGCTGCAGCCTGGCTGCCATCTGCCCAATGAAGACACCACACACAGACACACATGCACACTGCACACACGCACACAGGGGTTTCCTACATAGCTACACAGACCCCAACAAGTGGGGAGGAGGTATGGTTTACAATAAAGAAGAGAAAGAGAGGGAAACTGAAAGAGAGAGAGAAGAAAGGAAGAGAATGAGGGAGAAGAGAGAGTAATAGCCTGCCCTGACTACAGGGGTCAACTGGACACAGGCAGCAGATGTCCACTGCAAGGCCTTCGGGAGTCTGCAGCTGGTCACCCCTCAATAGGGTTATTGGCAGACGAGCCAAGCAACTTCATCAACAGGTAATTATCTGCACGCACAGACAGACGCACACACACACACACACACACACACACACACACACACACAGCCTCCCAAAGGACCCCTATGCAATTTCCACACACACCTACTCACAGTAGTGTGATATTACAATGTGGTTATGTCTTTTGTAGTGACTTGCCACAAAGCCAACCATTTTATGCCACCCCAGCTCTAGGCATATTCAGCTGATAAGGCAATCACAGTACGACCCCCCTCCATATCAGCCCGCCACCCTTCCACCCCCTTGTGCACCCAGTCCCTACTCTCCTCAGCACCCATCTGTGCTAGGGACAGTCCTTACGCACCAGCGGGCGTCTAAAACACCTCATTAGGCAACTCCACTCTCGCCCTCAACAGACAAAAATGCTGCACAAACACAAACACACACACACACACACACACACACACACACACACAAACACACACAGTCGACTTCATAAAGCCATGGAACTGCACTATGGGACAACCCGGAAGAACAAAACCAGTCAGTAGTGTTTGTGTGGTCGAGTCTCTGCAGGTTGCTTGGGCATTAAGTTCTAGTTTTTTCTATCTTTCTTTCCTCCTTTCTTTCTTTTTTCCCATACTGGCTCATTGTCCAAACGCAGCTGCAGAGACACATACTGGACTGACAAACACGGAAGCCCCTCCGCATAGAAGGGAAAGCGCTGCCAACGGATTAGAGCTCACCAACTGCTGATTTTTTCCAAAACACATCCCCTGCTGCATATCACTTACCTCCACAGAACATGCAAATGGCACTAATCAAAAGATAAATATTTATGTTGCACATCAACTGAAGCACTCTAAGCAAATTCAACTTCAAGGTCACATGCCACATGCGTGTGTTGCTTCTGGATTATGTGCAGGAGTGAAGCTAATGTGAGAATACAGTATGTAGGTAGGCAGAGATGTGGACTCTTACCTGTCATCTGAGCGCTGACGGGCCTCCTCTCGTCTTCTGGCCAACCTCTCCTCGTCTCGGTCAGGTCTACAAACAAACAACAAACAAATAAATAAACACACACACACACACACACACGCAAGATACCTACAACATACAGATAAAATTACTCCCTCAACGTGTTTGGTAGGCTGACATGTCTCCGTTCCGCTATGACAAACCTGTCGCATGAGTGCCCATCAACAGCTGTCCTCACCTCAGCAGGCTTCTAATTTACAAACCTGCCAACAAACCTACTGCTCATCTGGCAGAGTGAGGCACCATCCACACCTAGGCACAGACCACAGGATTGGCAGCCTAGGGAACTACAGCCAATTAGCATCCCTGCTCTCAATACTAAGGATTAACATGTTTGAATATATGTTCAAACCACTAAAGATTACCATGTTTGAATGCATGTTCAAAACACTGTGGACTAACATGTTTGAATGTACAGTATGTATTAATGTAAATATAGAGGAGAATAAACCAAGGCAGCGAGTGAAGTGTGCCTGTTGGTAATGCGGTGTTCTGAAGGGCATCTGCTACAGATGTCAAGGTCGAGCATCATCCATCACATCAATGACCTTGACCCTGTGGCTCTCTGCAGATGCAGGAGAACCACTGGGTCCAGCCTGTTGGAAAGGGCACCGCCGAAGCGCCTGTGGCTCTGATCCACTAATCATGGGCTTTAGGAGGGGAGGGGAGGGGAGGGGAGCGGAGGTGGAGTTCATCTCCAGAGGGGTCTTAACTGGGGCGGAGGCAAAAATGAATGTGGTGGCTTCGTCGCACAGAGAGAACGGGCGACTTGGACAGGAGGGGTGCACGTATGTTTGTGTACAAGAGTATCTGTGTGTGTGTATGTGTGTGTGCATACACAGATGCATCTGCATATGTGCGTGTGTGTGCACGTATACAAGCATCTGTGTGTGTGTGTGTTAGTGTGTGCGTGTCACGGTGTTAATTAACTGTGAGGGAGAGACAATGACAAATGAACACACAGACATGGAGCTGCTTTACACACACAGGAGGCGAGAGAAGCAGAGGGCACACTTCACAGCAAGGAGAGGCACATGGGCAGAAGAGAGAGTGAGTGTGACAAGAGAAAGTGTGATTGCACGCGAGTGTGTGCATGTGCGTGTGCGCGTGTGTGTGTTCATGTTCCTCTTCTCCTCTGCTGCAGATCATCTCTGTGTAACAGCTATTTTCAATCTTCCCATCTGCTGTGGGATTATGGACATTGATCGATTGGGTAAAAAGAGAGACCCACTTCTGCTGGTTGTGCATCATCAGAGGCTTTTGGCAAAGCCATTGATTCCAGCAGAGATGCTTCAACAGGTTTCAGGTTTACCACTTTCAACATAAATATCTCCCTGCTCTTGGCCACTGGTCACCTACTCGCAAATAACTTTAAGGTGAAGTGTGTGTGTGTGTGTGTGTGTGTGTGTGTGTGTGTGTGTGTGTGTGTGTGTGGCACAACCCAACTGAGGACAAATATACTGGCGCTTCCTGGAATGGCAAAGTCACCATGCTGACCTAGTTTGACACATGGTCAAGTAGGAATGTCAACATTTTAATGGTGGTTCTACAGTGAGCACGGTGAACTGTGTCTGACCATAGCAGCATGAATGTGCTGAGCAGGAGCAAACACACACACACACACACACACGTACATACAGACACACAGCCGCAGACACAGCCCAGAGTCTGCCCTACTTATATTGTGTCAGTGGGAGACCACAGAGGGGAGGAGAGAGTACAACGCTGTGTGTGTGTGTGTGTGTGTGTGTGTGTGTGTGTGTGTGTGTGTGTGTGTGTGTGAAGAAACACTCTGTGTATATGTGTGTGATTCTCCAAATCAAGTTGTTTTACATTCATATGTTTTAATGGGGATTTGTGCACTCAATGTAGGGCAAACAATTTAGACCAGATGTGTGTTCTGTGTATGGAACTGAGACTGCTTATGATGACGATGACGCGAAAACTGTGAGTGTGTGTCAGACAGCATGTGTGTGTCTGTGTCTGTGTGTGCCTGTGCGCGCGTGTGTGCGTGTGTGTGCATGACTGTGTGTGTGCAAACGTATGAGTGATGAAGACTGTACCCTGAGGAGCTCTTCTTGCAACAGCAGCAGCAGCACACAACCAGGCTCAGCAAGATGGTCCCCCCCAGCACTCCCATGGCAATGATCAGGGCCTCGAAGTTCACTGAGTACAGGACACACACACACACACACACACACACACACACACACACACACACACACACACACACACACACACACACACACACACACACACACACACACACACACCACACAAAACATTACGTGTCTCGAAAAGACAACGACTAACACAACACTACAATAGTACAGCATGCACAATGACTGAGACTGCTAGCAATTTCTAATGCTGTCTATACATTATTTTATCTTTTCTTGGGTTACAAACATTTTTGTTATTGTCACACGGAACATGAAACTGCAAACAACTGAATAGTGAAAGGCTAACTATCTTGTTCTGGCTTGTCATATTAGTCAGCAGCAGCATGTAATCCCTTAAAAAACAAGAACTATACTTTAACTGTGACACTCAACACTATGGAATTGATATTCAAGGCAGGGAAGATGGTATGTCTTGCAAGTGACTGCTGCACACATTACTGTTCATGATTAAATTGTTGTGAGCTCTCCTCTATCAAAAACAATCATCTCCAAATGTGCCCCTGTAGGTCAGACACTGAGATTCCATTCAATCCAGCTGTGACTCGGTAAGAATGCAGCCTAAGTTGGTATCAATACCTCATGACGCATGACCTAATGACTACATTATAAGCATACACAAAAGTGAGTTAAAGCTATAGCTTAAGTCCCTGTGGAGCTGTAAGGTATATACAGAGGTCGTATACTCAAACAGAGTGCTTGGAGGCAAGAGGCACTTCTGAGCGAAGTGTTCTCTGCAAGCGCACTGTTGCCATCTGCTGTTTGTCAGCAGATGTTACACCATCATAAAATCTGCACAACCACTGGACTTCAATCCCTTTTGTTTGGTGGCCTGGAATGTGGTGCAAGTAGATTCATTAGGGCAGAGCCTGAACAAATCCTTTACGCAAGACCTCAAACAAAGGGATTTGTCAGACACTTTGCTTTCTGCTCTACTTTGACAACAGAACAACCGACTGAAAGTAACCATTTCCTTGTGGGGAATACAAGTCTTATTTTCCTTATCACATGGGTGTCATGTGACAAGTGATAAATGTTCTGTTTTCATTCTGAATGCAGTTCAGTAGAGTTCACGGCATGTTCGTCATACCACAGATCTTGTGTATACACTGGCGGGTGATGGGAATCACTATACCAATGACAATTCTTTGATGAGTTCAAGCGAAAAGCAGTTTATTCTTGGACCAAGCTTTTGGTCTGGTCTAAAACCCCTTGAAAATTCTTGAAAATGGTATTTGTTCAAGCAGTAACTGAGGGCCCTGGGGAAACCTAATACAGCAACAAATGAAGCCCACAATGTTTCAAATGGAAAAAGCAATTCCTGACCTAGATACTTTCCCGCCTGAACTGCAAGTGCGGCTGATGACACAATGAAAAGTTCAAAATCCAATTTGCTGGCACCCAAATCCTTAGTAAACATTTGTGCGAGTGCTGCAGTCAGCATGCACCGTGCATACAAAGCAGCAGAGCACACGCTGGGGCTCCAGCCATGGCCAACTCAAGACTTCCTGCTGGGCTGGGTTCATTCGCCACAAAGCGCCGATGAACACATCAACAACTCCGCCAGCGTCCGCCGCCAGCAATCAAGCGTCTGGCTGTGTCGGCTTGATGTGCTTCGACCTTAACTGTGAACCCCAAAGCGTGCACTCTGCATTTAAATGGCACATACAGGCATAAAGACCCTTTTTTTTCTTCTTACCCTTCGTCGCCCAATCAGACATAACTTTACACATTTACCATTCTTTCAATTCTAATCCAAAACAAGCGATTAGTAATCTGTGTAGCTATCAATCTAAGTGCATGGGCCTGTGTGCAGGTTACACAGACAGGGCATGATGTGGCTCATTTTTAGTATATCTTCTGGGCCTATTCAACTGACTGGTTTGCATGGTAAATTCAACTGACTGGTTTGTATTGGGCATGCACATACAAGTCTGCTCACTGGTTTTGGTGAGTAATGGGAGTGTTAAGTGTTCTATTCTTATACTTCCTTTCCAAACCCACATTTACATTTTTTTTTTGCTGCAGTCTGTACTGTAACTGCAGTTACTTGCTTCATTAGCAAAGGTGTTTTGGGCACCTAAAAGTAATATCATTTTTAGGAGCTACAAGAAAAGGAAGACCTGACCTCGCACATAGATTTGGTGTTTGAGAAGGGCTTGTTCTGCGCTACATTTTGTCTGCTAACAACATTTTATGTCCCATCAAAGCAAGTCTGCACAAATTATGGCTGAATTCACCAAAAATGTGCTTTTATATATGCAAATATCTTAGGTAAGTATTTTGTGCAATAAAAATTAAAGGAACATAATCAACTTTAAGAAAACATACACCACTGTTCAAAGGTTTAAGATCACTGGAATATGTTCTTGTTTGACATTTCATCAGATTACAGTGAAAAATTCAAAGTTTGAATGCTCAACATCTGACACACTATAAGGTGGCTTTCTTGAGTAAAAGCAAAGTCTCAACACATTCATTACTTCAAATAAAAGAATTAATTCTAACACTAACAATGACTGCATGTTGTGTTCATTTGCTATATTTCCTCTTTACACTAATTTCATCTGTGTCTCCATGGAGAAAAATAAGCAGTATATGTGATTTGAACTGAGTTACAAGCTAGTCTTCTGTAGGCTAGGTGCTAGGTGTTTGTTTAGTTTTGTTCCTGTTTGTTTATTTTGTTCTGCCACACTGCTTTTGAAATGTCTTTGCCAGAACATTGTCACTTTCTGTTTTGCTCTTGCTATTTTTTTCCTGAATTTCTCAAGCAGCTTTCCTTCCTACCAATGCTTTGTCCAATCTAGGAATGTACTCACCTGTGCTAAACAAACTAAAGTCATTGTTTGTCCTCGAGGCAATAAAGCATGCAGAGCTGAACAGTGTAAGGTCAATGGGTAACTGTTATCATCAATGCTGTATAAACTAAACCACAAATAGCCAAACAACCCACCGAACAAGCCTATACCATATCATTACATTAACTTCAATTCTACCAAATCATATTGACAGGTATTTGTAGAAATTTTGGTGGCTAGACCACTACTTGATCTTCTTGAGTGTATTCTTCTTTTGTAAATTTATACAAAAACAGAATACAAAAATATCCCTTCATCTCTCCCTCTCTCTCTCTCTCTCTCTCTCTCTTTAACTATCTCTCCTCTCTCTCTCCATTTAACTATCTCTCCTCTCCATTTAACTAACTTTCCTCATCTTGGCCTCCCTCCTCTCTTTACCACTAGTAGTGGGAGCTGGTACTGTACTTACCCCAACAGACACCCCATCGTGCCTCGGAAAGGCTGCACACTGAAGCCGGCGGTAGGATGGTGGACACTGGATAATGGGTGCATGTGTTATTGGTCATGCACCAAAGGCACTAGAGAAAAAGGAAATGTCTCTGTGAATGCATTTTTGTCAGAAGGCAAACAAGAAGGCATTTTTGTAAGAAGGTAATAAAAAATGTTTATTGATTTTTTTCACGTTTTTAAAATGGAAATATTTACTCATCATCAAGTCATAAGACACAACAAAGAGGCTTTAAAAAATGCTTACCGTTACGTTAGCAAGACAGTCTTCACATGATGTGCGGACATTGCAAGCTATTAATAAAATGGAAATAAATTGGACATTAGTGCTATGTTAGCCTTAACTCAGTGAAAGACAACTGTTCTTTGTTTGAGATTTGGGGTTAGTGCGAGTTAGGTTTTACAGAAAAGACATATGACCCTTACAAAACACAACTGCAGTAGTTGACAAGAAAACTTCATTTTTAAAGTACACTGCAGTACTACTGTATTAACTTGTATTATCAAAACTGGTTAAACACAGCGATTACATTGTCTGTGAGGAAACCCCTATCAAGAAATAGCCTAACTGCAATATCTAAAGTTTTGCTGTAATTCATGCACAGGATAAGGCTATGCAATATTCTGCACATCAAACCACTGAATACACTACTTTGCACTACTATACAAACAAAGCAATATTCTTAACAAAATATTGCAATAGGTGCACTGTGATTCGGTTTCTCATGCCAAATAACTGCAGATATATTTATAAGGGAGGATTTTTTTTTATTTAGCCAACAGTCAATGCCCTTGGGTTACTTTAACTACGCAAAACATTTCTGATACCAAGTGGCAGCTGAAATGTGTAACAAACTGACTTCATCTTGATTCAAAAGCTGAATGCAAAGGGGCTGCACACCTCGTGACAGAAATACAATAGGCTACCCAAAACATTTTAAGTCTACTATTCATCTGCAGCAGTGAACTGTGGTGCGCAGCACATAACGTTACCATCTGAAATTCGGCTACTTCTGCCAAATGCAAAACCAAAACACATCCAGTTGCTAGTTGTGCAAATACACTAACGAGTTGAACAATGAGTTACATCACTTTAGTGTAGGCTCACTCAGAAGATAAATTCAATATACCACCAGTTAGATCACAACTTGACAACCGTTTATAACCTCCCTTTAGACCAAAACAGCAGGATTGTGGGACACCTCTTACATTGGCAATCTACTTGAAGGTTTTCGTTGGTAAAATTGTTAACCCATAATTATTAGCTGAATTGGCTGAACTCTTGGCTGCTCCAATCTGAGCAAACAAGCAGGAGAGGTGAGGGTATGTAAGCCTAATGTAAAACACTGTAACGTTAATGCAAAGTATGATGACAAATTTCGGTCCTGAAAGTCACCTTTAATCACAATACCATAGCCCGCAATACCGTAGCAAAGGTATTTATTATTTATTATTACACCACAGCTGTTACAAACAAGTCTTTACAACGAAAAAGAGAAATCTTACGTTTGGGAACAGGTGTTGGAGAGGTTGGAGACGGAGTCGTACAAGTTCCTTGATGAACAAAAGCGAAGATTATGACAATGAAAACAACAACAATCGAATCGAGAGCGACAGCTCCTTTTGTAGGCATACTGCGAGTATTTAATCCACGGCGTTATTGATTAGTGGTCGTTTACTTCATCAACGCCTTGCAAATTGATATCAAAAGTTTCGATTTTCTAATCTGCAGTGACGACGTTTGATTGTTACACACTTCCTGTTCCTGCTTTTGATGTTGTCGACTAAGAGTTTTTAAACTCATAGCGCTAGCGCCCCCAGCTGCGTAGGCGAAGGTAATGCAAATCAATAACCTGCACCCAGAGGCCTGGTTTATGGTGCAGAAAGGCGCATTTCTATCCGATAATTTCCTGAGACAACTCTCCTCCGCTTGCAAGTGAATTATTGTGTATAATATGAAGGTTTCTAAAGATATAATAAGTTGTAACTTCTCATCATTAGAATCAGTAGGTTACATGCAAGAAGGTGGATAGCTTCCTAGTTTGAGCCACTTCTCACCTCTCATTTCTCACAAGTGGGCCTATGAACCACTCCTTTTAGACCCTATTCATTACAGGCAAAATAGTTTAATTCACAGATGGCCTATTTCACACCTCCTACATTTTCCCCCAGTTTGTCAGAATGCAACTTCAGCTTATCAGTACTTTTCCTTTGTAGTCAGTACTTTTTTTTTCCTTTGCCAGTGTTGTTTCATGTGCACCCATTAGCCTAGGTCTAGAAAGGTCCATGACTTTTGTCAGTTGATTTGGTGTGTTCATGTTTTTATAAACATGTAATATTGTAGCCACAAACACCTCTACCTTTAGTCTGACAAGCCAGACTATTACATCGAAATGTATAGTCTGGACATAACCGATAAAACAGGCTCCTAGGGGCAGAATCACTGGTCTTTCAAACTGCCTCTGCAGGCTAACTTGCCTTTTTCTGCCACCAAAAAGCTTAAATCTAACTCTTTTATTGATGCCAAAGCCAATCTAAATGACGGTTGTTCCCTGGCCACAGCCATCTAGTTGTTTTGCACTGTCATAGCCCTGTCGTCATCGTGCTAAAGCCGCCCAACAACTCTCTACAAAGATAGAGCATTGTGATTGGTCCAGCCAAGCTTTAGTAGAAGACCTACTGAGGCCCTATAGTGTATGACTAGAAGAACCTGCCCAGCAAAACTATTTGCTAGTTCTAGGTTATGTCTACATTTCTTGGCTACTGTATGACTGGCAGAAAATCTTAAGTGGGTATTTTTATAATTTTTTTTTTTTTTATTCAAATTCTTATTAGAACTTCTGTGATTTGTCTTACATGTAAAACATCTGGGTTGCTAGCTACCAGCAACAACAACATCCATTTTTTAACCCTTGAAAGAGTCTAGTAACTCTTGACAATGCTCCCCATGGCGTTCATGTGAATTCAAGAATTTTCAAGTGTCATATGTTCATTTCTAAGAATGGAAAACCCTTTTACCTTGACTTTGTTGAATTAGGAGAGGTTGTGTTAATGGTGACAGAGCAGTCATGAACCTGAAACATGATTTTGCCATCTCTGTATGTAAAATGTATGTGAAACTCTCTTTATGTGTAAAATGTATGTGAAAACCATCTTTTCAGGCATTGAAATACAGCGTTTTAAAGTGGACAGAAGGGCTAAGTGTAGGCAGTAGGCTACGGGGACGAAAAATTAGCTATGAAAATGGGGAAAGCCTGTCTATGATCTGGCACCATTTAGCATGAATTAGTCATACTCAGATAAACAGACAACAATTTCATTTATATTATTATTAATAATAAAAAAACATAAATATATAAAAAGTGGAAAAACATTGGAGATCACTAATGAATATACAAAAGTGAAAACACATTAAAAAATATAATGAAAAGAATTTGCGTCCCTCGTCCCTAAATCAAAACTCATCCCAGTAAAGATATTTGGTATACTGAAATATGTCCTCCGATTGGGCAACGGTTCACTGCAACACCTACTTCACATGTAACCTAACATGAAAGGCTGGATTACTGTTCCAAAAAAGACATGTTTTTATTTATTGACAGTTTTTACATTTTCGTTTTCTTTTTTATTTGCATTAAGGACATTGTGTATTAATGATTACAACAATAAGTAAGCTGCAAAGAACTCTGCAATGCGAACTGGTCACTTTGAAGGCCGTTATAAAGTTAAGTTTCTTTATATTCTGGAATCATGTACATGAACTACAGATTATAACCTATTACAGCTACCGTTTAGTGGGTACCACTATGGTTACCATTTAGCAGCGCATTGGTATGGAACGGTGCATTCATATGGAACGCAGATTCAAATTTTTCGGTTCTGCTTCAAAGGTAGTCAGTTATACAAAGTACCTACCTCATCAGCCAATCAGGAGAGAGAATCTTTGTTAAAGGAGATAAAGCATTAATAAGTCATTGATATTAATAAGGACCTCACAATCAGGCTATAAATGTTATTTTAATATTGTATGCAATATGCAGTGCATTACCACTAAAATAGACTGGCTGAGGAAAGTCTGTGTCAATTTTCCCTTTTTTCATTAATTTATATAGTAATTAACTTATTATGCTAATTATGCAAATTGCCCAACATGCACCTTTTTGCAGCCAAAATGAGTGACATCCACTAGGCCCGTAGATGACATTTCAGTCAAAAAAGTTTAGGGTACTCAACATTTCTGGGTCCAAGAAGTTTCTGCTAGACTAACGGTACTGCATTTCTCCCAAACAGTGAGTGATTACAGCTCAGGGCTCAGAGTAGGGGGATGTGGAGAGAGACAGCCAAGCAAATTACTTGAGTATTAAAACATGGCAGTCTATATGGTGGGCCACGCCGACTAGTATTTCGGTGGTGTGCCACGTGGGCGCATGCAACGCAGTACTTTGAAAGGTTCACTACTGCACAGAGGCAACAATGTGTCTTTAAAGTAGGCTTCAGTGGGGTGGACGAAGGGTAACCTCACTGCCCAACACTGTGACAGCCGACAGGGGGAGAGTGACTATTGATGTCCTGTCCTGATTGCTTTCAGTTGTACGATTTTGAGAATGCTAACTCTCCATTTACAAACTATGCATAAGTCATTTGTGAACAGAGATGTTCTCTCAAAGACCTGAGTAAAATGGCTAAGAATAAGTCATGATGAATGTGACCAGTATTGCCACTAGCCAATCAGGATATGCTTTGCACCTCTGTGTTCTGTTTTACGTAAGAAAAGCTTTCACCGCCTGGCATTGCATACAATATCATCCAAAATCATCATGCTATCAAAGTAGCTGTTCCAAGAAAGCTCGGGGTGGTGTTTGAACACGTTTATGAATGCCTTATGAATTCAAAGTAAGCTTCTTGCTACTTTCAGACCAACATCTTGGTACTACTTCAACCTGAAGTGGCCCTGAAGAGAAGGACAGACAAGCACATGCTGAAGGCGCAGAAAAGTAAGTGAAAGACCTTGTGGCTTATATGGAATAATAACCAACAAGTAGCCCAACCTTACATAGAGTGACCTGGTTCGACCACCGCTATGGACCTACAGGGAAACTAAGGCAGTGCATGATGATGACGGAATGGCCTTCTGGGCTTGCTACTCTTCACTGATGTGATTCATTCTCATGGGTGCAGAGTCCCTATATAGCTTGAGGCCACTCAATCACAGGATGCCTTATAATGAGCCACAAGGATTTAAGTTCAGCCAATAGATGGCAGCAGAGTTATACTATTTCCTGTCATGGTGGCAAAGCAAAAGTATTTAGTTAATTAAGCCTGGTATTTACAGTATACAGTTACTTTGGAGGTAACCAGCCTCAGAAAAATTTCATTGATATTATGTATAGAGGGCTTAAGGACTAGGTGCTCTTGGAGTCAAAGGTTTTATTATGATTATTATTATTATTATTTTTACTAGTGTTGTTGTTGTTGTTATTATTATTATTATTATTATTATTATTTCACGCAGGGTGAAAACACCTATGTGTTAGAGAGAAAATGACTGAGAGACGGAGAGCCTTACACAACATGGGCTTACTAATTTGAGGACTAATTTGATGTGTGCATGTTCTTAGCAATGAGATCATGAGGTCTGGACAGGCTACAACAAGATCCGATGAACTGGTGATTCTGAGTAGACATGTCGACACAGTCAGAATGTGAGGATGTGTGTGTGTGTGTGTGTGTCATTGCTGATCAATGTGTCACTGTCACTGTGAACAGAAATGCTGCCACTAGTGCTTCAGAAAGTGTGCATGACGTGGCAAAATCTCACACCACAGATATGAGATTGCTGACTTGAGGATGGTGTGAACAAAGGAAGGAAGAAAGGAAGGAAGGAAGGAAGGAAGGGGGGGTGGTGGTGAAGGAAGAAGTAGCAAATGAAGAGGAATAAAAAAAGAGGGATGCAGACAAGCCCAAAGGTATACTGGAGTAAATGAAGGGGAGGGCGTTCCTAAGCACACATAACTGGTGCTGGCGCACTGTGTGGTCCTACTCACTTTGGAGCACAGCATCCTCCTGCTGCTCTCTCTCTTTCTCTCTCTCTCTCTGTCTGTGTCTCTCTTTCATTTGTTCTTCTGTAACTGCACATGCACACAAACACAGAGTCTCTTTCTTACACGCTCTCTCTTTCTCTCTCTCTCTCTCTCTCTCTCTCACACACACACACACACACACACAAAAACACAAAAACACATACACGAACACTGCCATAATAGCACAAACATCACACCAATCAAGTCACACCTATTACATTTGGGGTAATGGGGGGAGCTTCAATTAGGTTGTCCATCTGCATGGTGCCAGTGCTCCCTTTGTGTCTCAGAGGCTCTCGACAGGCAGGAGCGGACTCGCAGGCCCGCAGGCAGCCGCGCCACCTCCCATGCACCGACGGCGCCAGGCTAACTATAGCCACACCACCTGCAGTGGCTAGGTAAGGGGTCAGGGTCACTAGCTAAGGGAGCTGCAGGTGGCCGCCGCCAAAACGGTGAAACCTGGAGCCACAGAGCACAGATCATGTGAGCCACAAAAGAGAGAAACAGAGAATCATCTGGCTGCCGGTCAGAGATATCTGTAATTATACGATTTTTACGAATTTTTGTGTTCGCTGGTGTGTTGTGGGTAATGGTACGACACGACTGGCACCATTCTATAGGCTGGTCGTGTGTATTCAGTGTGTCACTACGATAAACACAAAACACCAACACTGATCTCACAGCTGTGCATGCTTTTGTTCTACCTAGTTAAATGAGAAAAATGTAACAAAAGAACATCATCATTATCATCTAAACCTAGGCTATTATCGACTCACCTCAAACAAGAAAACGAACAAAAATGATCTGCTGGCAATTACCACATGTAAAGACCATATGCCATTTCTTTGAAGGAGAGAGATTAAGCGAATTTAGCATACAGGACATGGTAAACATTATTTTAAGAGGCAGAAATAAATGAATCACTATCAGGAATAAATTAGTCACTAACAAACTAAAGATTGCAAATAATGAGCTACTTTCAGATTAGGTCAGGTCAGGTCTGCATTCATCACAACCACACCAGGACTTTGAAACCTTGGTAGAAGTTCTATAATGATGGCTTTTATGAAGTCATGTCTAATGGTATGTTTTCATCACTGAATCTTGGAGTTGTCCACTGCAGCAGTGTTGTTTGCCCTCCCTCGCCCTCTGCCCCTCGTACTCACACGCACACACACACACATACAACACTCTCTCTCTCTCTTTCTTTCACACATTCTCTCTCCTCTCATTCCATATTGCTCTCTCTTTTTCCAACTGTTTAGCCTCCAGGACCTGGTCTTGCCTTTGATGTTCCTCTTTTCAAACAGAAATCCATGGCGACGGGGCCATTTTTGGTCGAGTAAATAATTTGTAGCTCTGAGAGTGGGGATGGGCACCTTAGGAAATGCTGGTTTGAAGTAAATAGTGAGCATGCCATGGCAAGCCTGCCCGCCACACTAACAAGTTTTCCTCCTGTTGAAAATAAAATGTGTGCCCGTTCACTTCTGGCACACATCAAAACTCGGCACATATTAGCGTGCAGTCCACGTGGTCGTCTACTCCCTCCAAACCATTCCCTCTCTCCCTGCTTTAGCATTCCCTCTCTCTCCCGCTTCCCTCTCTTCTCCCTTCCATCCTCTCTCTCTCTCTCTCTTTCCCTTCATTTTTCTTGGTGTGTCTCTCTTGCTTTCCCTCCTGTCTCTCTCCTTCTCTCCCTCATCTTTGCTCTCTCTCTCTCTCTCTCTCTCTCTCTCTCTCTCTCTCGCTCGCTCCCTTTCTCTCTGTCTCCTCTGGCTCAGTGGTGTGTTTCTCAGAGATAAGACTCTTGCTCATTTCACACATGAGTGGCAGGATGGAGTGCTGGGTTCGGGGTGGGGTTGACGAGGGAGGGTAGAAGGGCGCCCAGACTCACACACAAAAATGGGGCCCTATTCTTTCTCTCTTTCGCTCTCTCTCTCTCTGCCTCTCTCTCCTTCCTTCCCTCCCTCGCTCTTTTTTTCTCTATCTTTCTTTATTTTCTCTCTCTTTCCACCCCTCCTCTCGTCTCCTTCCCAAAATGTTCCCTCTAAAGCAACAGAAAAAGCCCTGGTTGCATGCCCTTCCTACATAGCTGTGGGCAGCATGCAGCCTGACTCCAGGGTTTTGGAGGGGAGAGCTGGTGCCATCTTCCCTGGAAGGAGTGTGTGTGTGTGTGTGTGTGTGTGTGTGTGTGTGTGTGTGTGTACATATGTGTATGTGTGTGTGTTCCTCTATGTGTGTTTTTTTTAGTGCATGTGTGTGTGGGTTCGTGTTTGTGTGAGCTTGCACATCTATGTGTGTGTTTTTGTGTGTATGTGTGTGTGTGTGTGTGTGTGTATGTATGTGCGGCTGGTTTGCGGTTTACACCCTCTCCCATCAACATCTCCTGTATTCATGTTCCAAGCAGCTCGGCAGGGACACACCAGGTGTCGACAGGGATGGACCAGTAAGAAACCTGTAAGGAAAAACACACTACCACCTCTTGTGCATAATCAGGTAGGAGACACAGGAGTTTGCGGTTTGTTACATTATCTCATGAACCGCTTACACTCAGTATAATTAACCTGAGTATCAAACAATAGCCAGTACATCTATCAACATTCCTCTTCAAACAAGCATATAAGGATGTATAACCACCTTGACTTGAACATTTTGTCACCATATGCACTTCACTACACAACGCCTTAATCATCAGATCTCTGTCTCTCTTCACTAACCCCCCTACCCCTATTGAGTCTGTGCTGTCACCATCTCCTGGCTCAGGTGGTGGTTTGAAAGGGGGTAGCGTTGTGGGGCCAATGGGGTGGAGAGCTGACAGTGAAGTATACGAACAGCTCCACGGTCTGCTGGCCCTGTCACCACGGCCCTGCTCATGAAAGGACTTAGTCATGCAAATAGAAACTAATGAAGAGCTTTTACTCATTTAAGTGGGGACCTCAGGAGTCCTTTTTGTCTCAGCGGAACGGGACCTGTCTGTTCTGCGCTGCGCCAAAGCTATAATAAGTAGAGGCGACTGCAATGGATGTAGTAGAAAAGAAAAGAAAGAGAGAGAGAGAGAAGGAGAGAGATGTACAGAAAAAGAAAGTAATACAGAGAGGTATCACCTAACAGTGAGAGATCGGAGAGTATTGTAGAAAGTTTATTAAAATGCAGAACTCCAAGGCACCGAGTCGCTCAGTGCTGTGATCACTTATAGATTCAGCAGGGAAGTGCAAATGAGCTTGGCACATTTAGAGATATGACTGGTAACCCCTAAGGTGAAACCCATGGGTAGTATCCCACCCCAGCCCCTCGTCCTGACTACTAGTCATTCACATGAGATCGATGCCTTCTCTCACACAGCTTTGACAAATACAAAGCACAGAGGAACAGGGAACACAGCATCGGCTCCTGATGGGTCCGATTCTCCTTCCCTGGTGCTTTTCTAATGGAAACGCAGAGCTGGGTAATGCCCGTGGCGTGGCATCCGCAAATGAAAATCGCCTTCTGTCACTCCCTCAGCAGACGTCTGAGAAGCCAGAGGGAAAACATTGGGGCTAGTGCGGAATGAATGTCAGTGGAGCAACTGGGGTCAGAAGAGGGGGGTTGGAGCCACCTTGGACAGAGTTATGGCTCAGCCTGTAATGAAGGCCTCTAAACTGCATCAGGGGTGTCCAGGGGGGACAGAAGAGATAGGAAGGGAGAGATAGAATTGAGTCTGGCACACCTTATTTCTAATGGAGAATTAGCTCATAATGCTACACGACTTTCTCATTGTCCCACAGGGGGAGAGAAAGCAGGGGAGATGAGGCTGATCCACATGAGCAAACACACACACACACACACACACACACACACATACATACAGTACATATTCACTTGCAAAGAGGGAGAGAGAGAGAGCGATAATTCAGAAAGGCAACTAAAGTCAGGACCCCTGTCCGATTTAAGTCGCATGATTGTGTCAGTGTAGTCTCCAGAAACTCCTCTAAGTCATTTATTTTGTCACGTTTACTGAGTTTTCATTTGACTGATCTGAACCAGCAATCTTAGATCACTTTCAGTCTCTGGACACACACACAAACACACACACACACACAGGTACAGTATACATACAAACACATATGATACTGTATATCCAAGTTGTGTCTCAATTCTTTTGCAAATGAACACATGAAAGGCTTAAATGAAGAAATCAGAGCGTCTCTAACTGGCATGTGTCCATATTTGTGGGAGCTTGGAAGTTTTGATGAAAATTCATTCCTTCACTCCCAGGACTGTACGACCTAAGGACCAGAAGAAAAGGCGAACACCAATACCCATAATTACCTTCTTTGTGAATCAATTTAATTGTGGATGGATGGGGTGGCGAAAAACCACCACTGACTGGACCAGCTCACAGACTTGAATGTCGGACCATACTATTTTCCTGTATCAGGCAGTTGTCATTGACCATCTCAGTTTCTGTTGTGTTTAATTCGAGTCTCAAGCTCTTTAGCAGACTTTTAACAAGCAGGTTTTATTGCAAGAGCCCATTATTTCAGGTGACATAATTGCAACCATAAATTGTTTGAGCCTGCCTCCCCCCCTCTCTCTCTCCCTCTCTCTCTCCCTTTTCCTCCAGTGATCAATGTAACAAGAGCAACAAAAGACTAGCAATCAGACCAGGCTTTTTTCAGCAGCCACGATTAGCAACACTCAGTGCATTTGTAGCATTGTGAGGCTAAATGGTGAACCACCACCACCTCCAGCATAACAACAGCACACCATTTTATCATTGGTGTGTTACCTCAATGAACCCCCTTGTACTTGTACTCTAATGATCAAACTCTCGATAGGCGCACTTTGAGAAAAATCTGAATGTGGAAGGCAAGGCAGTGTCTCGTAGGCACAAAACAATACAGTATTCAAGGCTAAGTTGTTTGCTTCTCTCTTTTTTTTCCTTCCTCTCTCTCTCTCTCTCTCCTCTTTCCTCCCCTCTCGGCATCTCCTCTCCTCTATTTCTTCAGAGCCTCATTTCTCCCCAGTCTGATCCACAGGAGGTCAAGGCGCCATTAGAAGGTGTGGCCATAAGCGGGGCAAAACCATTAAGTGGAGCAGGAATGTGAATCATAGATCCATAAATCACGGGGATGGCGGTGAGCGTTAACACACGAGCGCCGGCGCCAAACAAACAAAGCTCTAATTATGGGCCAATTATGCCGGTAATAACGCGGCTCGCCGTGCCTGACTCGGCCGCCTCGCCCCCGAAGAGCCGCAGCAGAGGGCAGGATGATTGATGTGCCAAAGGGTGCAGGGGGCTCCAGATGTATCCAGTCCTGTGCACGACCGAGGCGGTCACTGCGGGTGAGCTGCCGTCAGAGATAAGGTCTGTGAAAAAGGTCTTGGTCGTGATCTGTGATGTCAGATTGTAGGAGGGTCAAGTCCCTCCTAGATACAATCTGTGCCCTGACCAAGGCCTGGCGACATCTGTCCCAGTTCTGGGCCTGGAGCCCTCCGGAGTCATCCAGCATCTGGGCTTGTTTACCATGAAGCTGATTGTAACCAAGTTCTTCACGGCCTCTCTGCGGCATAATGCCTAACGTATTTCAGCTTGACAAGATGAGCGAGGATTTTTATTAAGGGTACTTATTCTGGCATACATTTACTGCACATGCTGGGAGCCTTGCGGTGTGCACCTAAGTAGTCCTGTTCTGCACTGGCACTTTGGAAAGCTTTAAATACATCACTGCATGCCTCATTCCCCTGGAAACACATTTTTATATGCAGTAAGTGTGTGGGCAGTCTCAGTGTTGTATTACATAAAACAATATTAGACACACACTTTATTACCGTCTTGTTGCATTTCTATATTTGCATGCCACCAATTGCTAATGTACAAGACGCCATTGGGCTGAATGTTTTTGAAATACAGATACAAATAATGTAGAACAGTGATGTTGAACAAAGAGGCTAGCAAAGGTTAGGTGTGAGATTTTATCCCGAAATGGTAGACGCAAGGACACAAAATGGATATCACTCATGACGACACGCACTTTCACACACAAGTTTATATTAGGACCAGGATGCTGTGTTTTCAGGAATTCAAAGGAAAACTCTCATAATGCCATGTTAAAAGAAAAGTGAACTCTCTTAGATCAGTTCTAATGGACTTGCTCAACACCGACATTGTGCATTGACAATGTGATGATGAAGGGGCGATGGTGGCACAGGTGGAAGAGGTGCCGTTCGAGGTTACAGGTTCAAGCCCTGCTCCGCCTGACCCAATCGAAGTGTTCTTGAGCAAGATACGGAACCCCAAATTGCTCCTGGTGCGCAGGTTGGCACCTTGCATGGCAGCCTCTGCCACCGGTGTGTGAATGGGTGAATGTGAGGCTTACATTGTAAAGCGCTTTGAGTGCTGGCAGGAGTGGGAAAGCACTATAGAAATGCAGTCCGTTCACTATGATCAAAAAAGGAATTGATCCAAGAAGGGCCAAATATGGGGGAATATGAATTTCGTGGAACTGCAAAGCAGTTACACCATGTACACATTTCTGTCTTTCTAACCAATCACCAATCTCCATCAGAGCATAATGCTCCTGACTCTCCCCCCTATCTTTCACTCCGTGTGTGCTATGGGAGCCTCAGTGAATTTATTAATTTATTTTTTTAATTGAATTTTTCCCACAATTTCTCCCCTAAGTTAATCCCCACACTGGACCACGGATGGGTGATTGGCGTGTAATTACTGGCAGTTGGCGGCAACAAAACTCAGGCTTCAGCAAGACTGCTGTCGGTATACTTTCTCTCTCTCTCTTCTCTCTCTCTCTCCACCTCTCTTCTTCATTCTTCCTTCTTCCCACCAACAGAGCCTCTCTCTCTCTCTCTCTCTCTCTCTCATACACCCTTCTGTGAATGTCCATCCAACTTTCCTCACATCTGCCACTGTCTTCTCACACTCATCTTCTTCTCTGGAGAGATTACCTTCTCACCCTTTTGTCTAGTTCTCCCATCTGTTCCACTCTTTCAACTCATCCCTCTGCTTCTGCTGCTGTTTATACTTCCATTTAGTCTTTCTCTTTCTTTGGTCAAATATATCTTATCCCTTCTTCCTTCCAATTTATTTTCACATACAACATTAGAAGTCAGCACAGTAGGCTACAGTATTTTACCCCCAAATCCCCCTTTTTCTTTTCTAATCATTTTTCCTCCCTGCTATCTATTGGGGGCCAAGCATCGGCCTGTGGCTGTACGCTGCTGAGCTGTGCCACGCCACACTGCGCAGTGCCGTACCGGTGCACACTCTTCCATTCTTTGAGGACATATGTTAATAAAACAAGCTGTAGATAACGGTAATTACTGCTCCGCTGGCCTAGCACTCCAGCAGGGGCAGACAGAGAGAGAGAAAAAGAGAGGGAGAGAGAGAGAGAGAGAGAGAGAGAGAGAGAGTTTACCACCTCCAGTACCAGCCGTAGCAGCAGTAGTAGCCCAGTCTAAGAGCAGGCAGGGGGGATTAATTCAGCTTTTAATTAGAGAGTGCACTCTCAGCGCTGCAGCATTTGACAACGCCCCCATTCCCCTACCATTACCATCACCACCACCACCACTACCATGCCACCCCACGCCCACCCATCAAACCTCCACCACACTGGATGTCACTTAACCCCACCTTTCTCCATCCTTCACATATAACTTTCTCGTCACCTCTCTTTTGTGATCTCTCCCGCTCTCTTTCTCTCTCTCTGCTTTCCTTTGTTTCCCTCTCTCTCTCTCCTCCTTTGACTGTTTTTTCTTTATCTTCTCTGGTGTCTCTTCATCATTGGTTTGTCTCTCACTCTGTTTCTCCTCTCTCTCTCTCTCTTGCTCTCCCTCTCTCTCCATCACTTGAGTATTAGCATAAGTAATTACAAATTCCTGTGTGCCCGCACGAGTTGCTAATTTAAAATAAATGTGTTGATCTCTTTGAATCCCTTTTAGTTTGGAGCAGTCTGTCTTGTACAATTAAGATAACCGGGGGTTGTGATGGGTAGCAGTAGTGGGGGGTAATTGGAAATGCCCGTCTTTTAAACACTTATCTTTTATTCTCTCTCTCTCTCTCTCTCTCTCTCTCTCTCACACACACACAAACACACACACACACACACTATCTCTCTTACTCTCTCTTACACACACACTCACTCGCTCTCTCTCACTTTCTCTGTTACTCGTTCTCTCTCTCTCTCTATCTCTCTCTTTCTCTCTCACACACACACGCACACACTCTATCTCTCTTACTCTCTCTCACACACACTCACACGCACACTTACTTTCTGGCTCTCTCGTTTTGTTTCAAGTTCTCATGAGAGTCCGTGCAGATGCAGAGCTTTGGCGGGGGTTTGAAGTCGGCAAAGATAAATAACGTTTATCTCTCTCTCTCTCTCTCTCTCTCTTTCTCTGCATGCATTACCATTGATTGCGCTACTGTGCAAATGTCTGTCTGTGTGGCACCAGGTTCTTTGAAAACAGACAAACAACACCCTCCCACCAGATAAAACAAAATGCTCCACTTTCCAAAATTTTTAGTCTAGTGAAGTGATGGCGCTGAGGATATCAGGAGGCATTTTCTTTCCCACCCACCCCTGTGTCTGCAAGATGTGTCAGGTGTGAATGTGTGAAAATAAGAAACCGGTGGTATTGAGTTGGTGGGACTTAAGTCCAATGAGTGGTCTGACTCACGCCTGTCAACATCAGTAATGGCAGAGAAGACTGTACGGTGTTGATGTTGCCCTGTCATAAATCTTTCTTTGGCTCTGCTAAGTCTCTTAGTTTTTCCTGAACACACATGCATGAGTCTGTACTCACACACACACACACACACACACACACATACACACACACACGCAAACAAACTTTCTCTAGGGTAGATTATTGTTCAACACTGACTAAGAAGATATTCTCATGCCTGTGGCTTTCCTCTGCATGTGTCCTATTTTGTATGAACTCCTCTGTCAGGGCTAGATGTGTGTGTGTGTGTGTGTCTGTTCATCATTTAGAGATTATTCCCTGTGCCAGTGTGAGCACGAGCGCCTGTGGCAGCAGGCTGATTTGAAAAGGAGCTTGTATTAGACCTGCCGCATAGGGGGGAGAGAGAGAGAAAGAGAGAGAGAGACAGAGGAAGAGAGAGAGACAGAGAGAGAGAGAGAGAAAGAGAGAGAGAGAGAGAGAGAGAGGTGCAGCACACAGACAGAAGGGTGGTTGCTCACGCTCAATGGCTGCTCTGACAACATCATTTGCATTCTGTAATTAACTGTCTCTCTTCTTTCCTATTTCTCATTTTTTTGTACAAACACACACTTTATACACACACACACACACACACACACACACACACGCGCACACACACACACACACACACACACAGTACAAACCCCATCTGCCCTCTCTCCTCCTTGGTTCTCTTTCTCTCCTCTCCTCTTTCACCCATCCTCACCCCCCTTACTTTCACTTTTTTCCTCTCTCTCTCTCTCTCTCTCTCTCTCTCTCTCCTGCAGGGGTTAGTGTCTGACAATTCCCAGCCTGCGAATTAGGTCTCTGTTGCCTGGGTAACAGGTCTTTATCAAAGAACAACACACTAGGGAGGATGAGGAGCTCAAGTCTTGGGGAAGCTTTTTTTCATGAGTGTTACAGTGTGTGTGTGTGTGTGTGTGTGTGTATAATGTGTGTATGTGCGCATATGCAAGCATGTATATTTTTATCTAAAACAGCTTTCCTTTCCGGCTGCATAGGAGGACCTGGAGATTGTAAAACAATGACTTGGATATCGCCTGCAGAATTCCCACTGATTTATTTGGGCTTAAGTGGGAAGGACCGACGGCTGGCAGCGAGCCCTCTTTAGGTGACAACCTAAACTACCGCTGTGCCGACACCACATGAATCCCGCTGTTCATTTAAGACATGAAAAAGCTGCACTTCACATTCACAGATCTCCCTTCCAATCCTGGCATGCCAGCTTGGCTCTGCTCGCTCTGCCACGACAGCCTGCCTCCACTGACACGAACCACTAGAACAGGTTCACATCAGAGAAGGTTCAGCTCTCCACTCCTCCCTGCGGCTCAGACACAAAACGAAGGTTGTAGAGTGCAGAAGTAAGTTTCTGCCCCACGTCTTGTTGCTAAGCTGTGATCATACAATGGCTTCTGTTTCCAAAATGTGCTTTCCGACCAAGAATGGTGCTTATGTGCCCTTGTTAAGATATTCATTAAATAAGGATGGCTACAGATAGTTGGCAAACACCTGTCAGGTTTCTGTGACATGCATTGAGCACATTATAGCATGTGCTCAATGCATGTCACAATTCCAGTAGTTTATACCAGCTGACAAACTTCCTGTTACTTGGCTTGGCACTTGGCAGCTTGATGAACCATGGCCCTAACAATATCTATAATAGAAAACTCACAAACAACACTATCGAAATTTAGCAGACAGGTTTTTTAAGTCAAATAAAACACCTAACTTTAAGTTAGCTCCTTCAATGTAACATTTGAGTGTGATGACCTATCCTCATGGCCGATGTAACAGGAAATTTGTCAGCTGGCATAAACCAACTGATGTGCATTGAGCGCATTGCATTTGCCTGGAAATCCAGATGCAACAAGTTTAAATTTGCTCTTCAAGACCATCCATAAGCCACAGGAGCTCATTAGCTATGTCCCTAAATCCTGTGCACCAATGATATCATCTCAAATAGGTGGGCTCATAGCCATGTACAGAGTCACTGGATGGCCTTAACATGATGATGACAAAGCAGCGTCATTGAAGCACTTTTCACAGACAACAAACATGGCTTTTCTGATTGGTTATTGTGCTATCCAATTGCATACAGAGGCATATTGCTGATCTGGTGGCAATCACTCATACCCAGACTGAATATCTCCCCAACAGTGGGTCAAGTTCCCAGGCTAGTATTACATGGCAAAAGGCTGAGAAAAAAGTCTAACTTCAACAGAGAGCAATGACATCACATCAGCGTTAAGAAGAGTACATGATGTGTAACCAAAACACACTACAGCTGGTACAACTGCAGCAGCTTTGCCATCCTTTATTGCCTTTGTTAACTTCACATATGGCTTCAAAGTATCGCTAAAGTATACTAAGGACTATTATCAAAATAAAGCATACTAGGCCCAGCCATGAAACATGAACTTAAAATCAAAATATTCTGTGAAAGTCCTTAACACATAACAGGTCAGAGACTTGTGACTTGACGGACATGCAAAAAAGACCTGTGAACATTTCAGTTAATACTAACCATCAGAGGAAGAGCAAGCAGGGGAGCCTTATACTAAAGAAGAGGACGAGGCATAGGAAGAGGATGGGGGAAAGACCAGCGCTTGGTCTCTCATCACTTGTTCTTTCAGTGTTATAGTTTGTTGACTTTTTCAATTCAGTATTTCAAGATCCACTCAGCCACTTCAGGGTTTGAATAGTTTCTCTTAAAAAGCGACCTAAAGATGGGATTTAAATGCAGACAGACCTCTAAGTTTGGGCAATTATTCACAACAAATATTGCTTCGCCACCTTGGATACGCACGAACAAGAGTCCTGTGATTATTAGACCAGAGCTATACATAACAACTCAGAAAAGTCATTTGTTGCAGATAGGCTCCTGTGGTGCAATCCAATTTGAGGAAGTTTATGGTCACTCAGATTTTTTTTTCCCTTAAAATTTTGCTTTAAAATTCTCTGGAAACAGACAAAAAGATCCCACAAGGTTGGCGTTCGGCAGTGTTCCTAACAAACAGTTACAATTGGCGGAGAATAATGACTCACTATTGGTATTCAACATCAAGGCAAGAAAACATGTTTGAATTTGTCTGGTTACATTAGTTTAAATGCAGAACTCTTTCTGTCTGCCTCAATAACAGCTCCTAATCAAATGGCTAAATACAATCTAAAAACTCCAAATCTATTGATTCAGCTGAGAAGGCCTGGCTGCGTGGCACACTCACTGTTGATCCCCTCCTTGTGCTTCGCTGGGGACTGGGAATCAGTCACACTGGCTTTCAGCCTAAGCTCAGCAGATGCCCCAGAAATGAATGAGTGTGTTTAAGGCAGCTGTGTAAATCCCCCCCCCAAGCTCCGTTCCGTTAAACAATTCCCTCTCATTCTCCCGTCAGTCCCTCTGTCTGTTGCTAGGCCAGTCAGCTCATCTTGTGATGCACCGGCTTAGAGTCTCATACGGCCCTTTTTTTTAGAAGGATCATAAGCTCAAACTTTATTCCTCATTTTTATAATGTAACAGGTGGCTGCTGCCTTGCTTCACAAACTTGTCTCCTAACAGCCACCGTAGCTGTATCCTGCTCTGCCACACTCCTCAGGTAGCACTTGAGTGGCTAGTTCATTCGTTAGCTTAACTACCGGGCTGCATGAAACTGTTACTACAACTTTGTGAGCCTGCCTCAGTTCTTGGCAATATGTGCACTGCCATGACACTATGCAGGTGCTCTGCCATTTTTAAACACCATCTCCCGGGTAGCATCCTGGCTAAAGAACTGCCGAAACTGTCCTTCCATAGGCTTGGCTTGATATGCCAGGGACTGCCATTTTCATGCGGGCTGGATTAGAGATGCAGAAAGAGTGGCCACTGCTGCTTTGCCTTATGTTAATTTAGCTTCATTCTGGCTTTTGCCTTCTGTATTTTGGTTTGTTTCTTTACTTTTGTTTCTTATTTTTGGTTAACAGTCTCATTTAATTCAGTCTGCATTTAGCCATGCTAGGCCACGAGAGAAGTAGCCTGCTTGTGAATTTGTGCTGCTATAGTGAAATGTTACATTTTCTTGGCCTTGTGCAAGTTAGCAAGCCTTAACCCATGGTCCTCTCTCTCCTACCTGTTATAGACAGACAGTATTACAGCTGTTCTACAGGGGGCGTCTGCATTTGAGTCTCTTCTCGGCACACTGCAGACCATATTTGTAGTGGTAATGTGCACCTCACCATTTGCTGTCATCACCTTTTCCAGTATCTGTGCTGTGTGTGTGTGTGTTTGTGTGTGTGTGTGTGTGTGTGTGTGTGTATGTGTGTGGACAGGCACCAGAACTAAGAGTGCCAAATGTGTGTGTGCGAGTCTTCTTCCAGGACAGGTAACCCCTCCTCCAATTGATTTACTTATTGCCATTACTGAATGACTTCTTGTATCCTTTGTGAATGTTTGCCCTGTGTGTTTGGATGCCTCAAGTGTTCTGCGCAATAGATAACTTGATAGTGCTTTCTTAATTGATTAATTTATTAATAATTATTTATTTTCTACTGGAACAACACATGGCTGTTCTTACTAACTTATCTGTGTGTGAGAACCCTCTTGTTTTAAATAAGGTGTTAGAGGTTGAACTGAGAGTAAAGCATATCTTGTGGTAAAAGGCCCTGAGTGGCATAGTTGTGCACCTCACAGTCAATACTCCCTTAAACACTTCGGTGGGCCACAATCAGGACTTATTTTTTCTGCCTTATGGCTGTGTGTAACATGTCTGGTTGCTTCAGCCGACGCCGAAGAAAGAAAATAGTTCAACAAAACTTTAGTCTTTGTGAAACAAATTGTTTCTGCCTCTCTGAACGACTCATCCGCCTGCTCTTCATCCATTGGCCGTGACAGTCTTCATTAAAACGGGGCATGTTTTCTCGGACAATGGACAGATTACTCATTTTCTTGCATTTCTTGGCTACTGTTTGGAAGCTGCTAAACAGAATGTTTTCATATCTGAATTATATATTCATTTATAAATTGTCTTTTTACTGTTTACAGATTATTCCAATATACAGGTAGGAGCCACAAACTGAAGGGTCAGGAGAATCTGAAAGTTTGGTCTAGAAATCAAATTTCACTTAATTCAAATTCATTTCCTCATAATATAATTCTTTCTCACCTTATTTCAGGTAAATTCATTTAGTTTCCCCTGAACTCATTAAGTGAAAGGTCACTGGGCTTCTGGTGTTCATGTTCCATTCTTAAAGGCAGAAAGAGGGGATTGCAGTGCAGAGAGCTGTCACAGAGGGGCAGCTTGCTTCCTCTCCTCTCCTCTCCTCTTTTCTCTTCTCTCCTCCTCGTCTCTAGCCTTCTCCCTGCTCAGCAGGGCCAACTAAAGCTACCGCCACTGCTGTGACCCGCTTGGCACCAGCTAAAGCTAAAGCCTCTTTGAATGGCTGTTGGTTTTTGAGTTTCTTGAAATGGCTTTGGCTCTTAAGCTGACGTGCTTATATGCTCATCCTCTCTCTCACTCTCTCTGTCTCTCTCTCTCTCTTTCTGAGTCAAAGCTGATAAGGCTTTACAAAGTTACAAGCAACCCTAAAATGTTTCGACATTTGCGGTGTTTACACATTGGCCCACTTGTTAAACAGTCTTAATGAAGTTATGCTATGTATTTATTGACAAGCCTTATATATAGCCTGGTATTTAAGCTACTTTATAGGAAGACAAAGCAACATTGGTAAAGTCTATACCACATCTGTACCAATATAGCATTATAAACATATTCACTGATGAAGTATTCATAATGCTATATAATGCATGAATAACCATTCAAAAGTATTCATGAATGCAGTTATAACGTGTTATGATACTGTAACATAACAATAAGCCGGCCTGATATATCACAATGCATTATAACACTCAGTGACATCATAACTGTTTGAATAGCCACATATATCAATCACTATAAAACATTATGAATACTTCATAGCCCTTTATGAGTGTGTTTATAATGCTTCATAACTATGGCAACTTTTTCGTGCTGCATTCATTTGATCCAGTGGTAACCTATGTTGTTTCCCAACTCCCTCTATAGTTATATTGTATGTCCCTGTCTTTCCTTTTTCTCTGTAGAGGGATATAAAAGACTAAGACATTTCATTGCTTATCACAATATCACAAGCAAACTCACCAAAGTTTTGGAACAAATATGAAAACATCCTCTGTAAATGAAGATGTATTGGTTGCCCAATGGCTCTACTGCCAGTACAATATATATATATATTTTTCCCCAGAGATCAAAAGCTTTCTCTTTGCAGATAATATTCCAGTCAAGAAAGGGACTCTAGGGGAGAAACAGCAGCATTATAGAAAATGACTTGCAATTTAATTTTTAAGCCCAGGAAGTGGCGTAATGGAATGCAGTGATTCATCCGTGATGCCTTCCATGCAACAGTCAATTTGCATTGCTTTCCACAGTTCCTACTGGGCCGCAATAGACTATTTTTTTTTTTTTTTCTCAAAGCAGTTTTGGCACGTGATTAAATTTCAAATATAGAAATTAGCCCCACCAAAGAAATGCTTAGACAGGCTTACCCAAGCTGTTCAGAAAATAAGCCTTTGAAACTTCCAAGGCAGTGAATCAGCACAACAGCTAAATGCTTTGCCTCTCTTTCCTTCCTTAGTCCCTGTCCTTCTCCATGGATTTGAAAATCCACTGTATTACATGTTCCCTTTACATAGCTGCCTGCCTTTAGCAACTCAGTGATGTGAGTGTCTGAAACTGGCTGTGGATGGGATGGGAGACATACTTAGCTGCTCTGACCTGGCTGAAGGCTTCCTGAAGTTGTTGCTTTCTGTTGCTTTTTTTCTGTGACTCTTTGGCAATTACAGTGAGAGAGAAAGAGACAATGAGGAGATAGATAGATAGATAGATACACCTTTTATAATCTAGAGAGGGTGCTGATATCCAGAAGGTCAAAAACAACTGGACACCACACCACCCATTTTTCATCAATATGTGGAAAATGGAAACATTACAAATATAAGCATTCTGTTTGTTCAAAGGAATTCCCATCTATTTGTAGTGTAGTAGACCCACATGCAGGTCTGATTGTCTCTTCATTAGTGGGCAAAATCATTTGTACTGAAGTCATTATTAACTAACAAACATTTAACTGCAGATGATTCAGCAACAGCTCAGTGGACAGATAGAGATCACAGAACTTTTTAATCAGTCAAGCAGAGGCAAAGAAGCAAATCAAAGAGAGGATCACAGCAGTGCCTGTCAGGAGAGTGAGAGGCTGGGGAGAGGCAGAGATGGAGGTGGGGTGATAGTGTTGGTGGTAGTGGTGGGGGGGTTGTTGTGTGAATCTTCTCTGCTTTTAATTGGTGGCTTTCTCTCAGTTTAATCATCTGACGGGGGGTTATGCGGCATCACCTGGTGCGATGGCGGCGGTGGTCTTCATCAGAGCCTTGCAGTGGGAGGAGAGCAAAGCAGGGACTCGCTGACACTGCCATTCATCTCCCCCCCCCAGCCACCACCACCGGTCCCCACTAATGGGCCTCTGTGTTATTCTGACGCTGGGCAGATGCATGGCAATTCACGGCCCCTTTTGAGGATTCGATTGCTTACTGTTTCTCTCGTTCTCTTTTTTATGACTGTTAACTCTGAGATGGAGATAACTCGCAGAGATCTGCTCTTGAACTACTGAGAGACAACTTACACTATTATACCTTTTTTCTGTTGTGGTAACTTCATTTTGGTGACCATTTTGTGCCACAGCAGAGAGTTAGCTTAGCATCTTAGTTAGTTTCCATGGTAAGAATCACATTTTGTACAAAAACTGTCATGTAAACAGTTGCCAAGGATTCATTCACTCTCAGAGTGCGATTTCTCTGCTCTTGAACTAAAATGGCACTTATTGTGGTCATGATCATCAAGGAGCTGCAGCATTGTGAAAATGTAACTGTCTTACTAACTATGAATATATTATAAAAACAAGTATTTGAGTTTTTCTATTCTAGAGAGCAGAGACATATTACTTTGCAAAAAAGAGTAACTTTTTTAAGTGGCCCAGGCGAGTTACTTTGCAATAATGCATTTTTAAATTTCATTACACATTTTTAATAAAATATCGTAAAACACGGAGTGTTACTGGCATGAGTTTATATGTGAGATGGGTCCTAATCTTCCTCTAATACAACATTTTCACTGACTCAGAAAGCACTCTCTCAGATTGTGTGTGTGTGCAATCAGAGAGGCGTGAGTGCAACCATAAGTGGAAAAGCATTCATCTGCGTCACTTCAATGTTAGCTAATGAATTTAATGGAGATCCATCACTTGCCTGATAGTCTTAAGTAGAGTATTTCATTTCCATTTTTAAACGTTCACACAAATGGCTGAGATTAAATGCATGTTATGAGTAGACTATGGCTGTTTGATTATAGGGGAAGAGGAGGTAATTTCCTAAAACAAATATCCATCCTTCTTCCTTAAATCTCATTCACTCACTCATTTATTTAATCTTTAAATCATTTACTCAGTCATTCATCCACTCATTTGCTCTCTCATTCATTCATTCATTCAAACATTGAACTTGTGTTTCATCCTCGTCTTTGGACACTGCATTGATTAAATCAAGTCTGAATCATTCACACACAGATGGTGGCAAGCTAATGTCTCATTGCTGATAATAATAACAACAACAACAACAACAACAATAATAATATTAACAACAACAACAACAACAACATCAACAACAATAATAATATTAACAAAACAACAACAACAACAACAATAATAATAATAATAATAATAATAATAATAATAATAATAATCATCATATCATAATCATAATCATAATAGTTATTAGTTATTATTTAATTAGTTCCATGCAGGTCATACCCACACTTGGTTTGTCACCAAAGGCATTGACCCAGAGGCGTGTCACCGAAACTCTGTCAACATGGCACCTAAATCCAACATGATATCTCAATCACTGAACACAGCAGGCCATAACGGTGTGTAATCTTCAGTCTTTTTTAGGGCCAAAATCTACTGTATGCCTCTAATCAAAACCTATGACTCATGTTGAATATACTGCAAGTTGTATGCCTTAGCTTAACAGTAACGTTGAGTGACAACCGAGTAATGATAATTATCTGTTCTCCTATCAACATCTGACTATGACATGGTGTTCAAAATGAATCATCTTCTGCATAGGAACTCAAACCATCAGGTGATTCAGCTCTTTAGCTCTTAGTGTGAGGTTTAAAGCAATGGGGTGGGGTACTTGCATGTGGTTTGACGCAAAATATTAATCTGACTATCCATAATGTGTAAAAAGAATACAGCCATTCATTCATTACTCCATAACAATTATTACTGTGTAATTACACCATTGTTAAGGAAAAAGGCAAACAATACAAACAGTAAAAAATATAATGGAATTTTTAAGTAAACTGCCCATACAGGTTCTAAAAAAATGTTATGTTACTGGCCTTTCTCTTTTCCCACTTTACACATAACAAGCTGAATGAGACATTTGAAAGTGAGATGACTTAATAAGAGTGGGCTAAAATGTTGACCTTTGCAGATCACTTGAGTGTGCTCTTCATCACCAGGGATACAACCCCCCACCTCCACCACAACTAGACACTTTGCAATCACTTCACACACACACACACACACACCACACACACGCACACACGCACGCACACACACACACACACACACACGCACACGCACACGCACACGCACACACACACACACATACACACACACATAAATACATACACACACTTAGATACAATTATGGATTTTTATGGCACACATGAAAATAAAATTTATGCTCATGTACATGTGGATACACTCTCTCTCTCGCACATTCACACACACACACACACACACACACACACACACACACACACACACCACAAACACATGAAGACACACACATGCACATACACACATCACCAGAGGGCACCAGTGCTCTTCTGTTGAGCCCAGATTAGGGAAACACATGAGCACAAGAACAGGAAAGCTGTATGTGTGTGACAGGGGGGTGCGTTTGCGTATGTGTTTGCGTATGCGCCTGCGCGCACTTGTGTATGTATGGGGATGAGTTTGTGCGTGTGTCTGTGTGTGTGTGTGTGTGCTTGTGTGTGACACGATATAGAGGTGTGTTATTATTTTAGGGGTTAAAGGTACATATTGATATTCTCTAGCACACACACACACACACACACACACACACACACAGACACACACACACATGCAGTCAGACTAAAGATCTTGATGTCCTGCAGTGGTGGTGGTTGTCTTTCTCTTCTCTTCTCATCTCGTCTCTTTTCTTCGCTTCTCAATCTCTTCTCTTCTCCATCTTCCCTAAAGCCATTCAAACGGGCCCTGTGGGTCCTCGGACCTTATCGCCCAGAATGGCATTACAGAGAAGATTAATGTGGAGGACCTTTTGGAACATGCTGGAAAGGGTGTCTGGGGAATCCCCCTGACCAGCAGCAGTAGATGAGGGAGCTGAGCGAGCGAAGAGAGGCCATAAATTCAGGTGGCTGTGTTAAGCCATATTTACCGCCAGCATGTCGCTGACGCATGGCATTAGCCTAGCGACGCCATACTGAAACCTTTGTGGTGTGTGGATGGGGGTCTTTTTTAATGATTTGTCACTTCAGCCTAGCCCTGAAGCAAACATTGGTCAGATCAAGACCGGTTGCTTTTCAGACATATGCATCCATCTGCATGGATCTTGTCCTGGCCACAAAGCAAGTCGGTAACACTTTACTTGAACAGTCTGCCATCAGAAATTTTACATGTCATCTGTTAGGATTCAAGTTCAGTTTGTAATTTAATTCACTTTTTTTAAAACATTACTTTAAAAGGGACATAGAATGATGTATTGTGCCTTGTTCTCTGATGTTGAAATAGAATATATTACATTTTTATTTATCAAAAATAAGCTCAGGTGCAATTTTACAAGCCCAATTAAAACCTTATATTTAGGCTGGGTATTGAAATGGTCCTTTTGGCTAATTGGTGCCCTCTTTGGCAACCGCGATTGAATTACAATCACTTTGTGCTATTTGACATCACATGTAGGTAGAATAGACAGATTAAGGTTTATCATAAATTAAACTCTAATATAACAGTCTTGTTATTAGCCTGCTGTTCTAAATCGACCATGTTTTAGTGGCTATTACTAAGATTTTCATATAAAGGAGGCCACAACCATGTTTCATGTTCATGATAGCTCTTTGGCCATGCACAACCTCTTCTAATTTATCAAAGCCAAAGCAAACGTGTTTTTCCATTCTATGTCTCTTTTAACTTTAGTCCAACTAATCCATAAATTGTAGTTAACAGAGTGTTAACAGATAATTTGAGGATTTGAGGATTTGAGCTGGGCTTTTAGAAAGCCTGCATGATACCCAGTGCAGTATTTGAAATGCACATGCCGTTGCAGAAAGCCCAACATGAGAAGTAAAGAAGGGAAATGGCCAATCAAGGAAAACTCATTGACAGTTAATTAGTCCAATGAACATACAGGGCAGCCATGCATCCTGCACTGTGAGCTACTCTCTGCATACCAGGCATAATGTCGCTATTCTCAGTGTAATAATCCTGTTCTTTATCCAATGCTCTGAATACAGGTGTGATGAATGGTGAGGCTGTTGAGTCAGTGCCATTGAGAAAATCCACTGGCTCTCTGTACAGTTTCTTCCCTCCATTGACAGCCATTATGAATGAGAGTGACTGAAGAAGGGAGCTGTGCTCCAAGGCAAACCCTCTGCTGCTTATACAGACTAACCCAGCATTGATTAACCCCCTGGACCCCCCCCCCCCCACCCTTCCTTATAATTTGCACTGAGGAAGTGAGTCAGAGAAATGCCCCCGCTGCTTCAGTGGACTGAGTCACATTAGCACAGCCAAAATCACATGCTAATGTGACTGCTTTGTGTTTAAAAATAAACATCAGTTGAGTAGGCCTATTTGCAGATGTTTTTTTTCTCAGCTTAGCACTCTATGGACGTTTTTTAACACCGGGCATCTCATGAGCTTTCTAACTGAAATTGGAAATCATATGCAGATCAGATACGCTAAGAAGGCTATGCCATGGTGTTGCTTGAAATCAAACAGTACCCGTAAGGTGTGGAAAAAACAGTAAGTGACAGGCAACTCTTAACACTCTTAAAGGTAATTAACTTAGCCATAAAAACTCCAATCATAAGTATTTGACTTCAGATGCCTATGGCTTCCATACAACAGCAACAAAAGACTCACAATGTTTCAAGCCTATAGGTAAACAGTATTAAGGCAGACTGAAACACGCATATCCCTGTGTGTGTGTGTGTGTGTGTGTGTGTGTGTGTGTGTGTGTGTGTGTGTGTGTGTCTGTGTTTCTGGTGCTGTGCAGTAATTGCCCATCGGAAAACCTTGGCTCTCAAAGTCAGAGGATAATATATCAGTCAATAGCCGTGAAGAAGCCATTAAACACAGGGGAAGTTGGTCAATGCCCAGGAAAGAAAACAAAGTTCAAGCCTCTGTAATCTTCCCCTTTACAGTGATCAATATATCAAATTAAAGTTTCAGACTTAGAGAATGGGCAAATAATAAAAACGAAGTAGAAAAACAATTTCAGAGGCCAACTTTTTGAGAGCATATACATTAGACATGGCAAGGAAACTGGCAAACAGTGTGAGAGGGTGGGAGAGTGGTGGCCAAATAGTAGTCCTCAATAGTAGCATGTGCTTGTGTGTGTGTGTGTGTGCGTGTGTGTGCATGTGTGTGTGTGAGTCTGTGAGTGTGTGCGTGCGTGTGTGTGTGTGCGTGTGCATGTGTGTGTGTGTGTTCGTGTGTGTGCGTGTGTGTGCATGTCTGTGTGTGTGTATGTGCTGTATGACAGACAGAGGGAGATGAAAAGAGAAGGCGAAGGCACCCCCCCCATCCGAACTCCTCCCTCCCTATATCTCCCTCTGACACCGCTTGTCCAGGTAAGACTTGGGCTGTGAGAGGCCAGACGCGGTGCCTTGCTCTGTCACGCCGTACAGCTGGAGGTGCTTCCTGGCCCTGATAGTCTGACAAATGACACAGCGTTCACCCCCATAATGGATGGGACCCAGGTGTACAGCCCAGGTGCCTCGGCCAATCGACAGTGATCTGAATACTGAGCGACTGCTGCCTCGTGGGGGCGGCTCCTCATCTATAACTAACAACATCACATCCTGCCAGGGGGCTGGGCCCATCTACATAGAGTAGCTTTTCTTGTTACCGTGGTGGCAAAGGACCCCTGAAATTTTCATGGCCACTGAATTATTTAGACATAGGTTTGATGACAAAAAAAATGAAGACAAAAAAGAAACACAGATGCAATGTTGTACTTAAATGAAATGTAGAAAAGAGAGCGTAGCGGCCAGGAATGGTGTTGGTGGGTGGGGAGGGCTGGGATGGGAGATGTGTTTGAAATGCTGGACACACACACACACACACACACACACACAGAGGCAGACATTACTAGCTGTGCTTGAGGGCTGGCCATTGACTTTGTTATTCAGAGCAGGGGAGTCTTGGGTAGATGGCTGCTGTCTTTTTCACAGGCAGTTAAATGACTCTGCTGATCTCTGTCTGTCTGTCTGTCTGTTTGTTTGTCTGTCTGTCTGTCTGTCTTCTCCTCTTGTCCTTAAGCCAATGGATAGTGACTGAGAGTTCCAGATATTTCTCGGGATAGAATGGAGATAGCATGTTCCAAATGCTCCATTTTCATTCCCGCGCTGGATCCAGACACTCATTTATCATTCTCAAACTGGCATCATTTTGCAAATCATCTTTCATTTCTCTCAGTTTTGCTCTCTCTCCCCCTCTGTGCCCCGATCCCTCAGCTCCCTCTCTCTCCACCAGGTGTAAGCCTGTAATATCTCTCTTTCTCTCTCTCTCTCTTTCTCTCTCTCTCTCGTACACACACACACACACACAAATTAAACAGTAATTGTGTTTAGTCAGGGGACATCATTGCGAAGAGGTAATATGATATGCGTGCTGCCTATGTGTCATCTAACATGGGCAGAAGTGCTCTGAAGGTGGGCCTCTGTCTGCTGTCTTTCTGGTCCTATTAGGAGCCCACACTTTGGTATGCTCTATGCTTCTTCATTAGGACGGGGAAATTCATGAGGCTGGAGCTACACGCACACTCTGGAGAGGATCTGGATCAAAGCCACACTGGCAATCGCCTCCCTTGAAGTGGCACTCTTGTGTGTCTTGTATACCTGCATTGTATGTTTTGTTGCTGGCGGAGGAGTATTTGACAGTGTGTATGTGTATGTGCGAATGTGTGTGTGTGTGTGTGTGTGTGTGTGTGTACGTGTGTGTCTGTCTGTGTGTGTGTGTGTGATAGGGTGAGAGAGAAATATATAGATAGAATAGACAGATTAAGGTTTATCATAAATTAAATTCTAATATAACAGTCTTGTTATTAGCCTGCTGCTCTTAATACTCACTTAGGCAACACTGTGTCAGCACAGCAGTCCTGCTAATAAAGCTACTTTGCATTTGAATGTGAGAAAGAGAGAGAACCTGAGCATGTCTGTGTGCCTACACTCATACACTCACAGTAGAAGCACATACAGAAAAACAAAGCAAAGCAGAAAACGAAGGCAAACAGCGTGTGTATGACAACACTGACTCCTCTCAGGAAGTCAGGAAGCCCAATAAACACAGTGCCACCCAGCATCCACACGCCAGCTTAATCACGAGGCATTGTTCATTACGGAGATTGGGGAGTAACTCTGATTGAACAACGAGCTTAGCGCAGCCACTCGCAACTAATCCCTGGCACCCAGCGTTCTGGGCAGGATTGCAGGGAGGACGGCGGGTACGACTGGAGAGGTGACAACATCGCCGGAGTGCCTCGTGTTTACAAATCGAACAGCACACATGCCCCACTAAATACATTATCTGCGTTTCAGGGTTTTTTTCCTCCTACCAGCTTCAGGCGAAACAATTCAGTAAGACAGTGTGTGTGTGTGTGTGTGTGTGTGTGTGTGTGTGTGTGTGTGTGTGTGTGTGTGTGTGTGTGTTGGGGGGGAGGGGGTTGATATGAATGAGAATACTCACAGGAAGTCGTGAGTACAAAGCCAAATTCCATGGACACTTCCAAAAGTGTACACCAAGACGAACTGTTTAAGGGAGTCTGTGTGTTATGCAAATGTACCTTGCAATGCCATGTACTCAAAATGGTGGACTCCATGAGTGTAACATCATATCAGATTAAGTGAATGGTCACACAAAAGGAGAAAACATTCTCTTGCAAATTCTCTCTGTCTCTCTTTCTCCCTCTCTTTCTCTTTCCTTTTATTCTTTGTTTCACTTGCTACACAAACCCACTACAATACATCACTCTGCACCCAACTAATCATCGTCCACTTGTTGCATTCATCTAATCTCAGACATGTACATTTATCAGTGTCTCATCGGGCTTGCAAGAACACCTACTTTCCATTACCCATGTCCCACTCACAATGGTGCACATACAAAGTACAAGCTCGCACACGCACGCACACACACACACACACACACACACACACACACACACACACAATCAGTTCATCTAGGTGTATGCTTTTGGAAATTTCCATGGAATTCGGCAATTTGGAAATTGTGCTCACAACTTCCTGTGAGTATTTTCATTTATTACAACCCCCCTCCCTCCAACACACACACACACACACACAGATTACGAAGGGAGAACAGAGGTGTGTGTTTTGCTAATTTGGACCCATGCTTGTCTGAGTGTCATTTGTCCGGACCGTTTCTTCTCCATCTGTGTCAGGCGCCCCGGGGATTACTCTGCCTGATTGGCTAATGGCTGTGATGGACAATGCCGTTGTCAAATCGAAAGACTCCCCTGGGGACTCAGCTGCGGTAACACCCCGCATGATTCATCGTCCTGCTGCTCAGCCTTGAGTGCATGGGTGCTGCAACACATGCAAACAATTACATATCAATACAAAAGGATTAGAAACAAAACACATAAATAGACTACATTCATCAAACTGACGCACGGAAGGTAAATTGAGTATACCTCCCGTGCAGTCTAATAAATCAGCTTGCTCCTACACACATACATGACTACACTCCTATCCTATTCTCTTCAGGCTTATATTTTAATTGTCTCTGCTTTTCTTGTGTCAAAGTTTTTTTTTGTTTTTTTTTGTTTTTTTCAGCACCTTTTTCAGAGACGTGAAAGTAGCCTATACTATATGCCTATACTAGCCTATACTATACTATATTCAGTGAAAGTAGCCTATACTATATGTGTTAGCCTATACTATATATGTTATCACATTGCAATGTCAACTCAGCATTGTAGAATCCCAGTACTATCTATAAGGCCAGTTGAGTCTCTCAGGTTCTCACCTGTCTCAGGGAGAGTGTGGACACAGATTTGACCTGGGTCATCACGTGCTCTTCTTAATAGTGTTTGTTTGGTGTGTGTCTTAATTGCCGTCTGTCTCCGTGGTGTCGTATTCACACTTGAATGATATAGTCATCAGGCTATAATCCTCATCAGGATATAATCCTTGAATAGCTCATCCTGGATCTAATTTGAATTGCTTTGTAGTTACCGCTGTTGGAACAGACCCTGACCTGGTTCTATTATGGCCTGGTCCACCTATAGCCCTGATCCGGCTGTGATTCGGCTGTGCTCTGGCCCACATCTCCACCCATAGATGCGTAGAGGTTGTAGAGCAGGCCAACGACTGACAGGGGAGGGATATGCAGCAGGCTGGAGAGCGGGCGAGTTTCCCGCGTAACATCTGCCGCCAGGTGCGCAGCGTTGCTGATGACGGCAGGCAGGTGATGAAGGACCCCGCTCAGCGCAGACATTAATTGCTGCCGCCGCCAGATGCCAACTGCTGCCGCCCCAGCAGGTAGCCCACCATGATGGACGAGATAGATGGCTCTTTTCTGAAGTCAGAGGGATGGGGTGGGGTGGGTGTGGGGGGTTGTGGATATGGGTGGGAAAGATATAAACAAGTAAAAAAGGAGGGATGGAGGAATCAGCCTCAGCCCTTGACGAGTGCACAGCTGGTCTCCGTGACAAACTGAGGAGAACGGTGTTGCTCTCGTCTGCGGTGCTGCTGAGTGCTCTGTCCAGACTAAATGCTGCCATACGGCCAGTCTGGTGGAGCTGAGACAGAGTGCTTAGATGCCATCTGATTGGCTGAGATGCAGAAAATAACTCGTGCTATGCAATAATGTTAATGTAAGTGTATCAGAAGCTTTTATCCAAAGAGACTTACACTTGTCAACTATCAAGGACACCCCCTAGAGCAACTTAGGGTTAAGTGCCTTGCTCAAGGGCACAACGGTGACAGCCAGGACTCAAACCCCAATTTACAAGGCTACAAGCATGCTAGCCAGGTTCCTTAACCGCTATGCCACCACCGCCCATGTAAATGCATGAAACAAATGCTTTGCTGTAATATCATCACTGTTACTCATCAGAGGGCATTAGCTGCTATTTCCCCTGTGA
>PYXC01000813.1:2815000-2895000 GCA_015244755.2 Tenualosa ilisha
AACCTACATAAGCAGCCTAACACATAGGTTGGGTGACCAGACTGGGACAGTCCTGGTTTTGACTTGCCTGTCCCAAGTCCCAGTAAATATATGTTGGGATATGATGTGTCCCACGTATAATATGTCCCTGTTTTCAACAATCAGTATCAAATGGCCCCTGTTTTCAGCACTTCAAGGATGTAATGATCAATTAAGCCAACCTAAATGCATCAGAAAACATATACGATACACCATGATTTTTCAATCAAATACAGGAGTCTCTCTCTCTTTAATAAGGCTACCCTACCCTCTCCAGTAAGCCACGCAAATTTCTTTTGTGAGTGGGAGAACCAGTGAAAGAGTGGCAATTGAGACCGGGAGCGAGGGAGAGGGAGAGTATAGAGCATAGTTACTGTGTTGGTCCGTCTGTAGCCTATTATTTCAAGCAGCATAACATTTACCTGCTCAACATTGCTAATGTGCGTTAATAATATCGCTGATATTATTATTAGTTCGGTTGAAGGCATTTTTTAAGGAATTCAGTTTTTGGTTGTCCTGGAACACATTGTATATCTGGTGCTAGCTAGCTCCTGGTGCTAACTCGCTCAGTAAATGTCTGGACAACACTGACCATAGGCGTTTTTGATATTACATCAATAGGATTGTTTCTACACATTCTGTGGCTACCTCAAGGTATTTTCTGGGTGTTTTAATTAAAAAAATATTCCCACTAGCACGATTAAAGAACACATCATACTCAACCTTTTCACACTCATACACTCTTGTCTTATGTAAGCTAGGTGAGTACAGTTCTGTTTATCCCTTCTCAAAAATCACCATTGTGAATAATGTTAGAGAGACAAAGCTGAACTTGAACAACGAACACTTTAATAGAAAAAAACAACCAAGAATGATTAAAGTCTCACAGGCATGGGGTAAACTACATGGATGTTTGCACAGCTAATGCCTGTGGTATACTAAGCTTTACCTGGCATATACCATGAGCGTGTGACAAATAAAAAAAATGATGAGGGTTGCGTCGTCTTTGCGCAGCTCGTAACCTCCTATGTGCCATACCACGGTCATTAATACAGACACACAAAACGGTCCATAACAGTTTGGTCTATGAAGACCAGCATGAATTACATGGCCCATGGAATAAAATCATGGGTAACACTTTCTATGAAGACCATATCTATAGCGCATTATGAGCACATTCATAACAAACTATAATGTGCATCATAATTACTCAAAATGCATTATGACTACACTCATAATGCTTCATGATGCATTATATCAACAGTTATAAATAACTATAAATCTATCTTATAATGCCTTATAAATCCAAGGGTGTTATGAGTGTTCATGACTGGTTATAAACTACAGGCTGGTTGATGGGGCTTATAATACATTATGACTACTAATACCCCTCTATGCACACACCTGGATGATCAACTGTCGTAAGGGCTCATAAGTTGCTATAATGTTCCATGTGGGATCATAAGTTGTCAGTGTGTGCTTTAAGTAAAGTAAAGTTCATATGGATGCATCTATAATGCAGCACACCTCATCATAATGTTTCATTGTTGGGGTTAAGTAAAGTGTAACACATTTGCATGCATTTATAACAGTCTTTGCCGCATCACAAGTCATTAAGTCAGCTATGTAGACATAAAACATTGTTTTGGGGTTAAGTTCCTGTGCATATAAAACACTAAGTCTGAAAAAGACAACACATTTTTTCAAGCTTCATTTTAATAATGAAAACAGCTCTCTGGTTAACAAATCAACGTAACTCTTTTACCGTCTTTAAAAGTCAAGTGTGTAGGTGATTGACTGCCTGGTGAGACTTGCTAATCAGAAGCAATAGCAACTTGCAACCACTGTTAAAGTCTCTCTATTTACATTCATGAGTGTTAAATTTCCTTATATCATGAAGGAGCCGCCCAAGAATACCATATCTGTGACATCACCCAAGCCAGTACTTCCATTCAATAACCCTTAAATGTTCTTTTAATAGCGCTGTAGTCCGATTTCCTCTATGGCGCCAAACATCACATTTAAATGTTTGCCAGGCTCGCTCTAAATTCTGTGTATGACATTTGGAAACAGGATCTACAAAGTGTCTCTTGTGGCAGACAGTGTAATGATCATATCCTTCCTCTGAAAGAGCTCTCTTGTAAGCTCTCCATTCATCAGTCACAATGCTTGATCCTCTCTTAATATGGCAAAGATGGTCCGTGGAGCGCCTCCTGATGATATTGAGAATGGGTGTCCTGGTGGTATGTGATACTTCCAATATACCAAAAACCCATTTTTTATTGCGTCTCCACACTGGTCCCATCCTCCCACGGTTGTACTGTCAAACATTGATTGGGAAACACATCAAATGAATACACAAACTTTGTAATTCAATTTACATGGGTGTTCAAAAAGTCTAACTTCATTGTACACAGATGGATTCTTTAAATTCTGCTAGTCAAAGAATAAATCATGCAAATACAATCCATTTCAAATGGAATGTTTACTTCTGTACAGGTTCTATCAAAGAACGTTCTACCTAAGGTGCATTTCCACTGCAGGAACTTTGAGGTAATTTTACAGGGGCAGGACTATTGATGCATGTCTACCCTCCATGAACCTCCCCCACATAGCCGTTTACAGGAACGTTTATGGGTCTGAATGGATTGACTGTCTGGGTGTGGGTATTCAGATCAGCGCTGAAAAACTCCTGATGGGACTTGAGAGGAGGGTCGACGAAGGCGGCGTTCGACTCCATAGGAGCTGACAGAAACACGGTCACTCATACTGCTCCAGTGGTGGAGCTGAGTATCGCAGCCCCTGACGTGTATAAACACATGGGGGCCTGGGATGAGTGGAAGGAGAAATTGTCATCGTTTGCAGATCGTTGCCGTGCAGCGATGACCATGGAGATATAAGACAAAATTGCAAGAATGAAGGAGGACAGGGAGCTTCTCTTTCCGAGATCCTGGCCCCCTAACTGGAATCATAGATTGTTTACATAGTGTTTGAAATGTCTTAACATACTCCAGATATCATAGTGCTGTGTTGTAAGGTGTCCTTCTGATGTTTCAAAACTTTTGGGATGATATCTGGAGTATGTTAAGACGTTTCAAACACTATGTAAACAAACTGTGCCCCCGGTTAGAGGGTCAGGATCTCAGAAGGGCCTGAACAAAAAAATGACTGGTCTTATGGTACTGACAAGTCAACGGTAGAGTGAGCAATATAACTGCATGTTGAAATTGGCTGGAATTCCCCTTCAAGGTCTTTGCAGATTTGCCTTTGCAGATTTCGCATTTTGTGAAGTTTTTACAAATGTTTATTTTGTTTGATGTTTATCATTTCTTTTATGTTTACTTCTATCACGTCTGAAAATGGCTTCAGATGTTTTGACATTTCTGAAAATAAACCAACTTGAGAACATAGATTTTGTCTTAAAATGTATCATTTATGTTTTATGCCATAACGTTAGCAGACAGTTCTTGATGTAATTCTGTAGTATCTGACATCATGACTTGCCACATAGATTCTTATAAATGCATGCAAATGTGTTACACTTTACTTAACCCAAACAATGAAACATTATGATGAGGTGTGCTGCATTGTAGATGCATCCATATGAAGTTTACTTTACTTAAAGCACACATTGACAGCTTATGATCCCACATGGAACATTATAGCAACATTATGAGCCCTTATAACAGTTGGTCATCCAGGTGTGTGCATAGAGGGGTATTAGTAGTCATAATGTATTATAAGCCCCATCAACCAGCCTGTAGTTTATAACCATTCACAAACACTCATAACACCCTTGGATTTATAAGGCATTATAAGCTAGATTTATAGTTATTCATAACTGTTGATTAATGCATCATGAAGCATTATGAGTGTAGTCATAATGCATTTTGACTGATTATGATGCGCATTATAATTCATTATGAATGCGCTTATAATGCGCTATAGATATGGTCTTCATAGAAAGTGTTACCAAATCATGTTTGAGATATATGCATGGGCAGGTTGCTCTGCATTAGAAATACCATCATCCTTTCTCTCATGCTTATTCTACAAGAGGTTCAGCAAGATCAACAATCTCCTGAGTGTTGCACTAAGCAGTTAGACCTGATTATCAAGCCAAGAGTTAGGTAATGTTTTAATTCCTAAATGGCTGTAACCTTGATTTGAATTATGATTTGCTGCAGCCCTGCCCAAATGCTTAGAGTAAAAGTAATACATGACCCTTGCATGTGAACCTTGATGACATTCCTTGTATTTTTAATTTTGAGGTGCATTTATAAAAATTCCAGCATCCACTTCAGACAATGTTAAACTTGAATGCACACACCTTTATCCAAATGCTTTCGAATATTATGAGGGACATTTTATTTCAGTTCCAGCATTCATTTGAGACAAGGTTTTACAGCATGTTTGCATCTGAGAAACTTACATTCATTCGCACGGAGAAGAGCGGGCCGTTTGCAGGGACAGTGGACTAATCGTGGCCTGAGCAACATGAGCTCTCTGATTGAATGGATGGGGCCTTGGACGACTCACATACACACTTACACACGCACACACACACAGATATGAAACTAGTGTGCCCATGTGTTTGATTGAGCTGTGTGTGTGTGTGTGTGTGCGTGTGTGTGTGTGTGTGTGTATGTGTTCTAGGCACTATTCTTGTGTCCTCCACTACCATACACTCACACAAATCCACATAAATACAAAGGTAGAGGCTATACACCCTAGTTACACACACACACACACACACACACACACACACACACACACACACACACACACACACACACAGACATACACACAAAACCCTAGAATAGACAGCTCTCAAGTGTAGTTTGAAAGTGTGTGTGTGTGTGTGTGTATGAGTGTGTCCTCAGCAGGGGCTTGCGTTTAATTTCATTCGCAGCAGGGCATTAATACACCCACTAGACAACAGAACAAAAGACAGAAGCACTGATCATCAATCACACACATAAAACACACACACACACACACACACACACATTCAGTTCCTTTTTTAGAGTGGGCATCGTGCTTGTGTTTTTGTATATGTATGTGTGTGATTATGTGTGTGTTTGTGTGTGTGTCAGTCATTCACAGTCAAACAATGCCTCATAGCCTGGGCGTAACTTTGGGGGGGTTGACTTTGTTCTCTTGAATCTAAAGGAAGGCGATGAGTTCAGTTCTGTTTGGTTTCCTTCTTCGGGTAGAATTCTGAGATGATTTTGATCACATGCTGGGCCCAACATTTAAAGATAGCATGCACCCTGTGGAGAGAGTCTTAGGGGTTATACACAATGGTCTGCAAAAGCATCTGAATGCAAATGGTTCAAACACATAGACATAAACACACACTCACACACACAAACAGCTAGAGACAGAGAGAGCCATAAACACACACACACACACACACACACACACACATACACATGCTTCCATAAGAATACAGAGACAGAGTAAACTGGGTAAGACAGATACACTGGAACAAGACAGAGGATGGGGGATGGGGGGGATTTCAGAATGGAAGCCATGGACCTCACACCAGGAGGGAGTCAAAAGTCACCTACAGATATACACACCCACCCTCACACACACACACACACACACACACACACACACACACACACACACACACACAGAATACCTCTCTTTGTATACACCTCTACCCTAGAGACACACACTTCAAAGGTATCCTGCGTGACTACCCACCGAACATCAAGTAGAATAACACATCACACACTGTCCTTGGTCACTGATGTTACAAAATAAACAAAACAAGAGGGAAGGCTAGGGCTACATTAGTGACATAATAATGTACTTCATATCAAAATCCTAATTCAACCGCACAAAGTGCTACGCAGTTCAGACTAGATGCTGCTGTGCTTAGATTAGATGTAATACATATTCTGGTACTGCTTGGTTGGTTTCATGATGATGATTGGCTGAATCGTGTTCTAAGCTGTTGTCTAGTCTAGTCTAAGTCTAGTATAAACACACAGGTCTATCTCTTCCATATTACTAACGGCACTCTGCTTCTCGTCATGCCAAACAACACCCCTTAGCTGTTCTAGAGGGTTCCCACTATAAGTCAGACTTAAAATTCCATAACTTTTCCATGTCTTTCCCTGACTTAAAAGCAAAATTTCCTTGACCTTCACTATAGTTAAGCAATAAAGCCAGAGAGCCTGTTCTATACTGTGGACATAGCACACTGAGAGGTGTTGATAGGCATGAAGCGAGCAGACAAATTGGCAATTTTGGTCAACAATTCCTGACACACCGAAACACCAGGTCAAGTGAAACTCAGTAGGCATGCAGATCTACTTGAGGTGTAGAGCTACATAGGTTTTGGTAACTACCTCCCCCCATTCCTGCTGTGTGGTATATCTAGTTGTACAATATACTGCCAGGATTCGAAAATCACAACATCTCAAGCGAGGCATAAGAGAAGTTAAGCCTTGATAAAGACCAAGAAGGAAGTATGGAAATAAATAGATCACCTTTTTTTGTAGACAACTAATTCTCTAATATCCCCTCACATTGTCCACAAAAATATCAAATTCCTTAACTTTCCATGTCTGGAAGAAGCTGTATTGAAATTCTCTGATTTCCCTGAAATTCCCTGACCTGTGAGAACTTGATTCTAAATCCAGCACCAAACCCACGGCCTCTCATGGCTTATTGCTTAAATGAGGACACTGGAACTCGGGTGATCTCAGTGTGAGTCATTTCAGTCAGTTGAGTCAGTTTTGCAATTTTTATGCCGGCAATGAGTCAGCTGAGTTGTGATTCATTCACAAGTGTGTACTTCGTACTGTTAGTTCCAAATCAACGTCTTCTGGTCATTGGGTCAGTATAGCACATTCTAACAGCTATGCTTGTTACTAGGAATGTGTCTGTCTTGTAATGAATGTGGACTTAAGAAGGGTTTAATGGATTTGGGTTATTGGACACTTTAAATCCGTGACTCATTTATGGATGATTGATGCAAGTGAGTCAGTATTCGTTGAGTTCTATGACCCATACCTGATCATACCTGCTCCCTACACTTCTACAGTTTCTCCATTCCTACTCCTGCAAGTCCTTGGCCAATGCAAGTTTTATAGATTGATTTCACAATCGTTGTTGAAACTCAAATTGTTGGGTAAAACTTTTTATGAATTAGTAGCTAGGCATCATTCTCAGCTTTTAATTATGTTACTCTCCTAACTGGGCATTATTTTCCAATCCAAAGCCAGGACAAAACAAAACAAAATATATAGACATAAATATAATTAATAGTTATTTAGAATACAATTAAAAAATAAAACAACTGTGCCAGTGTCATTACATTCAATTTAAGGTTTGTGGGCCTAAGTCAATAAATGGACTTCATTAAAGCAAACGGCTAATTTTCTGACACCCAATCCAAGTATTTTTTCCATATCAGGACTGATATCCGATCAAAATATGAGATCGGTGCATCCCTAATAAAGGGTTATAATGCATTCATAACATCTTATAACTAATGTTATTAGTGTTCGTAACTGTTTATACATTCTAATGCCTGTGCTTAGAAGGCATAATGCTATCTTATAAGCCTTCAGAACTTAGTAGTGTCACAAAGCATAATAAAGCTTCAAATTGTTCATTGTTCTTTTTTTGCTCCATGGCTCGTTCCAAATAATGAAGAGTTACAAGTGCTCAGTGCATACTGAGCAAAGTGAGATGAAAGTAAAGTGAGATGAACTAAGTAAAGTGAGATGAACACATAATTACTCCTGAGATAAGTCAATAAGGTCCCATTACTCATAAAAGTATTCATAAAACATTATAAATGCATTCCTAAAGCCTGTGACACTTCAAGTTGTAAAGGCTTATAAGATGACATTAGAATGCCTAATAAGTACAGTCATGGGAATGTATAAACAGTTATGATTAGACCACAAAGCCGCCGCCAGTCACAGCCATTAATGCCATTTAGAGTTTCAGCCAAATCCAGCTAATAATTCTGTCAGTCAAATTGAGCTGCCATCTGAGATAGCTAAAAAAATTATTTGCATCAAAAAAGAATTATATCTATCATATAGACACACACACACAAAACTTAAATGATAAACTAAATCAATTTTGCACACTGGATTCACTATAGCCATGTATTCGTTGCTATGATACACAGGACTCACAGTGAATCAACGACCAATTAAAATGTATCATTTTCAGATACTGATGAGCAGGTGCTTCTTATGCACTGCCTGTGCGATCATAGACAGTAAAGGCTACAATGCATTTTTTTCTCACATCGAAATAGTCAACTTCAGCCACTTATCCAGAATTTCCTACGGGATAATAAAAGCATTTATCATTTGTAGCTATGAAAATTTTGGCAGCTGCAGCAGCCAATTTTGGTTTTGGCTGAGCCAGCTATCCAGCCAATAACTTCATCAGCCGGCCATTGTTCTCAAAACAAATGGCCTCGGGGTCTAGATATGAACACTACTGACATTAGTTATAAAACTTTATGAATTCATCAGAACCCTTTATGAATGCGTTTATAATGCTTTATGAATACTGGGCTCATAGAAAGTGTTACCGTAGAATGTTTCCCTAGTATTAAAAAAGGCCAAAGAAGCTTACAACGATGATAATTTGTGACACTTCGAGTTGTACAGTACTCGGCTTCCTTGAACAATCAATATGTGTTGATTGACAACGGATGATTCCTTCAAGTCTTTTGTCTGTGCTGCTGTGTGAACCTCAGAGATTATTTGTCAGATACTTGGCAGCCCACTGTGTCAGCTGTCATTATTCATTATTATTATGCTCATCCCTGCTGGTTTCTCCATGCATCTGTCTGGAAGGACTCCATGTTGTGATTTATGCTGTGGCCCGTGTACAGCTACATACCGTGAGTTATGCCCTGTGAAGGAGAGATAATCTGGTTTGTAATAATCCATCCTGAGGTCGTGTGGAAGCGTTCGAATGTGCCCAGCCATACAGGCTCCTTAGGGTCTTCCCTAGGGCACTATTGCAATGACACTGATGGGATTCAGTGTCTCTCTCTTCCATCTCCCTTCCTCCCTCCTCTCACTAGTAGGACACGCTCTCCAGGCCAGAAACTACGCATCCCATGCTGACCCAAATTGCAGGCCTCTGCTAATGCTGTCAGATGCCCTTCGTTGTGCTGACCGTCACACGGGGTGTAATTACATTCTAAACGATTGTGCACGCACAAACCACTGTAGCATTGAATTCTTAATCCACACAAATCAGTGACAAGGAAAGAGAAATTGAGAGGAGAGTGTGATACAGAAGAAGGGAGAGAGAGAGAGAGAAAGAGGAATGCAAAGGAGAGAAAGGAAAATCTAATCAAGAGGAGAGGAAGATGAAAAAAGAAGAGAGAGAAGAGAGAGAGAGAGAGAGAGTGAAAAAAACACATTCACTCAGCACCCCGTCTGCTGATAAATGCACGCCAGCTCCTCTGTGCCCCGGGTGTCCATTTATAATATTTGATTATTTATTTATTTCCCAGCTTAATCTGCATAATCATTTTGGCTATAGGTGATCTGGAGAACAAGCTGCCATGCAGTCTCCCTCTAGTGTATTATGCATGAGAAGAAGGGACGGGTGCTGGCGATGCCAGGGGTTTACAAGATATGCAACGGTGGAGGTTGGCCTGCGCTCGGCTTTATCGCGCAGGCACCCTCTCGGACAGGCAAGAACACAGCATGCGTGTGTGATAAGTACAACTGTACAGAATGAATTCCTGAAGATGAGCAACTTAACATCTCTAGTCATGTTTGCCCTTATTAAAAATAATGATTTTTCAAAAGAAATTCCTGTTTAACAAATATCTGTAGGGGAATTCAACAGAATGCAGCTAAGTTAACACGGACTTGATTTACAGAATGTTGTAACATTAATTAAATCTTCATTATCTCAGTCTGGGCAATCTTTATGATTTACTTTACTTTAATTTAAAGCTTTAACAATTTACCATTGTATATATACCTACTTAACAGCTTATATGTGTAGTAAAACTAAATTTGAATTAAGTTGAGATTTACAGATGACTACACTAAGGCAAGTAAGATGTAACATTTTCCACCTGACTGAAATAGTTAATTTTTTAATGCTTAACCCTCCTAATGTGCTCATTTCATGGTTACAACTTTGGTGTTCAGAGTATTTTTAACTTTTTTAAAAACATTATCATATTATCCTTGATTATCATCAAATTTTGTGAAAGACCTTGGTAAAAAAATTTAACTGGAACACAACAGGAGGGTTAAACGCATTTAAACGGGACATAGAATAGATGAATGGAGCATTGTACCCATTGTATTGTAATATATTCAACTTTACTTTATCAAATATAAGCTCAAGTGCAATTTTCCAAGACTAGTTAAAACCTTACATATAGGCTGTGTGTTGAACTCAGTCATTGAACCCTGGGTATTGAAGCCATGGTCCTTTTGGCTAAGTGGCACCCTCTTTGGTAACTACTATTGAAGTATAATTGCTTGTGCTATTTGACATCACATGTAGGCGTTCTTCTAATTCACCCATTTTTCAGTGGCTAAATCTAAGTTCAAGACTTTCAGACTTGAAGGTGGGCACAGCCATGTCCCATGTTCATGATGGCTCTTTGGCCATGTGCAACCTCTCCTAATTCACCAAAGCCAAAGCAAACATGGTTTTCCATTCTATGTCTCCTTTAATGTATGTGCCATATGTGATAGAACAAGATATTATTAGAAAAGCCAGACCAAAGCTGGTTCAGTGGACAGCTGAACAACACAGTGCTTAGACATTTTTAACATGAAATCAACACAGCTGTTGTATGTTCATTTCAGAGAATGAAATGTCTGCGTAGCATGTGCAGTTTCTTGTATGACCGAAAATGGGACTCAGCTTCCCATCATCCATGTCACCATCTTGAACATGCAGTATCATCCATTTTTCTTAAAAACACTGTACACTTACTGTACACTTACACTTACTGTACACCTTAATTGTTCTCACACATACCCAACATTTAAGTTTTTACAATAACTACAGAGATGCAACTACAGAGATGGATATCTTTTATTTTTCGATTCAGGGAACAGGCTCTTAAGTTTCCTCTTACTATGTAAAAGAAAACAGTTTTACTGACTCGTCACTGCAGTATTTATTCCTGGATGGCGCACTCATCAACCCTGGAACCCTCCTTGCAATGCTGTCATGTCAAATCTGCATTTCCATTTGTGATTCATTACATTCCCACCCAGACACACAATGGTGCACTTGTAGAACAGAATGAGCACTGCATGCAAAGAACGACTCCGTCTCCATCCTTTTTGCACCTTTCTTTTAACAGGCTTATTCTCTGCACAGGTCCCTCGCCACATTCATCCTCACAACACGCAAGCCATTAGAAGACACATGCAAATCACCTCCCTGTTTGGGGCCTTGGTGAATGCTTTGCACGCCCACAGGTTTCTTCAGTGACACCTGTTGTTGTGTGTACCCTGGGTCTTTGGAGCCCTTTGCGTGCTTAACACTGACAAGGCCTGAGGCGGTGGACTCCAGTGGTGCCTAGAGAAGAGGCTGATGAGGGGAGAGGGTCATCCCCAGCCGTGTCCACTGTGTCTGGATGAGACTAGCAGGCAGTCTGGCTTGCTGGCTGGCTGGCTGGAGCCTAGCTGGGGCCCTGCGCTGGAGCTGGTGCTCTGGCTCGTGACTCAGAGGGGAGATGTGTGGTGCTTTAGATTGGAGATAAATGACTTCATTAAAGCAAGGCTCGCGCTGTGCCGCAATGAGCCGCATCTCCCCCCCCAATCCCGCCAGCAGAGATTAGCCACTTCATAAATCAATAGGAGGCTGGCAAAGAAGAGTCACAGCACACAGACTAAGCAATGAAGGGAGAAAGAAGCCACACTACCTGTAGGCTTTGATTCCAGATGAAACTATGGGGTAAAGATGAGGGACAGCAGACATATGGACACGACCATTTTTCTTCAAACTTCTGATGGAGAGCTTATTACGTGCCTGTGTAAAACAATAAGCATTCTTGAATGGGCTCTTTATGCCAGATGCTCAGGTGACGACTGCTCTCAGATGCTCTCTCCACCAGAATGGCATCACGCTGAGCAAATCTTGTTGAAGTGCCTTTCTACAACCAGGGGCAGGCCTCACTTCTACTCGTGTTTATGCTGGCCTGGTTCAGCACAGGCCCCATGCTGGTAATTGAGTGGAGCTCCTCGCGTGACCTTCTCTGTCAAGAGCCAAATGAGGGCCATCATTCACGCCCGCCATTACTGGCGTGTCCCCCCGTGAATAATGCAATTTGTATCCTCCGTAGAGCGCATCCAGAGCAACTCAACCCACTCCAGTGAACAAACACCCCGCGTCAGGGGCTGGGAATCCACTTAACAGCTCCTCCAATGCGGCCGGAGCCCGAGGAGGCTGATCCGAGGCACGGATCAGGGTCTGTTCCTACTCAGCCTCACTGACCCAGCTGCAGCTGTCAGGCTCAGTGTGAGACTGCTTCTCCGTGGTGATGTGGTTCTGATGTGAGCAGCTGACCAGTCCTTGATAGCAGGGTAAGCTGGTAAACTTAAAGAAAATCAGACTCTTTGTTAATCAAAGCATTACATGACAATGGAAAAAAGAGCCCTTTGTAATAAATTGGATCCCTCTAGAGGAGTTTATAAATTAAGTCTGATGTTTGTCTGAGAGAGCATCAAACTGTGTCATTTTGAGGGAAGCTGAAGTATGGGGAACCATCAATGAATCTAACCCACTGTCATCTCTCTCTCTTCCTCTTGTTTTCTGTCACTCTTCATTGCCCTATCCAAATGAAATCTATATCTCCACAAATGCAATTAAGTGCATTCATTGTAAGTTAATGATTGGTTTTGTCTTCATAAATATGTTCTCACAGCACTATATAAAGGATTATTTAAGCTAATTGAGAATGAGGAAGTGCCTTGTCTTGGTATTGCTGTACAGGCCTACTCATTGAAACCATGTCAGATTGTCAGATAATTTAGTCTTAGTTGTTCTGAAGCAAAGAATACAGTTTTCATAGGAACATGCGATAATAATTCAGAACATTTCACATAAATACTAATGCACACATCTGACCAAATTTTTATTATCTGACTGTCTCAGACATTGTTATAATCAAACATTTTGTGATTCATTCATGAGCTTCAGCACAATTCAGACTTGATTGTTATTGGCCTTGTTGCCATTTTCTCTGTTATTTTGCGGCCTGAAACCCCAGATCTCCTTGCATAGTTTTTATCATGGGTAATATGATTGGTAATTATAGGCTGATAATATGTAACTAGTGTCATAGCAATGAGTTGGTAAAAATATATTAAAAACATAATTCATAACACTTCGCAAATTAAGCTACATAATAGCTCCAAAATTCCTTTTAGAAATAGCATAATCGGCATTTCTTTTGCATCAACGATAATTATCTTGGAGTGCTCAATTTTTCTCTTTTAACTAACGTACAATTACCATGAGCTCTGGTATGTTTACAGATAACCCGGAGATTGCAAATGCAAAGCTAAAGTCAGTCTGAATTGGGTGACTATCTAGATTATTGCTTTGAAGAAAGCAATTGCAAAGCCATAATGACACACACCGATGCTTGCAATGCAGCCTTGTTATCTATATTGATGCTTGAGAGAGTGATGTTACTTTACAGTAAATGAAGATAAAATGCTGGCAGATTTTTTTTTTCGTTAAATAATGACTGTATACTCAATTTCCATTAGCTGCTTCAATTCTCATTAGCACACATGGCTGATGCTCTCTGATTGTGATATCACACACAGATTACTAAACAAACATCCTACATGGCAGAATTTCAATCACACAACCATTATATCAAACAGTAACAAAATAGTGACAGACACTGTCTTACCAGTTCTTCACTCTAAAACACTTAAGATTTACTCATGAAGCAGACGAAGAAAGAAAATGCTCAGTGTCATCTATTCACACCTCCCAGGGTGTCTGGGGGCATTTATTGTAAACGTCTCCACACACCAGTTCTGACAGCCTTGAAGAGCTTTCAAATTCGACACTTTCGTTTGCCTCTGCACATCGGCAGCACTCGGCAGGCAGCGATTATAGCATAGTAGCCTGCGGAATCACCAGTGGATTGTATGGAATGGCTTTGACAAAATAGACTTGAATCATAATCAACAGGCGATGGCGGCGGCAGAGTTCGGTGCTGGTGGGCGGGGTTGTGTTAAAACAATGGAATGGAATGTTGGAAGCACAGTGCTCTGCACTTTGTCGGATCCGGTGCGCGGAGGCTCTTAAGGCTTTTGTGAAATCTCCAACGGTAAGCTGGGCATTGCTGTCTGGAGGTGTGAGAGTGGGAGCAGGCTGTGGAGGTCAAAGACAAGCCTATGTCCTATGGGGCCTGAGGATGTGAACACAGAGACACTGTGATCCCTCCCATACACACAGTGTCCCCAGGGCAGACTGGAAGACAGGTGGCAGAGTGTGTGTGAGTGAGGTAAGGGTGCTATGAGCATGTGTGTGCGGAGTGGGTGTATGTTCAGTGTGACAGAAAGGATCAGTGACGGGCTGGCTGGTGTTTATCGGGGGCCGGGTGCTGTCATATGGAGCATGACTGGAGACAGCTATGTTTCACACTCTCATAGCTGGAGGTACATGTACTTAGCTTTGGGGAAAGCGTGGGGAGATTGTTTTGTTTGTTTGTGTGTGTGTGTGTGTGTATGTATGTGTGTGTGTATGTGTATGTATGTATGTGTGTGTGTGTGTGATGTGTGAGAGAGAGAGAGAGAGAGAGAGAATAAGAAAGAGAGATTGTGTGTCTGTTTGCAAGACAGATGGGAGGAGATGTTGGCTTCATCTCATCAGACATATATGACACATCAGACATACAATGTAAGATGACATCAGACATACAAACTAAGTTCTGCCTGTCAAACAGATAAACTGCAGACAAACACAACAGAGTTCAAAGGAGTGGAGAGGAGAGAGAGAGAGAGAGAGAGAGAGAGAAAGAAAGAGAGAAAAAAGAATAAAATAACAGAGTAAATAAAAGACTGCTCATTCATTCCAAGCCATACACACACAATCATTAATTGATGACAGGAGGGAAAGGAGATAGAGAGATGACAGAGAGAGAGAGAAAGAGAGAGAAAGAATGAAGATGAAAAGAGACAAGTGGGCTGAAGGTTGCAGACATCGGAGGATTCTAGAATATGGAACAAAAATAACTGCACAGGACTGCTGGCTATGACAAAGGTGCAGCCAGCAATGCTAAATGATTTGTACACACATTAAGACTTTTTCAAACATTAATTTAATGTGTCCTTGTGATCTGCTAGCAGTCCATTTCTCCAAGTCAACTAGGAAAAAAAAAGAGGACAGAGAACTGTCCCAAACATATAGTGTGAAGCTTCCCAAGGAACACTGAGGGGAGTGCTACCTCTGGCATGTTTTGTTTGGTTTTATGTTCAGTTGTAGGTTCAATTACAATGCAGTGTTCATTTGGCAAAAGCACCTGCTGAGAAACTGAAGCATAAACATCCCCATAAACAAACATGATTTCCAGCATCGCTAATGGGACCTTTAATCAAATAAACTGCACAGCTCAGTTGGAGCAAATACACAACTGAGGATTTCTCTCTCTGCTTGTCACACACACACACACACACACACACACACACACATACACACACACACAAGCATCACACAAAGTGTGTGTGTACACCGATGCAGCCCCAGACACAACAGTGTTCTCTGTAGCCCACTGGGTGGTGGTCAGTGAGGTGTTACATCTTTCATACCTGGACTTTAAAGGTCAACGACTGACCTTCTCCCTGCTAAGCTCACATTACTGACAGGGATAAATCAGATTGTTTGTTCATATGCGTTTCTGTTTGTTGCTTTTTTTTCTCTATCTGTTTCTATCTGTTTCTCACTGAATGTGTGTGTGTGTGTGTGTGTTTGTGTGTGTGTCTGTGTGTGTGTTTGTGTGTGTGGTTGTGTTTGGTGGATGCTTGTGTGTGCGTGCATGGTTGCTTGCGTGCGTGAGTGAGTGTGTGCATAGATCATGTTTCCCTCCTGGTCTCCTCAGGCCTCTTCATCTCTGTGTCTGTTCCTGTGACTGTGACTGTGCCTGTGCCTGTTCCCTCCCTGTGCTGTTGCCACTGCCACAGCCTCTCTGCCAGGACCACAGAATGCTTCTCTTCCCACCAAACACGGCTGCATCTGCCATCTGTGATGGCCATCCAAGCAGACTGCACTGGCAGCCATACAATCAGCCAGGCAACAGGAGCGGTCGCCCGGGCAGCTGAGCAGGGACTGCGTCTCTCCCAAAACACTGCTCAATTAGGGGCGGCGCGAGTCGTGTAAAGAGCTTTTTCAGGTCTCAAAGGCGCATCAGATCTCTCAGTTTGTTTGCCTGTCCACACCACACACACACAGGCACACACAGGCACACACACGAAGAAACTCACTAACGCAAACAGATTGCATTTTTTAAATATGTCAATTTAATTCTCCTGACGTCTCTTGTCTTGCTTTATCTGTGTGTGTGTGTGTGTGTGTGTGTGTGTATGTGTGTGTCTGATTCTCTTTCTCTCAGCTACTCTCCTCTTTGACCTGAGGGATTCCACACCACCATGTACTGTAGCTTGTTAGATTTGTCAGAGCAAGATCGAAGAGAACCTCTACACATACACACACACACACACACAAACACCACATACACACATTTGCCTGGCCAACATAAGACCCCACGTAAAGCCCAGTTAAAGGCATACTCCCCAGCCAAGCTTTCACATGCTGTAGCCGTAAGGAGACAATAAGTTTCTTACTGTTAACCAAATCTTGTGTTTAGCTAACCACAGGCAGGGCCAGGCAAAAGCAACACAAATCTGCACATACCATGGTGTTTTGTGTTTTATTAATCATTAAGATATAATGTTACCACAATGATGGATGGACAGTGGTACTCCCCCACATGTTGGAAAGGGTGGTGGCTGCGTAGTTGTTCAGGAACCTGGCTAGCATGCCTGGAAACTGTGGAGTTGAATCCCAGTTGCCACCATGTGCCCTTGAGCAAGGCACTTAATCATAAATTGCTCAAGGGGAGACTGGCCTTGAACTAATTGATAGCTGACAAATGTAAATCGCTTCGGACAAAAAGCGTCTGCTAAAAGCATAAATTTAACATAACGTTGTAAAACCCATGCTTTTGTTTTTGTTGTGAAATGATTTTCAATATCAGTAAATAAGAAAGAACTAGAACCATAGCTAGAATAACTCAGGTCAGGTCAGGTCAGGTCAGGTCAGAAGAGTTAGACCAAAGCTGCTGCAGCTAATAAGTACTGTAACCATCACTGCCCTCTAACCAGTAATCCAGTTTTGATTGACTGAGTATGTTGATATCTTCAAAGATTTACCAAAAGAAGTGATCACTTATTATCTTTAGATTTTTCTCTCTCTCTCTCTCTCTCTCTCTCTCTTTCTCTCTCTCTCTCTCCGTCCCTTTCCTGGGTTTGGAACTGTCACGTATCACTGTGTTGGCTGGCCTGCTCCTTCTGCAGGTGTGTGTCAACGTGCATCCCACCTGGACGATTATTGTTTTTTTTTTTTCCTGCTCTCTCTCTCTCCCAGAATCCCCGGCGGCCCAGCGTGTGGGCTGCTGCCTGCCGAGATGGAGGGAGGTTAATAGCATTAGTTCCCTTTCATTGGGCTCCGTAGGACCGCTTGTGGCTCTGACCAAGCGCAAAATACCCCCCTGAAGGGGAACTCCCCCTGAGGCTAAGGGCAGAATGGGCACTTAGTCTGATTTGAGGTACACAGAACGCCTCCCCGCCACCCCCATCCCCATCCATTCCCTCTGCCTCCGCCTAAGGCATTCTCACTCTTGTTATCTAACAGCAGAGCAAGAGAGCTGAAATATCTGTTCTGGCAAAGGGAACGCAGCTGAGAGCAGACTGCCTGAATTGTCCCGAGGATCGGGGGCCGGAGGTTGGGGGAAGAAAGTAGTTTTACACGAATGGGCTGACATGACTGGTTCATTGAATTATTAACTGGACACTTTTTGACTTCCTCTTCCTTTTACAAGTACGACTGCGATGGGGGTGGTGGTGACGGTTGGGGGGGGGGGGGGGGGGGGGTTGAGGCGAAGAATCTGAACATGCTCACAGTGTGGGGACCAAGAAGAAGGGAGGAGGAGGAGGAGGAGGAGGTGTTTTTCAGTGGCACTGTGAGCAACGGTCCGGCTCAGATCAGCATCTGTTTGGCTCCATTGATCCAGCAGCCTCTCCCCCCTATGCCTGTCATCCACCACATGTTACCACCAGACACACAATCAGACACGGAGGGAGACAGGGTGAGGGGCATGAAGGCAGAGAAAGTACACAGGGAGTCTAATGAAGAGAAAGAGAGAGAGAGAGAGAGGGAGAGGGTATCTGGCAGAAATAGAGGAAGAGGCATAGAAAAAGAAAGACATTGATGGAGAAAAGCTATGAGAAATAAAGAAAGGATTAGAGAGAGAGAAAACAGCCAGTGTTTTTGCTGGTATTCAGCTTGTGAAAAGCAATTGAAGGCTTGGCAATACCTTGCCGTGGCAGCGCTAAAGCATGTGGGTGGTGCATGGCTGTAACTGGACTAATTGTCCATTCCTGAGGACATAAAAAGCATGTCTAGGAAGCATTGATGTCACCACCACTCCTTGCTGCAGACATCCCTCCACCCCCCCGCCTCACTCTTCCACTTGCTTCCTGTCTGACCTTGGGTTGGACTCAAACCCAGGTCCCTGGGTTTATGGCACGATGCCTTAGCCCGCTGAGACACGATGCCCTCTCTCTTCACTTTCCTATCACTAAATATGCCAGAGAGCCAAAAGAAATCAAACAAAACCCCCCCAAAAAAATCTGTGAAAAGTGAGTCTCTTTACTGCGCGTTGCACCCCATGAGGTCGGGTCATAACTCATAAGAGTGAAAGCAATCTGAATACGGAGCTCTCACTTCACCTGCCATCTCGTGCCTTCTCACCACCAGTCCATCTGCCTGCTTGCTATTCACTGTCAAATCCCTCAGCTCCATAACAATACCTTTCCATAATTAATCTTATATGAAAGGCCTTCTGCTATGCACATGGAAGCAAGCAGGTGGCTCTGTTTGAGCCCCAGATAGCGTCAGTCTTCCTTTGGCGTATGTTATTCAGCCCAACCCAGAGCAGGCTGCTACCTCTTTCACAGTCTCACACACACACACACACACACACACACACACACACACACACACACACACACACACACACACACACACACACACATACACACGCACACACACACATACAGTTATGCATACATGCAGTGTTGTAGTCTGCTGTAGTCTAGTTTCCTATAGTGGATATACTGCCTGTGACTGTAGTGGTTATACTATCTTGTACTATTACAGTGTTGTCCATATTACAGCCTATGTTTTACCAGATATACACAAACCCAAGAACCTTTTAAGTGGTTATACAGCGTTTACCTGCATATCACATAGACTACCGCCCTGCATACATGCATACACACACACACACACACACACACACACACACACAGACACAAGCACAAACACGCACACGCACACACCTTCATACATGCATACAGAGAGAGAGAGAGAGAGAGAGATAGAGAAAGACAGATAGAGAGAGAGAAAGAGAGACAGAGAGAGTATTCTATTGGCTTGTGTTCCTTAGGGCAGGCCACCACTTCTTCCCTCCACAAACACTCCACTTCTCCAAAGTTTCAAGTTATCGCCCTCTGCCCATACGGCAGTCACTTCCGAATTACTGTAATCATGCTAAGCTCTCTGCATTCCCTGCTTATCAGGTGATGCACAGAATACACACACACACACACACGCACACACACACACACACACACACACACACGTACACACACACAGACACACACACGTACACACACACAGACACACACGTACACACACACACACACACACACACACACACACACACACACGTACACACACACAGAGTCTGCTCCATACATTTAACTCTCTTTATGTTTTGAAATTGCTCTTAGTCTTTCTCTCTCTCCCTCTTCCCTTGGAGGCGAGTGGTGCACATGCCTCCATAGGTGAATGCTGGCTTTTGTGTGCTGTGCTCAGCCTGCTCTTCTGTGTCACAGGCACAGATAGCACTGAGATGAGGTCTCGCCTTACTTGCCTATCTCCTTGGAGCAGCAGCAGCACACACACACACACACCTTTGAATTCTCCACCCCACCCCCAACCCTCAACCCCTCTCCATACCCACTCCCAAAAAATAAATATGGAAAAAAAAAAATAGAACGAAGCAATAGTTAACCAATTCATCCTTCCTGACCCGCACTACCAACCTTGTGAAAATGGTGATAAACTGGCTTGAACGGTGGCTGGACTTGATTCATCTTATCAAATTATTAAAGCACCGCTTCATTTCGCCATGGCTGTCAGTCCCAGTGCCCACACAACCTCTCAGGGACAAAGAAAGTAATACTGTGGCCCATGGTTTGATGTTGCACAGATATTTTGCTGTTTTAATTAAAAATGGAGATATGTTAAACATGCAGGCCAAGTCTGCAGCCTGGCGGATGTGATTGATGCAGCAGTGGGGCAAGCAGTGCTCGTGTACGTTGGTGATGATATACTGACGTATTACATAACGGCACTAGTAAAATTAAAAAGGAAAGTTTCTTTTGAAGAACTTCATGGCTATTTAAAGAGGAGGAAATCTTTCTCTGCCTCTTTTTATTCCCTTTTTATTCTCTGTCTCCCTCTCTCTCTCTCTCTCTCTCTCTACATTTAAACTCTGTATGATGCAATGTTCAGTCTTTTCCCATATGACTAGTGACATTCGTTACCACAGTCTTACTGCTACAGATGACTGTTTTATATCGCAGGCATTTTATGATCTGCAGTAGTTATGGGGGACATAAGTTAAGTGATCCGAACATATGAAATTATGGTGAAACCTTTATTGTCACAATGCTAACATTTAAACTAATTTAATTTTTTCTTACGGTTATTGTGGGTTTTCTCACACAATCTGAAACAATCAGGTCTAATTCTCCAAGATCGGTCTTGTGTTACTGGTGGAAATCTGTAAGCTCATGGCAGTGATTCACACCATCCATGGCATACTGACAAGAACTTGTATGTTTTCTGATTGACCATAAGGCGGAGAGATCAAGTATAGTTCAAGTACAAACTTCTCTGCCCTTCAAAGCCAGTGGTCTGTATATCTCACGTGCCAGGTGTAATTTGCCTTCTACCTGAGTAATCTAAGTGAAATATCCTTCTCAGTGTGAGAGGCCCTCTCCTGCCATGCAATTTTGTATCATCACCGTCTGATGAATAATCCTGCAGTGAATTGCCACCTTGTACAAGAACACAGTGATTTGGCAAATGTGAACATGCTTATCAAAGAGGCCTGGTTTGGAGTCTATCGGTAATGCAACCATGTCCTACGTCTTTGATCTGGAGTTTTACTCAGGCACATCTTCCCTTCCAATTTACTGCTCCCTCGCTGCTCTTTCACTATGGAAGTGTGGATAACAAGAAGAGAAAAACACAGGTGATCCATAAATAATTGTCTCTGTTTTACAAGTGCAATACATTTCAGGTAAATGTGTGTAGGGGGAAGAGAGATGAGACTGTTTTGGGGTCAGATTGTAAATATGACTGCAGGGTGATGATGGTGACAAGGAGGACAGTGAAAATAAGATTTTGCGTGTCAGATTATTAAAGTTTGACAGTAGAGGAGTAGGCATGTGTAAACAACCCATTCGTTTGTGTGTGCGTGTATGTGTGTGTGCGTGTGAGTGTGAGTGTGAATGTGTGTGTGTGTGTGTGTGTGTATGTGTTAGTGAAAGTCAATATCATGTCTGCATTTCATGTACCCCATCCCCACCCCCTACACATACACACACGCACACACACACCTACCAACCTAATCAGCCAAGATTTCATGCCTGTCAGCGGATGTCCTTAATTTAACAGGTGTGGGTGTTTGGGCTCCAGAAAAGAGAAGAGACACATCCTTCGGTAGACAGGGGAGCCTCAGCGCTTCTCTCCCCCTGCACAGGTGAATGGCATGGGGTTGCGAGTGTGTGTGTGTGTGTGTGTGTGTGTGTGTGTATGTGTGTGTGTGTGTGTGTATGTGTGTCAGGGCTGTCTCCCCACATCTCCCATTAGCACACAGTGTCAAACCAGCAAGCGAAAGACGCTCCGGCTTTGCTGTCAGAGTGGCCCTGCACAGCAGAGAAGCTGCTATGTGTTCGCCTGCAGACAGCACAGCACTGCACAGCACAGGACGGAACAAGACAGCTCAGCACATTGTACAGTACCCCTGCTAGAATAACCTCAACACGCTGCCTGAATATTAGCATGAAAAAATACTCATGTTCATTGGATGTTGTCCTTTTTTCTCCATGCGACTTTCCTACATGTACAGTAGCTGTAGATGCAGTGGCTTTTCCATTCCCATGCTAACATAGGACTGCTATTTTTGCTATGCAGCATGAGGAGTAGCCTCACGAAAGCCTACCAGGCAAGTAGAGTAACTGATGAAGACTAAAGCTAATCTGAATCTATTGCATTTGTTTTTTCAAAGCGCAAAGCAGATGTTTGCGTGAAGTATTAGCAGATGGTTATCATATATTTAATAAACACAAGTGATTGTAAATAAACTGACACATCTCGTTCTTGCCGTAATGAATTGAGACATTTGCGGAAAATCAATTGCATTTCAGACCAGTGAGCTTTGTGTGTTTAAGGATTTCAGCTAATTAGATAATAGTGTAATAAATCAACAGCTTAGCTTTTAACTCAATGTGATTTTGTGCTTTTAGAACCAAATGAACGTGTCGTGTTTATTAGAATAAATGTTGATGTGACATGACGTGTTCACATCTGAACATTTCTTGCCCTTCAAGTCCAATTTCTGTTTCACAATACTCATTTCTGTCTCTCTCTTGAGAATGTGCATACAGTATACACTAGAGGACACATACACACACACATACACAGATTACTACTCATCTTGATATGTTCTGACATTATCATTCTGCTTCTGTTCGGAGAGGAGGCTGGGATAGAGAGAGAAAGAGAGAATGAGAGAGAGAGAGACAGGGAGGGAGAGAAAGAGAAAGAGTGGGAGTGAGAGAGAGAGAGCGAAAGAGAGAAAGCACCATGTCACAACTCTCTAATAGACCATTACTCTAAATAATGTCCATTTAATACATGACTAATCAAGTGGTCTGCATCACATGCTTGATCTCAGGGTGACCATCTCTCTCTCTCTTTCTCTCTCTCTCTCTCTCTCTCTCTCTTCTCACGAACAAGCTAAATTGAGAATGGTAGCAAGGGTGGTGCGGGGGCAACTTTTTCGCCTGAGACTTTTTGTCTTCCACAGATAATAGATTCTGGCCATTACAATCTGCCCTTCATTGATTTAATGCTTGGCAACATTAGTGCTAGATGTGTCCCCTGCAAATGTGCGTCAGCGAAGGAGGAAGAGGGGGAGGAGGAGGAGGAGGAGGAGGAGGAGGAGGTGGATAGCCAAACAATAATGAGAAGAGAAGTTCATTCTGCATGGCTGCGCCTTCGTACAGGCCCAGACAGAAAAAAAAAAAAAAAACATTTGTGTTTACTTTTGGTCTCTCTTAAGAGCAGCAGGAGAAGGGCCATGTTAATACATCCTGCGGCTCCTCCATGCGGTGCAATGACTTCATCATTCATTCATCAGAGATCCCCTGTTGCTCCTCTCTGCCCTGCAGTGCGAAGGAAGAGCAAGAACAAGAACTAGCGGATTCTCCCCTATCTTTGCCTCCACATCAGATCAGCTGCATGGGCTCCTATGTGATTCAGCGCTGGGTCACACTGCCAGAGCTAAGATCGCTTATGGGCAATGGAAACATTCAGGAGATTTATGATGTTTTATCCTTTTCCCTTATTCTCTCTCTCTCTCTCTCTCTCTCTCTCTCTCACACACACACACACACATGCATACACACACACAAACACACACACATGCTTATATGTTATTAAGTTAGATTTTCCAACATCACTCACGCTGGCCTTCATCTGTATGTAGGCCGATACGGGTTGAGAAGAGACCCACCGTACTTCGAGGGCAACAGGCTGGGGTGATCTCAACAGCGACCGAAAGCCGAGTTCATGCTAAAGGGCTCAGGTTGGACAAAGGTACACATGACTTGTGCATGGTACAGGGTTCCACCTCAAGCTGGGTTCCGTCTTATGCCTCTTTCAAGCATCATCTCAGAAGGACCTCTCTTACACCACAAATGCCCCACATGAAAGCTGTGTCTACAAACCAGCAGCAAGAGTTTAACAAATCTGATCTGATGCTATTAATTCAGTGTTCTCTCTCTCTCTCCCTCCCCTCTCTCGCTGAAGCACAGCTCACGTCGCACAAAGCCTCTGGGCGGCTCAGGAGGGAGGGTTATGGTGTATAGTAAGTGACAGCGGAAGGTTCTGGAATGGCCATGGTGCACGTGAAAGGATGCGGTGAGTCATAAAAGATGCATTCATGCCTGTGCGAGGAAGCATTTTTGACCTTAATGCTCATGCATTAAACACCCGTGCAGGACACACACACATACAGACACTCTGACCACACTAACACACACACACACAAAACACAGAACAAAAAAGATACAGAGACATGATCCCATGACCCATTATTGTCGAAGTGCTATTGTCGGTCACAATAGCACTTCTACAAAGATCTATGTAGTTCACACATAACAAAGGCCTCATGAATAAATGTATGGTGGAGAAGAAAGACTTTCTTAAAGGAACAACTGTGATGAGCTCGTCTGTTTCTGTGGATGAGGCTGGACCCAGTGGAGAGAGAGGTGACTAAGGAGCTCTGTGTACAGGAGGGTTTTTTGTCCTGAGTGCTGTGTGTGTGTGTGTGTGTGTGTGTGTGTGTGTGTGTGTGTGTGTGTGTGTGTGTGTGTGTGTGTGCGTGTGCCCCATGTGGCTACTGTGTATGTAGGGATGATCAGACTTGGTAGTGGCAGTGCTGAGGGGGTTGCAGACAGCAGTGGGATGCCCTCCTGACAACCCTCTGTGCAGGGCGGTGCAAGAACTGCCGCTATTAATCTAATTATTTAGATTGGCTCTCTCTGTGTGACTGCCTTGTGTGAGAGTTCAAACACAGAACTGAGTGTATCATCTAATGTTGTTGGTTCCAGATTTTCTGGTGTTTGAGAGAGTATATGTGTGTGTGTGTGTGTGTGTGTCTGTACATGTCTGTGTGTGTGTGTGTCTGCACGTGTTTGTTTTTGTGTTTGTGTGTTTGTGTGTGCGAGTATGTGCATGTGTGTGTGTGTGTGTGTAAATGCTTGTCTGACAGACAAGTGTGCTTCTCTCTCTCTCTCTACACACACACACACACACACACACACACACACACATCAAACATACACAGGCAAACAAAGACGCACACAACCGGGGCGCCCTGTCTGGTACAAGTGATATGCTAGAGGGATTTTTTAAAAAATGTGGATTTGTGTATGTGTGTGTGTGTGTGTGGTGAGTGTGTGTGTGTGTGTGTGTGTGTGTGTGGGGGGGGGGGGGGGGGTTGTGGTAGACAGGTGTAGTGTCCCACTGAGCTGATCTCTGCTGGCTACTGGCCAGTAGTGAGACTAGTCAAGCAGGAGACATACCACCAGCAGGTGTCATTGTTCCCCTGTAGCCAGCCCAGACAAGGTTCCTAACCCCTCTCTGTGTGTGTCAGAGACAAAAAGACAAACAAAACAAAACCAGAAACCTGACTTGAAGACCAAGCAGAGCCTCAGGTATTTGGAATTTAGTCGAATTTAATGAATTCTTGGAACTGAGGCAGGTTGGGCATTCATGTGTTTCAGGGAAAAATAGCCAGGCTTTCAAATGAAGGCAACAACTTGGCTTCAAATCAGACCGCCGTTGACAAAGAAGAAAATACTGCCTGTCTGCCTGCCTGCCTGCCTGCCTGTCTGCGTGCATGTATGTGTGCTCAAAGGAGTGTTTAAAAATATGACTGGTTTATATGCGTGTCTGGCTGTTTATGACATGCATCGCAGATGAAGATGGAGGCCTTTGGACTTTTATAGACTCTCCACCCTTGAGCGGACAGAGTGTGTCTCCCTCTCCACTCCTGGGCGTCTTTAACCCTCTCAGAGGATCCCCATGATAGCCATCCATGACTGAGTGGCATAATCCCTCAAGACGCGGAGCACTGAGTGACAATCTGCGTATCAGCATCATCTCTGAAACCTCTTATTTCCTCCAAGCCACGTCGATACAGTGCAAGTGCTCACTCACAGGCTTTCCCCTGTGTCTGAGCCTGAATTCTATTATGCAGAGGAAAAACAAACAAGGACAATGACCTGCGGAGATTTATCTGATAACAACTCCTAAATCCCCCTCCCATCTCCCAGCTCATTTACACAACATTTCTGTGTGGCAATTCTTCTAAGAGGGCAAAATGAGGGATTTAGAGCCGTAGTGTAGCGTAGCGTAGTATACTACTACTCATCATCCATCCATTATTACATTATTATGTAAAACCAATGACTTAATAAAACATGCTAGAGAGGTGGTTCCGTCATCTATGTACACAGAGGAACTCTGTGTTATTTCGCTGGACAAGCTGCCACCGCTTTGTTTCCAGGACATTGTAAGAGGACTGTTTTTTATGTATTCATTTATATTTATTTATTACTTTTTTTTTACTGTCTCTAGAGAATGGATAGTGTATATAGTGAATAATGAGGAGATATTATAGTAATTTTGTCTCTGTTATGGAAAGCCACTACAGTAGCAAAACGAAAAAAAACTTTTTCTTGGTATAAAAAAGTTGTTAACATTTTAGATTAGGGTGCAAATATTCACTATTACCGGCTTATTAACAGACTAGCCATTGGCTATTAGTCATTACTTCACTTATTAACACCTTATTCTGCATGAGCTTATTCTACTCATAGTAGACCACTGACTATAATTTCTCCAGTGTAAAATCATAATTGCTGCTTTTTCATAGTAAGTAAGTTAGTTGAATGATTTGAGTGAATCATGATCTCAATATGCTTTGGTTAGTATGGGGCTTATATGGCAGTATTACAACAGGATTAATTATTTCCTTCAGTATGGCAATGACAGTTACGTTTAGGAGGAAAGAATACAATTTATGTTGTAACATTCTGGTTCTTCTTCACATATTCAATAAACCAGGTAAATGGCACAGATATAGCAAAACCTAAGGCAGAATCTGCATATTTTGAAAGCAAAGTTTTGCATTTTGTCTTCTTTTGTGTTATGATTGACTGAGGGTACTCACTGACCTGACCACCGATTGAGTTGTTTGAAGGAGAGATTTGCATTTGTTGCATGTTTCAAATGTTTTGTCACCGTTAGAGCCTTTTGCATGCAAAATGTGTGATTTTGGGCAGAGTGCCTCTGTTCAGGCCTTTGCGTTAACTGATTTTGAAATGGATTCTGAAGTGATGGCTGCATCAAAGCAATCAAGAAAAAAATGGATATTTGTATAAGTGCTAATTATAGGTCTTGCATGTCAATGACAGTTAAGTTTAGGAGGAAAGAATAAAATTCATGATGTAACAGTCTTGTTCTTTTTCACATATTCAATAACCAGGTACAGACATAGCAAAACCTAATGCAGAATCTGCTTATTTTAAAAGCAGTTTTGCATTTTGTCCTCCCATGTGTTATGACTGACTGATAGTACTCACCGACCTGACCACCGATTGAGTTGTTTGAATAAAAGATTTGCTTTTGTTGCATGTTTTAAATGTTTTCACCATTCGAGCGTCACTATTTGAGCGTTTTGCAAAACAGAATGTGTGATTTGGGCAAAGTGCCTCTGTTCAGGCCTTTGTGTTGATTTGAAAATGTGGATTCTGAAGTGATGGCTGCATCAAAGCAATCAAGAAAAACTGGATTATTTTTATTGTCCTAAAGCAATGTGGGAGAGAACACTCCCCTAACAGCTCCCATAGTCTATGGTTGTTATGAAAGTGTTGAGAGTTTTGAAAAAGTAGACACTGTATTGAGACAAGTGTGAAAATAATTGGCGAAAGCTGTAAGTGATTGTTCCAACACATGTTTACATGCTTTCAAACCACTCAACTTCACTGACTGTCCCTCTAGTACAGACCTTGAATTAGCACGTGGTTTGCCATCCGAAAGTGGAAAGTGGAAAGCTCATTTCGTGATAATCGATCGATAGAACTACACTGGGTGGCCTCAACCACCACCAAAGCCGTGCACATGGTGGGAAAAGAAGAAACTACTGCAATTCCTTGTCTGAGCCGTTTTCAGTGTACTGCCTCCTGCAGTCTGTCTGGCGCCAGGTTGATACCATTGGATTGTTTTGTTGTAGGTAGCAAAGGAATTGGTGGGTGGTTGTGAAAGGTGTGTGTGTGTGTGGGTGGGTGGGTGAGGGGGGGGCGGTTGGAGTTGATGAGTGTCAGAGTAGGCTTCAGGAGGGCATCTTTTGTGGCAAATGGGCATTCTGGGAGTGTAGGCAGCAGCAGGGAAAGCCTCTGTGGGCTTCATTTTGGTGTGCCTGTGTGTGGAGTACGTGTGTGTGTGTTTGTAGAGGTGGGGTAGGGGGTGGGGGGCATAGACCTGTCTGCTGCAGCCTCTGCTGTTGTCGCTGCCACTAAGTCAATTTAATTGGCTGCCACAGGGTAGACGCACCGCGTGGAGCCCGAGTCTATCAGCGAGCATGTCTCCTGCATAGACACACACACAGACACACACACCCAACAACGTGTGCCCCATGGACGTAATTGAGACGGGACTCTCAGTGCGAGCTGGAAATCCTATTCGTAGGCTTGTCAGTGACAGCATCATCAAGTCTCACGATAATCCTCACCTTCAGTCGTGTCTCTCCTGACAGTTACGAGGGTCAGGAGACCCCACTGTCGCACGGCGGAATCATAACAACCGTAATGTCTCTGCCTACTGAGTTGAGTCTCTGTGGCGCAAGGCTGAAACATAGGACGTGCTGTGTCATTTTGTCAGGATTTCTTCGTTGAATTATTTAAATAGATGAGTCAACTTTGAATATGCAATATGAATTAAAATCATTAAAACTGTAGCATAAAATTAAATAGACTGAGACTGAGCAATTGAAAAAGGGTTAGAGTTAAGAAATTTCTAAAATTATTGTCTGTTAACACTCATTTCTGTGAGCGTTAGGCACTCTTGGGATTTGAGTTTTGAAATGTTTTGGGTAAGCTAATAACATCCATCATGTTCATCTGATAAAAAAAATGTGATTATACAACATTTGCATAAGAGCCAGCTCATTTACCTTGATGTATTGAAGAAGTCAAAACATTTGTATTGCCTCAAAGTAGTACAACTCAGCCGACTGCTTGAGATGAAAATAGCCGACCTGTTTGAAGCTGTTGTCACTGTTGACAAATGTGACTCATACACTGAGTGTGTGTGGTTTAGTACCTGACCAGAATGTGAAAACTAAGAGCTTCAGGTAACTGATTTCTTTCTAGATGTTTGCTGTCTTCAGGGTGAATGCAGTTGCTAAGAGTCAGTAGTTCTGTTAACTCAAACCAAGAATTGCAAAAGAGACTGTTTTTACCCAGTCAGTTGAAAAGCAAGAAAATTGGTAAAATAAAGAGTAAGAGCTGGCATGGATGTTGTGGTGGCAAATGTCACACACACACACACACACATGTGAGCATGGACGTGCGTACCTACACACACAAGCATGCACATGCTCACGCACAAAGGCAAACACACAAAGCTGAAAAATGTGTGTGTGTCAGTAGCAGAGAAAGGGCACACACCCCATTCCCTGCCCCCTTTGCCAACCAAGACACAAAGGTGAGGCATGCAGACACCTGCTGGTTCCTTTCCCCAAGTCAGGGCTCAGCTGCCCTAAGCCAGAGATGCTCTCTCCCCTGCCAGGGTCTAACGAGCCTGAGCGACCCACAGGAGAGTAAGCTGAGCTTGGGCAGCAGCTGTTGCCTTCTCCACCCTCCCAGTCACCAGCTTTATATTACAGTGGCTGTCCAAGGTGCTGAAAGGGCTCAGACTACTAGCAGTGCTGTCCAAGGTCCTGCACTGTATCTTGCTCTGCCTGCAACTTTGTGGGGCTTGCTGGCACTAAACTTATTTCAAGCGTGATAGAAACTGGAGGAAAACACCTGCCTTACACTCAGAGGTCTTGGAGAGCGCAGCACCTGTCTGTCTGTCTTTTTTTTTTTTTTTTTTGCGGTCACATCAGGTCAGCCATGTTTGCCTTTAGCAAAAAGAAAAGACTGGAGGATAAGAATCTAATGAAGGTGTCCAGTATCCAATGTCACAAGACCTATTTTTATTCTTTACTGCAGCAGGGTGTGCAGATTGTAAGGGAGACAGTGAAATAATGACATCTGTTTTATGAGTTCACCTTTAAGGATGTCAAGGATCAAGCTCATCAAATGAGTTGTAGCAGGTGGACGAAGAGGTCAGTGACTGACTAGAATGCAGCAGTGGCAGCAACAGCAGCAGCAGCAGCACAATGAAATGCTTTTATAACAGCTTTCCTGCCTGTCTACAGTAGCTCTTTCAAATCAGCTCACTCCATGATAAACAACCACCACAGCAAAGACATAACACAGCACCACAGCAAAAACCACACAAATACAAACACTCTCTCACACACACACACACACACACACACATACCCATGTAACACACACACATACACACACACAGGGTCACATACACACGCCTCATGTCATCTTTACAATCTTTATTATTATTGAACCACACACGCCCTCTGCTTCTCGCCGCCACCCGCTGTCTGCATCCTCCCAGCCCAGGGAAGGTGGTGATGAGCAGGCCAGGGCCAGGAGCAGACGGGCTATTTTTTACCTGGGGCTAGAACACTGAGTCCTGCTAATGGAGGCAGGGCTGCCCGGAGGCCAACAGCACCCGTGGGTGGTTCTGATGCTGTCTAGACAGACACATGAAGCGAGAGAAACACACACACACACACACACACACACACACACACAAACATACATACACGTGCACACACGTGCATACACACACACATATACGCACACACAAATACACACAAACACACAAACATACGGCAACACACACTCATGGACAAAGAGATCACAATGTGTTGGAGGGAAAAAGAGGGCAACTTAGGAGAGATGCAGGGGTGGAGTGAGAGAGAGAGAGAGAGAGAGAGAGAGAGAATGGGAGCAAGAGGAGAGGAGATGAATGAGGTGACTGAGAGACAGACACACACATTCCCAGAGGGAAGGGAAGAGAAGGGAAGCATAGACTGGAGTCAGTGTGAAGGAGAAACGGAGGGAAGCAGGGCTCCAAGGAAGCAGGGTGGCTGCATGGCAGCAGGCAGGGTGAAGGGATCACTCTTCCCTCATCCATCACAGTGACCCAGAGGACAGCTAAACACCCAAACCCCTGCGCAGCTGTCTTTTCCCAACATGGCCACCACCCTCCACCCCCACCATGTTCAAAGCACCATCAGTACCCCCATTAACTGACCCAGGACACAGGAGTTTAGAGTGAAATGGTGGGGGTCAGATTGAGGGTGATTGCCCCAGCCCAGTCGTTCTCATGTCAGACATTAACCTCTGTGTGTTACTGCATCTGTGGTCGTGTCTGGCAGATATCGCCTCGAAAACAACACGCCACTTATCTTCCAAGCTGACAGGACGGGCCTCAGGGGTGAGAGGGGTACCACTGCCAATTCAGCTCACCCAACGCAATTTTACAAAAAACAAACAAACGGACAAACAAACAGCAGAATAAACAAATAGCAAGATTTTTCCTGAAATGAGAAATGCACCCACCCACATTCACCAAACCTCTACTTCTGACGGTACCAGCTTTTAGGGCACTGGCCCGAGTGATGGCAGTAAACATCTTCCTAACTGTGCCACTGCAGCACCTTTGGGACTGTGTGTGTGTGTGTGTGTGTGTGTGTGTGTGTGTGTGTGTATGTGTGTGTGTGTGTATGTGCTGGGGGAATGGGGAAGCAAAGCGAAGCAATGCCTTAGCCAGGTGAAAGGAGCTTGCTCTGAGTCACGCTTCATGTAACCATGGCAACTTGTATGTGTCTGTGTCTGTGATGTGTCTGTGTATGTGGGTGTGAGTGTGTGTGTGTATGTGTGTGAGTGTGTGTGATGGATGATGGATGGATGATGGGAGGAATGGACACAAGTGTGTGTGTGTGTGTCAGTGTGTGTCTGTGTGTGTGTGTGTGTCTTGGGGGATATAAGTCTGTGCGTCTGTGTGTGTGTGTGTGTGTGTGTGTGTGTGTGTGTGTGTGTGTGTGTAAGGTGCCATTTGCAGCAGAGACACAATCACAATATGCCTTCCTTATTAAACCACCCTCACAGGGGAGGGAGGGGCTCCAAGCATTTCTCCAATTACGAAACATTAATGGATGGTAATAGAGGTGTTTTCCAAAGCTCATCTTCATAATTATGTCAGCTAAATGGCTGTGTGAAGGCAACTGAGTCATTCAACTTGTCACACATATTTGTTTAAGCACAAAAAGGGTAAATTGTGAATCCTTATTAATGTGTCAATTTGATCCCTTGCTGTCACTTTTATATTACACTTAAGACTCATATCTTGCATCTTAGTTAGTTTCTAAAAATATTTCCAATCACATTTTCTAAAAAAAATAACAAAACAAACAAACAAACAAACAAAAAGAGTTTTCTCAGGTTTTTGAACATTCTGTTGATCAAGTAAAACTTTGTAAGGAAATGTGCTGGTTTATTAACAGTCAGCATGGCACATTTTATTATCAGACCAAAGTCTAGTAGTACAATTAGATGGAGATGGTGGATGCAGACATGGTAAACAATTTGCATTTGGAAGGCGTGTATATTCTTATGACACGAGGTCAACTGAGCCGTATGGGGAGGTAGAACAGCTGACTGTGGAACCAGAGGCTTATTCTATTAATTATCCACAATCTCTACTAATTACTGCCAAGTTATGATGTCTCCATGGCAACCAGGAAGGAAGTACATCTACGTGGCTGTACCCTACATGTCTCTGCCGAGGGACATCTTCACACCCACCCACCCACACACACACACACACACACACGCATGGACAAACTCACACACACACACACACAAACACAAAAACATTCAATATTTCTGTCTAGATCAGTGGAACTTCCAAAGGTGCTCAAAAGGCTTGGCACATTTGATGACACCTTGCTGTGGTGGATGAGTCAAGTCAAGAGCAGTGATCTCTGGAGATCTGCGCAAGAAGCACACGATGACTCACAAGCCTGGGGTCTGCTCTCGCCACAACACAGGGTGGTGCTGTCACCTCTCACAGGTGAAGAAGGTGAAGAAGGTTAATCCCTTTCCCATCCCCCACCTCCACCCCAGCGACACAAGTGGTGCTCTTTGGTTTCCCCCTGCATGCTGCTCTGGTACACTATAGGGATGATGGACAGCCACTGTGGCAAAGGGGTGGGTGGGGGCTGCTTACATGCAGACTGACTGAGAGCTGAGAGAAGAGTGAGAAAGAGAGAGAGAGAGAGAGAGAGAGAGAGAGCATGTGTGTGTGTGTCTGTTTGTGTGTGTGTGTGTGTGTGTGTGTGTGTGTGTGTGTGGGTGGGTGGGTGTGTGGGTGGGAAGGTGGTGTGAGAGAGGGAGTGATGGGTAATGACAGAGAGAATGATAGAAGGAAGCGAAAGTAAAGAAGACAGAGACTGAGAGCGACAGGAAAAGACAGAGTGAGAGCAGGAGAACTTGATGAGGAGATTTATATAGAGGGAATGAGAAAGATGGGAGGATAGAGACAGAGAAATAAGAAAGAGAGAGAGAGAGAGACAGAGAGAGAGAGATACAGGGTGATTTCCCTTGCTGGCAGTGGTGCTTGCTGATGTTTTTTAGCGCCGGTTGGCTCTGGTGGCAGCCTCCTCGCCGGCAGCAGTCAATCACTCCTGGTTATGGATCCAAGCGGCAGTCAATTGCCACGCCAAACGAGCCCGTCGAGGTCCGCTACAGGATATGACTGGCCACCCCTAGGGGAGGTCCCTACAGTGCCAGTGAATTGCGGATCGGGGTGGGGAGTGGGCTGATGAATCAAAACAACACCCACGAATGTCCCTGAAGTGTATAAGTGCTGTCTCAGGCTCAGCATTTTAAGTGCAAAATTTCTCTTTGTCTTGTGTTGTGTAAGCTGTGTTCAGTTGTGTAAGTTGGCTCAGAGCTAACATGTGTTAGCTAATGTTGATGGACGACGTGTCCTTTGTCTTTTTTCTTTTTCTTCTCTTCCACTTTATTTCTTTCGTTCCCATTCAAAATGTGAGAAAAACATTTCTTAACAAGTTATGGACATGTATCAAGTCAGTGAAACACAAAAATTGACGATGTGACGAAGAGGTCACCCATGGACATCACTAGAAAACAAAATGATGTATTAAAAAGGCATGTAGGATAATCTTGTACATTGTCAGGTTTTTAATGAAATAACTATAGTACATATACTGTATCTTTGATTGTGAATGATCCCACTTGTCGCATGACACATATATGCAGCAACCTAACCAGAGAGGAGAAGGTCAAACTCGCCTCTCTCAGATTAAGGTCTGCTTCTGTTCATACCACTCATGTCCAAGACCTCCTTGCTTCTTTTTTTCTTAACATCATCATGCATTCCCCCTTTCCATCTCCTCTTCCTCCACACACACACACACACACACACACACAGACACACACACACACAGACCCCTCCTTCTTCCTTGGCCACCAGCATCTGGGCCTCAAACATGATGACTGGCGAAGCAGTGAAGCTATTCTGCTCCACTGGAGCACCATCTGCCAAACAATCACCCGTTGTAAAAAACAGCCTCTGATAGCACTCGGCTTGTAAATAAACCAGCTAACGTGCCATACATGCTCACAGTTATGAAACACGCTTCTTGCTGCATGTTGAGTAGATGTTTGAGCAACTACAGGTACGTAGGGAGTGCTGTATCACAGATGGCCGACAGGCAGGGATGCGGCAAGAGCATGTGTATCATGCGAAGAGATAAAGAGCTTATGGTTATGGTGATGTTTGCATCACTCCACACAAAATAAAAGACTTAAAGCCACATTAAAGTGGAATTGCTGACATAATGAAGGATTCCTCATGCATCCGTAAGGATGAAGTATACTAGCCTTGAGGAACCCTTGTGGTAGCAAATAGTTTTGCTAAGCCGGTACATCTAGGCATAGGGGTCAGTAGCTCTTCTCCCAAGTTTGGTTGGACCAATCACATCATTCTGTCCTTCTAGAGTCGCCTAGACATACCCTAGCAGTAGTTAATCAGCTTTTCAGAGTGCAGAGGCAGTTTGAAAGACAACTGCTGATTCTGCCCCTTGGATTAAGTCTGGCCTAGTGTCAGGCTAGAAGTATACCATTTTGAAAGTACATGGACATAAATTTAGCAGCTGGCTGCCTCAGTCAATCTATATTCTAATGCAAGTGTCATTTTTGATCCCGACCAAGCCCAACATTCCAACATTTTTCGAAAATCCAACTAAGGTGTAAAATTTCAAAACTGCTTGAATTCTGTGACAGAAGGCTTTTGTCAGAAGACTGAGATGACAGAGTCCTATTGGGACTCAGAGGATTGGAGCCTGTCTCTCTGTTCTGATAATTCAGGTTTTGTTTGTCACACAGGCCTGTGAGGGCTAGCTTTGCTCAGTGCTCACTCACTTACCCGTCAGGGTGTCCATGCTGAGGCATCCATTTTATTTGATAAAGTGCTGATACAAATTTAATCCAAGCCCAGCACTCACACTAAGAACACACACTGTCTGGCCATCTCATCTCCAGCGCCCACTGGGAGTTTGCTGCAGTGATGGACACTGGTTTCCTCAAGAGGGAGAGGGGCTTACAGAATGATATATGTTATATAGTGTGCAAGTGTGTGTGTGTGTGCATGAGCGAATGTCAATAGAACAGCAAGTATTACCAGCTACGCAGTAAAAAAAAAAAAAAGTAAAGCTTACTTGAAAAATTGGTGGAAACTCATTCAGGCTTCAGACGACTTAAGTAAACATAAGTAGTCTCTCTCTAATAAACATAACTTAAAAGAGACTCGTTTTTGAAATACTCAATTGAAACAATGAGTTTCCACCAATTTTCTAGTGAGCTGTACTTGAAAGCGACTAGATACATTTCCTTAACCTGTTTTATGTAAATTTTTACACCGTTTTTTCTGGACTTTTTTTTTTTACAGTTAAGTAAGCATTACTTATTGCATTTTACAGTGTATTAATATTTTTTTTGTGGATAGATATATAGGCTAGTTTTTACTATTCACAATTATAATCAACACTCTGTCATTATGGATAATGCCTTTCAGTATCAACTTCCCCAAATCCCTCCTCCCCAAATAACCAGACTGAAAAAAAAAAATCTAATCATGGTTCCCTTCCAATATTCTTTGCCCTACAGGCCTCGAACACAGTAATTGAGGTCACTACTCATTAAACAATGCTGGTACACAGCCCTAAATGACTTGCATTGCTTCGTAGCCATTAGCTGTAAGCGATAAATGCCTGGACCTTTCTGAATGCGTTAACCCAGTATCTAGCTGAGTCTAGGTCCAACTCTGACCTCCAATGACTTCCAGTCCCATTCTTACTCAGGCCTTAGGCTTACAAAAGGCCCCTGCCAAGATCTTTCGGCAGGATATATAACATATACTATATATATGTAGTATTCTTCTGTCCTACATTAACCAAGATTCATCAGCTGCAGTGGGATACAGTGGTGCCTACTCAGGTACCCTGTAATGTCTCTCAGATTTTGATATTTCAACAGCCTGGATGTATATAGTCAGAAGAACAGAGCAATGTTATGCATAAGGAATGCACATTTGACTGCACTTTCAAGAATGATCTAGAGTTTACTCAGTTTAATCAAGTTTTATGACAATCTGAAAATTCATTCATGAAGAAATCAACTCCTTGTGATTAAGATGTAACATCTCATCTACCTGATAAGACATTACATAATTCAGCCTTTTCCATATCTAGATCTAAATATTTTGGTATTTTGAGAAGACAGATGCATTTATCAAAAGTGTGTGTTATATTAACTCTGGTTAAACTTTACACAATTTGTTTTTCATTGTGATTTGCTTATTTTGACAAATTAATCAACTGTGACTAACAATATCATTTAACATATAATATGAGTCTAAATCCTTTATCACTGAAATTGTGCTTGTCTTGAAGCATAGTTTTTAGAAATCAGAAAAAAAAAAGTAGACTGGAGAAAGTTTTTTAAACTCAGAAATTGCTTCATTATTCTCAAGCAGTGATAAAATATATAGGATGTGTCCTGTTTAGTTTATTTTCTGTATCATTGAATTATCTAGGCAGCAACTACACTGGGGACAAGATCGAAATTCAGATTATTGTTCAGTCATTTAAGTTTTTTAGTGTTTTGTACACACACACACACACACACACACACACACACACATGCATGTATAGCCAAAGATGCAGGAAATAATAAAGCATAATTTTTATTCAAGACTTTCGAAGTATGCCTCTTACTCTTCCTTACTCTCAAGACTTTCAGAGTATGCCTCTTATTCTTCCATTAGTCCAGCCTACCCTGTGGGACACACTGTTTTCTGGAACATTTCCCTGACGTGCCTTTAAGAGGTCCCGTTGTATTGAATGTATGAAGTACAGGGTTCTATATGTAGGTCTGTGTAACTGCGGGGAGGGGGGGCGGGGCTTACTTCTGGCAGCCTACTTCCAGCAAAACCCTGCTAGTTAAGGCTCTGAACTTTGACGGGATTCTCCAAGCCTTTTGTAAATGTCAGCCAAATGGTGCATATGGAAAGCTATGTTCTTCAAGACTCATCAGACTGTCTTTCCCCTGTGGGGTAGAGACCACTTTCAACAATAGATTTCAGACAAAAAAAAAAAAAGAATGGAATGTGAAAGATTATTGTTTTTCATTACATGTTTACCATTCAGCTTACAAACAGCTGTTCACACTCACTGTCTTAGGCATGTGAAAAACAAAACCAAGAGAAAATGGCTACAACCAAAACCAAGAAAAAATGGCTACAATAGTGGATGCTTAGAATTGTATACTTAAAGAAATACCATTCAAGAATGTACAACTCCTCCTTTACATTATTAGCGCTTGGTCAAAGGAGGGAAAAGAAGGGGAAAAGGAGCCTGCACTTTGTGTTGATAATAGAATATGCTGAGTATGATATTTAGTTTTTATAGACTGTGCATGAAGTTTAAAATGTCAGAAGATAAACTACCTTATTTCAGTACTTATGTGTCAGAAGACAAAGTGTTTGATCACTGGAGTGGAGAGGGAAGGAGAGAGGGTCAGATAGAGAGAGAGACAAAGAGAAAGAAGATAAGATAGAGGAGATACTCCTTGCATTGCAGATTTACAGATCTGTCTCGGGTTTATGTGGTCGAAATGGAGAAGAGAATTGCAGGCTGTTTACAGCACCATAAAGCTTTCTTTAAAATCCCAAGGACTCGGCCACTGTGGCACCATGCTGGCCCCTCCCATAAAGTTTAGCTTAATACCATTCTTTAAATCCAATGAAACATTTATCGATTTCTCAGCAGATCAGCCTTCATCTGCTCAGGCTCCTTCCTGAAGGACAGCCACGCTCACCTGAAGCAACAATGCTCCACGGATGGAATTTTCCACCCCAGATGACATTGTCAGGCCAGACAGACAGCTTCTCAGGCTAAGTCTTTCCAATCTGCCTAGTCCATGGCCAGTGGAGCAGTGTGTTTACCATCGCACTGAACCATGACCACATTGTCCCCTCTAAGACATTTGTGCATATCATCAACACATTGAGATCTAGGTAATTTTTCTCACTTTAATACAGTCATCACTTTCAGCCCCATTCAGTCAGAGATGGGGACTTGAGTCTGGACTTGGTTTTGAGTCGCACTTAAGTCAGCAATCCAGAGACTTGAGACTTGACTTGAATTTTAAAGACTTGGATTTGACTCGGGACTTGGGGAAGGATTTGGGAACATTCCTTATTGATTCATTTTTTTAGCGCATTCATTTTCACAAGCTGAAAGTAATTCCTTTCTATTCCCTTCCCTATCGTCATGCAACTGTGCTCACACACCAGCGGCAACAGAATGTAAACAATTAATTTTACACGATAGGCCTACACCTGCATGTCCAGCAACCAAAATGAATTCTCTTTCTATTTTAGGCTACTCCCCCTTCATCATCAGTCATAGCATAGCAAAGCTTGTAACTGCATATCTGAAAACAATTTGTGCAAACAGCTAAATGCAAGGTTTACCTTCAAAATGCTTAGTTCATGCCTCAAAGTAGCCTGAATATCAGTTGATGTTTAGTGATGTGTCTATGCTAAATTCTCTTTTTTTCCTTTCTGCAAAGTGAAAAAATCACCTTATCAATGGCATCTAAGCAGTCATATTCCGATAACAAATATTTTAGCAGAACCAGTGTTGCCCATGATGAAGATGAAAGACTTTTGACACAATAATAACTAGATTAACCAACTGCATGTCCTTAATACTTAAGTTGTGCTGTAGGAAGATGTATCCAAGATGACAACATAGCCTACTGTTACTGACTTATAAAAGAAAGCTTCAGTTAGGTGTTTTTAGAGATATTACATTTCTATAGCCTGTTTCAAGTGACCCTTACCTTACATCCATCCAGCTAAATCAGTGCTGATAACAGTAAGTATGCTTTGAATTAATAGCTACAGTATATGGTGCTATGAAATGTTAGATTGGTGGCATACAGCAACCAACAACAATACCCATTTTACACTGATGCATTTAGCAGCCGCTTCTATCCAAAGCGACTTGTATTTTGTCAACTATCAATTGTTCAGGGTCATTCTCCCCCAGAGCAATTGTGTTACCCAACCTAAAATCATGATGTTCCATGACAGTCATAAGCCTAACACAGAACAGGCAGACACTTGAGACTTGACTTGGACTTGTGACCAAAGACTTGTGACTTGGCTTGGCCCTGATCCTCAAAGACTGAGTTCAGAGATAAGAGACTTGACGTGGACTTGCAAAAAAATGACATGTGAATATCTCTGCTTTCAGCACAGTCATCACATTCATACAGCTTAAAATTCAATGATCTAAGTATTGACTGTCATATTTTACCTCCTAAGGTTTGACATGAGTGGACCTATCCACAGCCATAATCTAGTTTATGTTTATACAACTGGAAAACACACTAAATTACAAGGTGGAAACAATAAAACAAAGTTGAAATGTCATTAATAAACAATTAATAGACAATAATAATGGTAACAACAACATGAATAACAACAGTTGCAATCATAATAGCAATAGCAATATCAACAATGACAATAATGAGTTTAATAATGGCTATACTGAGTATTATGAGGTGCAAAGGAGGTAACATAAATACATGTCGTCACACAGACTATCAAAAGACTGTAGACTGCACAGACCAGAGACAGTATTCATTGCTTTGGCAATGCTTGACACTGAACTGCTGATGCAGAAAGATTTTGGGGAGTGGAGAATGAACTAAACAAAAAGACATAAAAAATCTGCCACTATCACTCAAGCGGTTGGTACAAGAAACAGAGAGGGTTGAGGCAGTTAGTAATCAAGGACCTTTGGTAGAAATGTAGAAAGCTTTAAGCAATCTGACACTGGTGTTTGTGAAGCTATTACCTGCGAGACTCTGACTTGCTGACTCTGACTAATTCAGCCAAAAGACTCCTGGTCCTGAATTCTAACCTTAAATAGTCTGGCCTTGCCTTCTTAGCACTAACGCTTGATTATAATCTCCCTACAGCGTTAGTCTGTTTTTGATCCCATTGAGCTCGTTGTCTCAGGAGGCATTTTGACCTGTCAAATCAGCGAACAGAAGGAGGCATGAATGCAGAGCTAGAGTGCTATCAGAGAAGGTAAGCTATCCTGGCTGATCCTGAAACTTAAACACCTCAAGCAAACAATTGAATTTCAGTACCGAATGTCCAGACCCTGGTTTTATACCAGGCTACTGTTTAAATATTGTTTATTGAGGCAAAAATACACAAAGCACGTCTCCACATTTTCTTTAAACTGAATCAAAACATTTTATTGATACCTTTTTTCTATTCTAAAAAAACTTGATTTGAAAATTAGGATGAGGCTTCTGTTATTAAAACATATTTTTTAACAGTTACAAGCTCAGCTGAAGACATCTATAAGTGATGATATCAAAACGTCATTGCCATAAACAAGGCCTCCCATTTCCATGGTCTCTTTGGCCTTGTGTGAGCTGAGCTGCAGCTGGAGCATCACCAGGTAGGTGTGCTCATGGTGAAACACAGGAACACTTCCCACAACACCTGCCATCAACTCAGCACCGAAGCCATACGGCTGAGGAAGGCAGCTTGTTGAGGGAATCCTGCTTCTTGAATATTCCATCCTGTTTCTATCTTCACCAGTGAGTCAACGCCAATGATCCCAATGGGCCCTGGTAGAGCTCCTCATTGGTACACATGAGAATGAGAAACACACCTGGGGTGCAATACAGTGGATCAAGAGTGTTACATGGCCATACCATGGGTGGTGGTAGCGTAGCGGTTAAGGAACCCGAGTTCCTTGAACCTGAGTTGTGGGTTCGACTCCTGGCTGCCACCCTTGTGCTGCTGAGCAAGGCGCTTAACCCTAACTTGCTCAAGGGGAGACTGGCCCTGAACAATTGTTAGCTAAAAAAGTGTAAGTCGCTTTGGATAAGCGTCTGCTAAATGCATAAATATAAGTGTGACATTAACATTATATACTGGCACACACTAGTCATGTAGGCTTGGGGTCAGGATGGAGTGAACTTAAGGCTATGATGCAAGCTGTTCATGGAACTCATCCAGCTGTCATTCTGCGTTGTGATCTCATTCAAGCTTGTAAACTCAATTAAGGTCAAACTTTAGAACATAAAGGTTATGTATATACAGCGCAATCCATCACGCGATCACATTCAATGAAGTCTTCTCACTGGCATGACTTATAGGTTCTGAGAATGAAGTGAACTTAAGAAACACTGAAAGTCATGATGTCTGCTGTTGATGGTACTCAATCAACACTGAAAACCTCTTTACTCATCCAGTTGTCATCCTGTATCATGTTTGTGAACTCAGAATCTTTTAACCTGAACAATACTATTCAGAGAAATGACACCATAATGGATTATAAATAGGACTGTCTTATCACATTTACATTACCTTAAACTGATCCAATGTGATATCCAATATTATTTGATGAATTTTCATTTTTGGAGTAGCTGTTACACTGGTATTTAATTGAAACAGGCAATAATATATTTTACAGCAGATTCCCTGATTTCTGTAAGTACCAGGTAATTACTGGGTAATATCCGGAACTTACCATTTCATTACTACATTTTAAGTCTTACCATCAAATCTCACCATAACAGCAAAGTAATTCCTTATTATTACCACTCTGTTTTGGCTCATTACCCTGATAAATAGTGGTTTATGGTTTAGAAATAACATTGAAATTATTCAGTCATTATCCAAAAACATGAATAGTTATAAGTTGTTACTATCATTTTACCAAGTTATTACCACAAAACTACCCTCTTATAACCAATCTGCGTAGACCCAAGGGAAACAGATTTAACTTTTCCAGTTCCTTAGCGATACATAAATACATTTTGCAGAATACACACTATGCACAGCCAGTCAACAACTCTGTGAGAGTTAAAGTTATGATAAATTATTCATTAGTTCTGAGTGTCTCAATAAGCAGAACAAATCCTGTGAGAAAGAGGACCACTTTGGCAAAGTCCAACATTTCATTAATGTGATTTTAAACTGACTGAGTTTCCATCTAACTCCCTCACACATTTTAAGTGCAGCAACATAAATTTGGCAAAAGTCAAGGTGAAATCAGCATGAGTTTCTATCTACTGTGTTATGCCATGCAAATTAAAAATGCACATGCCTAACTGAGGAGGGAACTAGACAGTTATGGAATTGAGGTGTCAAGGCAACTTTAAAAGAAACACATTTCATACGTGGTTTGCAGGCTGTTTACCTACTAATGAAGAGCTGCTAATATTCCTCGCCTCAGGCAGTAAGTACAGTTGTTGAAAATTGATAGCGCTGACCTCTCAACCACTGGAGAGAAAAAAAAATAGATTGCAAAATACACTCACTTGCACAAAATTGCTCATTTGCAGCTGATATTTTAAGCAGCTCTTTTTTTTCCTTGTGTAAAAAATAAAAACATATTCCCATCTCCATCAACAAAGTCAATAACTTTCACATATATTTTGATGAGTTTAGGTGGCCACAGTCTCTCCTCTCTTGTGTGATGTAGAGAAGCAGGCTGAGAGTCATGGCTTCGAGACAGCGGGAAGAGAAAGGAGAGCAGAGAAAATGACCCACTTTCTAAAGGCCAGTCCCGTCTTCAGGCGCCATCATACCCACAACAGAGTGCGCTCACAGCAATGTTTCCTCAAATCTATCATATAATGATGCTTCACAATTGTAACCTTTTTTTTAAAAAAGATAAACAGCGAGAGATATTCTGTTTTTGCTTCAAGCCTCTAGTTTGCAGCCATGCGACAAGAAAGCCGGAAATATGGAACTAGGAGGACAGGAGGGCAACATATGCTCCACAGCGTGCTAGAAGGCTATACTTCAGTCTTTGTCACACAAGCCCATCCCCAGCAAGTCACATTACTCTTTCAATCAATATAATATTTGTGCTGTCTTTATGGTGAGTGTCAAACACAGTCTATTGCCTATAAAATCCACACACATATCATCTTTATATATATCCACATTGCATCTATTTTATATTTGTAGATTGTTGACGGATGTTTTATCTAGACAAATAGACATTTTCCTTTGGATCAGTAATAAGTCATCAGTCATTGCTATTCAATAACGATCTGATTACTTGTCATAACACTCAATACTAACACAGCTACCACTGAAGTGATGGCTATGTATATGACTCAGGGTGAGCGTGTAGAACCACATTCAGTCACTCCCACTGGATTCCAAAGCTATAATTCATGTCTATGCCTATGACTGGGGATCTCCAATACACAATGTGATTAATGTCAAGGAAGCTGCCTTTGCCTCTGGGCTATTTGTCAACCTGGGCTCAGACCAGGGAAACACATCACCAACCTCACATTTATTAATGGGTGGAAGCCTAAAGACTAATAAGTCATATGATCATCATCAATAATGTAGCCTAAAAACAGAAATGCACATAGCCTACACACATATACGCACAACACATACAAAACATTCAAATGTCAAATTCTGCTTGCCAAAGTTTATTTGTTTTGTTTTTAACGTAAAATATGATTTAGGAGATCTCCAGTTCTAAGAAACAAAATAGAGGAGGACACCAACGAAAAAGAGTAAAATTGCCAGCTGTTAAACATGAAAAGGCAGCTAACAAAGTTACTTGACTTGTATAGTGTTCATTACTGGGCTTACCTCCATGATCACATAACGTAGCAGAACACAGATCAACACAGCACTGTTGTAATAAAGGCCAACTTTTCAGCTGTGGTGTGTCTGTGTCCTGGACGGAGCTCCCATCCTCAACTGTCCACTTGTGCTGACTTCATTACACAGGCAACAGGGCACAATCCAAATGAATTAAACAACAACTCTCCAGGAAGGCTGATTAGGGCTCCCATTGTTCATCTGCTACTTTCGGATTTAAAAACTGCACCATTATTTTCCAAGTAATTATGAATGGTTGGCTAATGGCCTATTTTAATGACACAGAGCTTCATTTTGGCACCAGCAGGAACATTACAGGATAATTAGGCCATGCAGAAAATAAAAAAAAAGTCAAGACAGCTTATTTTAAATGAAAATGATTTGCTGAAAAGCAGCAGCCTTAGAATATGGGACACACATGTGATCAATGACTTAATTTAGGGGCTATTTAACTGTGGAATAGACTATAATTAAGAAGCACACACAAGACAAACATGCACTCTGATAACCCCTGAAATGGCATACACTTGTTGTTTCTATAGAACACACACACACACACACACACACACACACATACAGGTCTTTGTCATAAACCAGCCACCGACTTAGACATTCTTCTCAAGTTGCTTTCCAATTCATCATTGCTTTGGCAGAGGCACATGCTTTTTTTGCAATGGGCTGTATTCAGTAGTTCATTATTAATTACCAAGAGCAATAGAGGCAGGCAGTAATGAACACACAAGTACTCATGGCCCGCTAATTACCACATGCACGAATAAGCACTGCTAATTAAGAGCAGATGAGGAACTCCTGTCATCTATGCGTGACAGGTGATATCCATATAAAAAACGCCCGAACAGACACCCCCAATGTGACGCAGTCAATTATGTGACTCAAGAAGCGATGTTCTTTTAGCTGAATGGCCAAACCCACCCTGACCCAAAATAGACCTCTGTGCTGGGCTTTGAAGTGGCCGCTGCTGCTGCTGCTGCCTTCACACCCCTGTGGTGAACATTAACCCACCACCACCACCACACATACACACACACACGCACGCACACACACACTTGCACACTCCTCTCCCTACCCCCACGCCAGCCGCTGAATGGAGATTTGCCGAGTGGCTGAGGGCTAAATTGACCACATCCATGCTCTCAAAGGTACAAGAGGCAAGCTATGCAGTGCAGCGGTGGATCAAATCCCGGGTGGGGTTCAGTGAGATGTGGACATTTATAAAAGCACAAGGACGTGCATGCATGCGCACACACACACACACACACACACACAAACACACACACACACACACATATACACAAAGCCAAGTCAAAACGTGACTGCTTTAGACAGACATATTCACAATCCTCCTATCCCCACCCCCTAATAGGGGCCCCTACACAGACCACACTAAGATGTATAACTATGCATGCCCTCATATCCACAAATGCAAATACACAAACGCACACACACACACACATACACACACACACACACACACACACATACAAACACATACACACAGAAAGAGAGAGAGATGGAGAGGGAGAGAGAATCATGTAAAAGTGAGGAGATCCCACTCTAAAAGATATAACTATGCATGCCCTTATATGCACAAATGCAAATACACACACACACACACACACACACACACACACACACACACAGAGAGAGAGAGAGAGAGAGAGAGAGAGAGAGAGTCATTTAAAAGTGAGGAGATCCCATCTGGGAGGACAAAATGTAGGTGCAGTAGCTGTAATGGTGAGGATGCATCCCTCTCTGATTTGCGCCATAATGAACGTTGGCAAGTGATTTATGTAGAGCATTAATTATGCACCAGGAGGTAATTTATTGTGAGGATGCCCAGAGCCTGCCTGCCGTTGTTTATAACTGAATTACCTGCAATGTAATGAATCGGCCTGCACTGCAGACCAGCCTGTTGTTTTATTTTCTCCAGCTTCTGACAGTGGCTTGCTGACGGTATGTGTAAAATGGGGGAGTGGGGGTTGGGTGGGGGTGTGTTCACCGCACAAGTGTGTGTGGTTGTGTGTGTGTGTGTGTGTGTGTGTTTTTGAGAGAGAGGGAGAGGAAATGAGTCCCAGCAGAGTGACTTGCATTGTCATATCTATTTTCAGCAGGGGCCCTGGCTTGCTGTAGAGTAGAGCTTTACTGTCAGATGCAATGATAACAGGAGGCAAGTCTGAGTCTAGAGGGGTAAATCCTGCATGTGTCTTTATTTGCTCTCTTTGGAAACACACACAGACATAACCCCCCACCCACCCCCACCCTAACTCACACACACACACACACATGCTCTTGGACTGAACTGGAATTCATCTGGGAAAAGGTATAGTAGTTGGTTTAGTAGTGACACTATAATTGATCCTATATCACAAAGTAAACATAAACATGTCAAAAGTGATGCGTTATCATGCATGTTATGACAACGATCTGTTCTGGATAATTAATAGGAGATACCAGACAATTAATGTGAAATAAGTCAGCAGTCTGAAAACACAAACAAACAAGAAAACTGAACAATCAAGTCTGTAAATGTACCAGATGGCACCATTTGTTTTTTATCTTTCACCCCTATTAAGTAGCTCTTTTTTTTTTTTTTTACCCAAACCCTAAGAGAAAGAGGGAGGTGGTTATTGTTGTCACGTCTATCTGTCCATCCATCTGCCTGTGTGTCCATCCATCTGGCTGTGTGTTCAGTCACATAGCTTCAAAAGAGATCTGACTGACTCATACATGACAATACAATGCAAATGATCATGAGAACTCAGTTGTTCAATATAACCAACTGGGTCTGGTTCCGAATGCAAATACTGGAATTAGTTTCCATTTTGGTTAATGTTATGTGACAAGGGTCTGCAGTAGCTGCTGTCGTTTATCACCGTGTTCTTGCTTAAAGCCCATGTGGTTGCACCGATGGCTCCACAGCCTTGTCTCATTTCTCCGGCAGATGCGTGTGATCGGACCCTTCCACACCGTAATCAGAGGGCCCAGCTGGAATGGGTGTTGTCAGAGACAGACCCATGGAGAGCTTGCTGCGGAGATCTTATCAGTATGCCACCGACGCTCTACAAGCTTCTGTGGCTGCTTAATATGATTACTTCTACTCACATTATCAAACAACCGCTTATTCAAACACTACATTAATTAATAATGCTGTATAATTAAGGCCTGATTCATCTTTGGCTAAATGACTGCTCTGCGCCACAGAATTCATTTTCTGTCTGCTGTTATAAATAGATAATGTGTTTTATTTTTTGTGTGAGGGGTGCGTGTATGTATGTGTGTGCGTGTGTGTATGTGTGTGTGTGTGTGCGTGTGCGCGCGCGCGTGTGTGTGTGTATATGTGTGTGTGTGCTTTCCTATGTCAACATGCATCTGTGTGATGGTGGGGTGGGGGTTATTTGTTAAAGTGCGCAGAGCATATGCTCTGTGTTCTGCATTAGATCTACTTTAAAAGTGGTAGAATTGTACACTAACAATGACAATATGGCATATGCTGTACTTTGCCTTGCCAATTTGAAACCACCATCCTGTTCTCATCCCATATTGAACATACTGGAAACAAAACAAACCAAAAAAAACAACAACAACACAAAAAAACAAAACACTGTCACTGTTTCCTGTATCTGAACCCAGTATTTATAAATCATTATAAATGCATTTATAAAGGGTTATAATGCATTCACAATGCTTTATAACTAATGACATTGGTATTCATAACTGTTTTTTACATTCTCATGACTGTATTTATAAAGTGTTATAATGCTGTCACATAAACCTTTACAGCTTGAAGTGTTACAACGCCTTATGGGAAACATACCACTCTACTTGTCTGTAATGGTGTCTTTCTTGAGTAATTGTGTTCATCTCACTTTACTTAGAGTATGCATTGAGCGCTTGTAACTCTTCACTATTTGGCATGGATAAATAGACAATTATACATACATGTAAATATATAATACATAAATATAGATGTAGATATAAATGGACATTTAACAAATTGAAGCTGTAATGCTTTGTGACACTTCAAATGGTAAAAGACAATAATGTCTTATAAGTACACTCATAAGAATGTGTAAACAGTTATTAACACTAATGACATTAGTTATAAGATTTTGTGAATGCATCATAACCTTTTATGAATAATTATTTATGTATTCTGTGTTCATAGAAAGTGTTTCTGAAATACTACCACTTTATTTTATTAGATATGCTTACACACATTAATTTATTCTATGTTAGCTCTGTCTGGGCCAACATGTGTATAATGGAAGTATGGTGGTAAATATAACCCAGTATTGGGTAGTTTTGGATAACCCACTATTAGTATTAGGCAGTATTGGGTAACCTACTGTTATAATTGCACAGCACTGAACATTATTCCTCTGATGTTACCTGTCTTAACAAGTCACTGCTAAATACCATTTCAACACTGACTGCCAATTGTGTATGTGGCAGTCATATCATGTTATGGTGCGCCCATCAACCTGAGTAAGTACACCATCAACATAATATCATGTATGTCAACTCTGCAAAAACAGGAATGAACTTCACTCGCCGCATGGAAAGTCTTGAGGCCCTTGGGGAAGTGAGAGGTCTTTCTCTTGCAGATTCTCATAAGAATGCAATAAATGTGCCCAAGCAATCTCAATATTCAAAATGCCACTGATTGCCTGTCTTCTCTAGGCCTTTTCTCTCAGCAGGGGGTGTGAAATCTCATTAAAAGTGACAGTAATCATTAATTCTTCACAAGAGGGATGATCTACAATGAAAGGCAATTAGTCTGGCCCATACGTCACTCATCCTTTCCAACTTTATACCTGAAAATTAAGAAGACAGATCAGATTTCACTATGTGGTACAATATGGATATGGTTATCGTTTATTTGAGAAGACACATCAAACACACAAACAAGCGCGTGTGCGGGCACACACACCACACACACACACACACACACAGAGAGAGGCTATTTACTGTAACTGTGGAATAGACCACAACTAAGAAGCACAGACCACACGCCCACACACATGCACCCTCATAGCCCCTGAAGTTAAATACGCTTGTTGATCCCATAAAACACACACACACACACATACACACAATGAATCCACCACATCCACCACACCACACAGGACATGTTTCTGTGATATTCTGCTATGCTAAAATATTTTGTATTGGTGTGCTTATATTCAAAGATTTCTATTCATTGGGGAATATAACAATTTACATTTGTGTTTATGCATCACTGGTTTTCAAACTGTGTGGAAATAATCAGATGTTCTTACTGTGTGATTACATGACTGTAATAACAAACACTTCTACACTGGCAAATGCTATAGCAAACTGCACACTATGGCAAAGACTATTTGGTCAAAGACAATAATAAAACAACTGTTTAATGATTTATTGTAGATTGAGATGTAGATAATTATTTTAATTGAAAGTATTGCTATTTAGGTGAATTGGTCATAAAAAAAGTTCTACCATCTGCATATATTTCAAAATGAAATTATACTAAAGGTGAAGGCGATAAAATGTAAAGTGCCTTGGACATCATTGCACAAATCACTATGATGATCATCATCAAATTCAGTCAAGACATTTCATTGCATTTCTCTATCTTTTTGGCAAACAAGAGGAAGCTTTCTTTCTGGCTGTTGCTGAAATGCTGAGCTATGAAATAAACACCTGGTGGCTGAAACTTATAGAAAATACCGAGACAGCCGACATGCATTCATCCAGTCACACGTACACATGCACACGCATACACACACACGCACACACACACACACACACACACACAGTCCTGTAGGAAGAGGAGTCTCAAAGGTGAGTAAAGCAAACGAGGCAATGGCAGAAGGGGCATAGTAGTGTTTCTGCCATTGCCTTTTTTTCCCCTCCTGATGACTCATGCAGGTCATGAGGACCATGTCTTTTTCCATTTGAAGACTTCCTAAAAGGCTTAACGAGCTCAGAGTGCACCTGTAGATGCAGTGTGTTCTCTGATTGTTTAAATGTGTGTGTGTGTGTGTGTGTGTGTGTGTGTGTGTGCGTGTGTGTGTGTGAGTGTGCATGTGTGTGCGTGCGTGTGCATTCTTCTGTAGGAGACACAAACAGCTGGCCTAATTCTGGTCTTCAGAGAGTGGCCAGTGCTGTTCTCCTCTGCCCTGTCTGTGCCACTAGCTCCTGGCTAATTGCTTAACCCATGTCTCGGGATGTGGGTGATTGGCCCTTAATGCACCGTCTCCGTGAGAGAGTGAGCACCGGCTGAGCCCAGGGCTTTGGCCTTCATTAGGTTTCTGGTGGACGCTAGCGAAGGTCCACTCCTCTGACCCCAGGGAAAAAATGCCTGATTGATTCGGACAAAGTGATGTTTGATTTGGTGTCTGCTTCAAGACCATCACCAGCTTCACTTTAGCACTTTGATCTTTTTTCCAAAGCAACACGCAGGCTGTTTTTCAGACCTCTTTCCAGACCTTTTTCTCTGTATATGTGTGTCTGTGTGTGTGTATGTGATAGCAAGAGAGAAAGAAACAAAGAAAGAGAAAAAGAGAGAGAGAGAGAGAGGCATAGAGTTCAACAGAGGCAAGGTACAATAATAGACCATGGACAATTCACCAGCAGTCGCGTAAGCTCACCACCTCTGTTGAGTCACTGAATGGGTTGTCATTCCTACCTGATAATCGCAACCTGTACTGAGTCACTGAATGAGCTGTCATTCCATACCTTACACAGACTGATGACCTCCATCACAAATTAAATGGAATCTTAAGTGGACATACCATCTAAAATATACTGCATTGAAATACAGAACAATACATACAATACCTTCAGATTTTCTCTGGATGGTATAACGATGTTGTAAATTCAGCAATTCAGCATATGCGAAGAAATCCATCACTTGGTCACAAAAAAGAACACTTTTTCAAGGAACCGACCTTGACATTTTCATAGCTAATCATCTGATTTTACAGTTGCTGACTTTCTGTTCATGACAACTGATGAGATTGTTCTCATAACATGTGGGAAATGGTTCCTGCTAGCACACACACACACACACGCACACACACACACACACACGCACACGCACACACACTGCTCTTTTTTACGACTAATGTAATCACGCTATGATTTTAATGGCTTGATCAAACAAAGTTAAACTTTCCTATAAGCATCCCTATTGAGTATGCAAGTGGAAATGTCAGGTCTTTTTAGCTGGAACACTTTCAGTCCTCAGTCAGAACTGCTGAAGTCACCATACTTACTGTAATCAGACCACAAGGACAGCCTGACGACTAATTAAAGGGCTAAGGCATAAGGACTTTTTTGTCATTTTTGTATTGCCATTTGGGCAATTAAAAACACAAATGTGTCCATTTATGAGGAACTATTTATGTTATTTTGATTTTCAACAGGGAGGGGTGGGTAATATTGACAATAACTGCCTATTGTTCTTAGAGGAGAGACATTTCTTAGTAATTATGTGCCTGCACAAGGCAGAAGACATGGCTGAAAGACAGAGAGAGGGGCTGCAACTAAAGGATTTGTGTTTTTTTGTCTCTGTCTCCTCAAAGCCAGGCAACATTTTCTGTGAAAAAAGGCAGGAAAGGGTTATTGTCAGTGAGTAATTCCATTTAATGAATAAACGCTTGACTGCATGTGGTGACAGCTTCTCTCTCGCTCTCTCCCTCTCTCTCCTTCCTTCAAAACACTGACACAATTCTATTTTAATTTTAATATTTTCCAGTGCAGAGACGTGTAAGGTACTTTTCAATAGCAAGCTAAAAGTTGAAAGAATGTGTGTGTGCAGAATGCAAATGCATGTGTGGCCATGGTAATACCAAATAAGCCATGAGCCTACAACTAACTGGTTATTGCCAAGCATATATTGCCTGTTAGATTATCTGTTGTAAGTCATATCAAGTACATTAGCAGCCATAGACCTTAGAGTTGTTGTGATAGTAGCTTATCTGATATCAAAAGTCAGGTCACTTGAGAATATGCACAGCTAGACATTTACTAAAGAAATATATGTACTCCTGCATGAGGAGTTTGTAAGGGTATTACATTCATCTTATCTGTTGCTATTGTTTGCTGCACTGATAATGAACACACTGTTTGACACGGCATGGAAATGAGAAACCTTCACACAGGCCGTGGCCTAAATTAGCGAGTCTAATCTTGAATATCAAACACTTCTTAGTAAGAGGAAACACAACATTCTGATTTCTTATTTGGTTTCATGGAAAGTGTCCTGGCTGGCTCATCCTGACCTGGAGATTATGCAGATGGTCTACTGTCAAAACAGGCTGAACAAAACATGAGGTTTTCGTATGCAAAAGCCTATTTTTTAATGTGTTTTAGTGTGTGGTGTATTGTAGTCTGAGAATTTATGTGTGTGTGTATGTGTGTGTGTGTGTGTGTGTGTGTGTGTGTGAGCGTGCGTGCATGCACACATATTTGTCTTATTAAAGCCATGTCTCAGCTGTAGCAGCAGCGGAGCTGACTACTCAGGTGCGTACTGCCCCATAAGTGTGCGGCCTTGATGAGAAGTGACGGGCTAATGCACAGAGCAGGCTGCAGCCCTCGCCTTGTGCCTCACACGCCGCACAGCTCGGCGCCGGCACACTCTTCTTCCCGGGCCGGGCCCTAACCGACACTGACACCTCTGTACGGGCCGCGGGACTGCCGCCGCCATGCATTATGCATGAGGGACCAGTGTTCCGCTGTGTTCACTGGCACGTTGACTGAGCCACAGCGCAAAGAAGCAATCTGCGCAACAACTTCATACACACACACACACGCACACACACACACTGTCTCTCTCTTTCTCTCTTTCTCTCTCTCACACACACACACACACAAACAACTTGATACACACACACCCACATACACAGAGGCAATCTCTCTCCTCTCTCTCTCTCTCACACACACAAACTTCATATACACTCTCTCTCTCTCTCTCTCTCTCTCTCTCTCTCACACACACACACACAACACACACCACACACACACACACACACACACACACGGCACACACTCCTGCGCCTGCTCCTCAGTGTGGCTCTGCTGGGAAAAGGGTCTTCTGACAGGAAGCATAATGCTGCTTTCATCAGCTCTCGCAAGAGTACACGACTGAGTGTGTGTGTGTGTAAGCTCGAGCAAGTGTGTTAAGCCATCATTAAAGGACTCCCGCCAGGATTCGAACTCAGAACTGACAAAAAGCCTCAGAGGGGTAACTTCTTCACATTGATACCTAAATCCACTGGACCACTCTCTCCACTCCTAATTTCCAGTGCAACATTTATATCTGTCTGTCAAGATAAATAGTTTTTTTTTTTTTTTTTTTTTTATCATTTTCAAACGAGCATTTTGTGTAGATACTCACTAAATTATGTTCCTATTGTCAAAAAGCCTAAGTCTTACATTTCCTGGCAGATATGAAGCTTAAATTGGCATTCATAATTTCTTCTTGACAATATCCTCCTCTCTCCTTGATTTGCAAAAATGTTTTCAATACAAGCTCATTGGTATTGCTCTTATCATTTAAAATTCATACAAATCTGAAAAACAGTTGTGTCAATTAATATTATCCACAATTGTTAAATATGTCATATTAGTTTAACTAACAAGACAACATTGGTGACGCCCACCCATGATCTAGATATGCTTTCTGCAGCAACTGAATCTGAATACTCTGTGGTGGTAAGAGATTTCTGGGAAACAGTTGGACTCTGGGCTGCTGGGTAGTTCAAACTTCTGTTGTACTGCAATGGTTCAATGCTAACATCCATCGTTATTTGGAAAACGCATGCCAGATTTCTCTCTCAGTACTAAGGAAACATGGGTCCATTCACCATCTCTTTACCACAGTCTAACATGGCAGGTACATGCCCAACTGGACACAAGTTTAGAATTCATCATGTGTCCTTAAGGTAGCACTCTGATCTTACCCTCAACTCTCTTTTCTGTGATTTACTTATAACTGAAAGTTTTGGAGGTAAACAAAGCAGGTACACAAAATGAAACACACAAACATCAACCGACACCAAAACAAACAAAAACAGAATAAACAATAGTCAAAACAAATGGAAAACAGCTGTTTACCACAGATAAAAGCAGCCCTTTCCCTCTTTACAATCTTTTGCCTATATCATTTGCAAGAGGTGCAAGTCACTGACTCAGGTTCAGCTGGCCCTCTGCTCCTTCGTCTTTTCTGCCCCACTGTCACGTCCCATCAGATCACAATTAGCTCCCCCTGCTGTCCTGGTGGTCTTGGCGCCACATTGATGGAAATGCTGTCTGAAGGGTCAGAGCACGAGAAGGGCAGGGTTCTGGCTGTTTGCTGTTTTGACCTTGTCTGACCCAATTAAGCACGTGGGAGTATTGATGCAGTTGCAGGCCCCTGGCAAAGAATGAGCCCATGAGAAACAAAAAGAGATACAAACGTCTCGGCTCAATGGACACCTTGCAGGCAGTGGTAATAATTATGATAACCAAAGTGAATTAACAGCCAATTAGTATTGGTTGTGTTTGTCTCTCCTCTCTAAGCATTATTTCATGTGACATGGCATGCTTATTCTTTTCTGTTGATAATTACTCTGATGCGTCCCTGTGCTAGCTTTTTCATTTGTTCTTTCTGCCATCCCAAGCATGGCTATTGTCTGTCAGACAATGGGACATTTTAGGAGATGTTACGTGTATTATACAGTTCAAAAGATGTTTTGCTGGCAGGATTGTGGAGGCTGTTGATAAACGCATGTAATGATAATGATAATGAATGATTAGAATGTTCTTAATGGGGGTTGAAGAAGTGAAAAACACAAAACAGCAATGAGGATTTATCTGCAGGCAGGTATGTCATATTCTGATATGAGCATTTAGTTATGACACAATAACAACAACAACAACAACCACAATAATAATAATAATAATAATAAAACATACTTTGTGCAGTGGTGCTTTCAGTCATTTTAGTGTGTGGTATGTCCTTCTAACTCTCAATTCAATCACTGTGACATTCAAAGCCTACAATACAGTGGCCCTTTGGCTGTAGGGGACACAGCCATTCTTATTCAGACACAGTATATCAAATGCCTTGAATCAGGGTGAGAAGAAGGATATGGCTGATTCCAGCTGCTGCTGCAAGCACCTCCTCTAGCACAGACCTTTCAGCAGTGCTATGAGAGATCTCTGCATATGAGAAAAGCCAAGTAATAACCACCCTTCCAAAAATAAATATACAAATAAATATGGCAACACAAACAAAAACAAAGAAACCTCCAGTGATCCCTACTGTGTGTAAGTTGAATTGTGTTTATTTACTGCAAAAACATACGAAAAGATAGGACCCAATGACCTCTCCCTGAACACACACAGCAGCGTAGCACAGCCCATGAAATTCCCCATACATCATGGCTTATGGATCTGGATACCTGACATTTGGCTGCTCTTTAAAAAGGGGTAGGCGGGCTTGGGAGAGTCCGGCGAGCGCTGGAGTTATGAAGCGTTTGGGAGACATTTATCCATATGTCAGCGATAAGAGGCATCCCCTACAGCTCCCACGGTGATGGGGGCTGGGGTGGATGTGTGTGTGTGTGTGTGTGTGTGTGTGTGTGTGTGTGTGTGTGTGTGTGTGTGTGTGTGTTTGTGTGTGGGGATGGGGGGTGGGTTGGGGGACGACTTGGCAGAAGCTCTCGGCAAACACAGCCTATCTGTAGAGAGACCTTGTCCTCAATCAATGCCAGTTGCAGTCATGCGAGGGATCAACGCTAACAAGCAGACCACCGCCCTCTCCCTTGCTGGTTTGTACTTGCCGGGATTGTAGAATTTGTGGGCAGAACAGCATTGAAACCCACAATCAGGAGACTTCATGTAGATCTGTTTGTCCTGTTTTATTATGAGAATATAAACTTTAAATAACCCAGTTTCTTGCAGACCTGATGAATGACTGCCTTCACATGATGGCAGAATCATGAGAACCCTGTGCATTGACACACATACTCTACACATTCTGCAAATATCTACCAAACTTCATTCCAATGAATCCAGCATTTGTGTTACGTAAAGGTATAAATGTAAATAGGATAAATCAGAAGTTACACAAACATAAATTGGACCTCTCACCGAATTTCTATAAATGGGCAATTTCACTCAAACTGTCATGTCCATAACAGCAAAAAAAATGCCATGGTATTTGTTTGATGCTAATGATTATTTGAACCAAGAAGAGTGAATGTTTTATGTAATCATCATTCACATCATACCATACCATGGCATTGTGTTGGCGTTATGGAGGTGACAGTTTTGCGTGGAATTGCCCAAATATAAATTGGATTCCTCTTCTGAAATGATACAATGGCACTTTGTTACGGATGGACGTGCTATTCTACTAACACAGCAAATGGGCTCTGTGCACAGCAGACGTAAAGTCCCAGAAGGACTTTCGTTCTGGATAGTCACTCTTTTCTGGTAATTAACTTTAATGTTGGTAAACAGTTGTGTAATAAGGCTATAGCTACAAGCTAATTATGAAATGCACCTTGAACTGGCACGAAACATGGAGAGCTTAGTTACACTTACTTTGGATAGTGAAGTAGTATAACTACACTATAAAATTAACTTATGTCTAATATCAATCTTGCCTACCATAGTTCACAAAAATGGATGTTCACCAAAAAAGAATGACCATCCTGATTGAAAGTCCTTCTGGGACTTTGCGTCTTCCGCACACAGGGCCCATTCCTGGTTCCTTAAAGTATGAGATCATGCTGGTAGGCATACCTAATTGTAATTGCTTGAACACTTTCTTGTTAAAGAAACACATTACGTGTCATTATAGCACCCAATCAGTGCTGACAAGCGTCTGTCTAATCCACCTTGTCCACACAGAGCACTCTTACTCAGTTTCCCTGGAAACACCTAAAACACCTGTGGCCTAAAAAAGGCTTGGAGGTATTGAAAGTAGGAGGTTAAGTGCTAAACCTGGGTAAATTGAGCTATATGAAATGATAAACCCTCTAACACTGTAGACTGCTATTGTTTAGCACACTGTAGCCTTTTTGACATGTAGTGCCAATAAGAAATGGCGTGTTCCTTTGTGTTCCAATCAAACAACCATTTTTTTTTTATTTACAATGCATAATTATGGCGCCACATTTCCAAAAAAAAACAAAAAACAAAATAGAGGCCATGCTTTATCATCCTAGCTATAGGCGTTGTAAAGTAGCATGTTAAGTAGTTTGTAAAGTTACATTCCTCAAGACCCAGGGATGTGATAAAATGAGATGCGGATTTTGAAGGTGTTTCTTCAAATCTATTGCTGTAACTGCCATCTTGATCTAACTTTTATAATTATTTATTTATACTTATCTATTTATTTATATTTGTTATTTATTCTTATTGTTTGTCTGAGTCAGATTGTTAGTGTTGTTTCAGCCTTCTGCCAGTCAGCCTTCATTACCATTGACATTTCACCTGGAATAATGTGTAGATGATCAAAGATTCCATCCACCCACAGTTGATTTTGGGCTCCCTCAAAATGAGGCATGTGTACTTTTAAACAAAACCCTCCATCTTGCCCATCCTTTGAAGTCTTTTTTGAAAATTTAGACCTGTGGTAGAACAGATCAGAGGAGATCAAAAGAACTGGAGACGGACATGATAAATTTAGACCCACGGAGATTAAGGAAGCATGTCTATTAGCAGTGTCTTTGATAGCATGTCTTTGATTGGTGTCTTTTGATGGTGAGGGGTTACTGCCTCGACTCGTCTAAAGTACTAGACACAGCCCCTTGGAATAGGACCATTTTAGAGCATGAGATTCAATTTCCTTTCGAGTCAAAAGCACAAAAATGGCCAAGGCTCCCTTTGAATATTTATCTTCTGATTGGCCAGAAGTCAGTAAAAAAATGTGTGGAGTTCTTTCACCATAGCAACAATTTTAAGTAGCTGCAGTTGCATCTAAATATCTGCATATCAGGTATACCACAGGAGTTCAGTTGATTGCATACATTTTTCACACTGTATGCTTTCAATATATTGTTCTAAAAAAGAACAGCATATAAATAACGTACCATCATCACACACACACATACACACACACCTATGCACATGATAAGTTGACTAACAGAATGCAGTTTCACTATGTATGTATGTGAAAATAAAACTTGATAATCATGGCAACACTTCTGTGTGTGCCTGTGTTCATAATAGTACAGGATAGGAGGTCAATGCTCTTCCCCTAAACCACACGATTGCATCACCTTAGGCATGATGTGTACATTTCTCCACACCTCTGGGAGGACAGGGGAAGCCTGCCATCAGTATGCAGAGGGCAGTAATTGCGCTCACAAACAGTGCAATATGTTTGGGCAGCACAGCCCATTAGAGGGCCCCTTAATTTGGGCTGATGGAGTCGGGGGCGTGATTCATGAGGCCTACCGGGGCAATAAAGCTTTGATTTATGCGCTCATGCAACAACAACAGCAAAGCGCTACTGCCCTGCCGAAGCTAATGACGCCTTAGCCTTGCCACTTAGCCAATGTTTTATACAGATATAAAGATGGATTAGGGCGGACATACTCACCTTTTGTGTGTGAAGCCACTGATGCTGTGGCTACTGCAGCTGCAAATCTCAGTAAGTCTGTCATCTAGTCTGAGCCATGGGTTAACAGAGAAATCTGGTGTGAATCAATCCGTAGCCTTGTTGTTCAAGATCACAGAATGCAGTCTGTTGGAAAAAGAACCAAATTTGATACAACAAAGACCGAATAGCAAGCCAATGACTAACGTTAACTGAATGAGGCATAGTAAGATGAAACTGAAAGTGAGTTTCTGTGCCCCATTCAGTTTGTGTTAGCAGTTGATTCACTATTAGTGTATGTTGTATGTTGTATTACATTTTCTTGTTCTTTTTCCTACGACAGCACTCCGTTACCTTGAACAACTGAGCTATGGACTGATTCACACCAGATTTCCCCTTTAACAGTTGCGTAGGAGAAAAGAGGGAAAAAATAACGGACTTGAAAGTTTCAAACAGGAGGTTTGGCAAATCTCCTCATAACAGTGACCTTTAAGTGATGACTCATGAAGATGTCGGCCTTTCCTAATGGACAGGTATGCCTGTTAATTTCCTTGTTGCCAGGCATGGTTATGCACAGTGGCATTTTTCCCAGTGAGGAGTGCACACCGCTAATTACATAAATTAAGTCAGTAATTGCATAGGAGGTGATGAATATTTCTGAAAACAGCTTAACACACTCCCCCCTTAGCCCACACTCCCCCTAAGCCCATTCTAACACCCTCCATTTACCCCTAACAGACACAGGGGGTCAACCCACACCAGAGCACATCAGATAGAAAAATGTTGCCTGACAATAAAACAGCAGTAAACTGGTCACAGTTTGACATTTAACAACATTTAAAGACACAGGAAACAAACAAAGGGTCATTAGCCACCTCACCTCGTCACTTCCTGGTCTCCTTCTTTATGAGTAGTCTCTCAACACTTTTGTTTTTTTTAGGAGCAAAGGTAAAATCACTTAACAGTGACCCCACACTCAATAGACAATGAACATACATGGAAATGGTTATAATTTAGGATAAAGTGTTATGATTGGTTGTGGACACCGTTTGGTCATGGGGTCATTGATAGATGAATTTTGACCAGTTGAGAGTGATTGTAGTACATTTGGATCTCAGCCTATATACCAAATACCAATACCAAAAGTGTAAGGTGGTGTCTTACATACACACACACACACACACAGACATACAGCGAAAGAGAGAGAGGAGTGGTTTTAATTGTTTGATTTGTGGACAGATGTGTGTGTGAAAGTGAAAGTTCTCTGAATACACACACTAAGCTGACTCTATAAGCCATTAAATGAACAGGTCAAAACTGTTATATGCACTGCTGATAGGGAGAGAGGAATTAAGAAAGTGGGGAAAAAATACATCTGCAAAATCAGTGATATTGATTAGGCTAATTTCAAACTGCAATTTTCATCACTTCATCACTTTTGTTTTTGAAAGAGCCCAGATGGTGTGGTCTGTGTGTGTGTGTGTGTTTGTGTGTGTGTGTGCACTCGCTCGTATGCGTGTTGCGCCGTGCATAAGCCAGGGGAGACAAGAGGGTGAGGTTGGTTGCTTTACTGAAACATAAATAACTGCTCATCATAAAAGAAATATTTTTGATCTTTTTGAACTGACACAGCATTACAAACAAATCAGAATAAAGAAGAGACCTTTGCACTATTATGGCTCATACATTATGCCCATTGATAGTTTTGATTCACAATATTATAATACAAAAATAAACTAGACAACAAATGACAAAAACACATAACATCAACTTGCTTTTTAAATTATGCAAAAGAAAAACTTCAATTTCATTTCTTACAACTACTTGTTTTGGTAGCAGAGCACACTGTCTATGAATATTTCAATGTATCCAGATAAAATGAACACATATAATAAATAAATAAACAGTTTTGATATATGTATTTTACAACTTGATAAATACACATTACATATGCAGCATTTTATCCATCAACTCAGGCTCAATTCACTGTATCAACCATAGCCAGAACACATTATAATTTACTGTCGTTAAGTGGCAAAGATTCCAAATGATCTACTACTGTAAAAAAAAAAAAAAAAAAGCAGAAGAACGACAGAGCAGACAAAAGGGGAGGTCCACTGTGCTACTCCACTGCTGAGACTGTCAGAGGATGAAGTGAGGCTGACGTCATATGGGAGGTGTTTGAATAACCGTAACAGCGTCCTAAAATAGAAATAGATTTCTGTTCGAAACGTATGACCCTCTCTCTGCTATCTACATCATCGGATTCATACTATATTTTCTCTCTAACCTTGAATAGGTTAGCGAGGACATCACATCATTAAAAACAGAGCAAACAGAACATATTTCAGTGCTCTGCAAATGTACTGCAACTTCAATGGAAAGGTTCATTACTAAAGTCACAGTCTGCACAGTGAAGTGATATTACGGGATTCACAATGACTGAAATAAAGCTTGAAACTTGAAAACTACCATGTCAGGGGTTTTCAAGCCTGAACCAGTTGGGAACTGACTTCAGATATGGATCGCAGATAGCCAAAAGTCAAGAGGTCGCAAAGAGTAAAATCGCATAGTTCAGAGGTATTTAAACAAAGAAAGAAAGAATTATGCGGGGTCATGACGAGACACACATTCAGAAGGACAGAGTAATCAGAGGCGGTTCTTCTGCTGCTTGTTACCATTAGGGTGGAGGACCATGTAGTCATCTTTGTTTCAGCTGTGAGAGAACCAGAGCCTGGAATACACAATAAGAGTGGAGTCAATAAGGGGGGGAAGATACTCTTCAGAGATCAACACGTCTTGATATGTATTCGAAAGCTTTTGTTTGGATCATAACACAGGATGCACGTGCACACACACACACACACACACACACACACACACCAAGGCACACAGTTTGTCCTCTTTAACACACAACCAAACAAGACATAGTTATCAACAAACATGAATACACAGAGAAACACATTACTTGCACTTACTTGCATTACACTGTGATCAATTGCCAAGCCTACACTGCATGGCTTTTCCATGAGGTCTTCAAACTCAATCAACACTCCATATTAACACACAGTTGACAAGCAGACAATACATCCTCATTCAACTTCAAGTGTCCTTTGCGTTCAAACCCAAACTCAGACACTGCTGACATCACAAATGGACTTGAGCAACAAACAGGAAAAGAGCTGTACATTACAGCTCAGCTTATAAAGACTCAGGAGGAGCACCCAGTCACTCGCTGTTGCTGTGAAACTAAAAGGTTTTACCGACCAATGGGTTGCCTCTAACCTATCCTTCCCTTTTCTCAACCTTCTTGGACACAGAAGTGTTATTAATTGGCTTGAAGGCAAGCTATGCTACTTATTTAATTCCGAGTCCGCGTTGAAATTTGGAGAAGTAATTTATGATCGTTGGTCAGACTTAAAACTTTAATTAAGTCCAGAGGTCAAGAGTGTACACATTTTTAAAATAGGAGTGGGCATTAATCAACAGAACTACTGGTTCTGTAAAGGGCAAAGCTCATCTTTTCCATCTAAAATTATCTCCCTGAGGTCAGTGCTGGTCTTTGGTGGGAGTTAGAAGCCAGCAGAGGCCAAAGGATGCCGGTTAGATTATTTTGTCTGAGAAGCATGCAGAACTGAGGTGTTATATGGCAGAGTATCTTTGAGTTGACACTAGCTGGAGGGCCTGGGCAGTCTCTCTAGTGGGGGCGGTAGTGGCCATTAAGGAACACGGCTAGCATGCTAAGTAGCCTGGAAATTGTGGGTTTGGATCCCGGCTGCCACTGTTGTGGCCTTAAGCAAAGCACCTAACCCTGAGTAACTTCCACTAATTTGGAAACTGGAACACAATCTTCACCGGTTCTTTTGAACAGGAATACATTTGCTCTCCTTTTGCATTGTGCATTCTGAGGTTGCTTTTAAATCTTTTGGAAGAACAGTGGGATGAGACTATTTGTTTTGCTTGGTGTTTCAGAGAGACAGTCTCTGAGTATGATACAGTGGCTGAGATGATTGACAGATGATTAATCATGATGCTAATACCTCAGATCATAGACTGTATTTGGGCATTTGAGAACTAGGCAGCTCTACACAGATCTTAGATGTAGAGGTATGAACAGTTTTCTTACATGTGGCTAATGTTGCTAGATTTTTGTCCTCATATCTAATAAACACAGCCAACACATGATGACGAGCTTGTGAATCACACGTCAACAGGTCACATGAACGCATAGCTGAAGCCTCTGTAGTTGCTCTTGCAGAAAAGGTTCATCTTTAGCTTTCTAAATCTTTACCTTCGTTAAAGGATTTATTTATGCCAAAGTCTGTTGAAGATCTATCCCCTCATTCACACAAGCACACACACACACACACACACACACATTTGCAGACATAGGACAGGATCAGGGGGGACTATCTCCCAAGCCTAGCATCCAGCGGGCACAAATAAGGGGCTTTGTGTGTCAGTGAGCACATGCGGTTCACTAACCAACCACACTAACACTCTCCCTGTCCACCCAAACATCTCCCTCTTTAAAGCCTGTGAGGTGCAGCCAAGCGCTCAGTTCCCATCATGCCCTCTTAAATGTTTCTCATCCTCCACAGCCGTATACATTCTTTTTTTTGCTATTGCCGTCGTTGAAATGTTACAATGAGGCGTCCATCCCCCAGCCCCCTCCACCTCCAGCGACAAGGCCCTCAATTTTGCTTCCATTTCAGTGGTGTGATTGAGTCTGGCAGGCTGTTTTGGTCAGTGTGTGTGTGTGTGTTTGTGTGTGGCTGTGTGTGTGTGTGTGTGTGTGTGCATGTGTGTCATGGCGTCTTAGCTGACCCCTGTACCCAGGACTCGGTGGCATCTAAGTATGCCAGATCCTCTTGTGTCTTGCTGCTCTAGGGAGAACTCTGAGATCATGTCATGCTGATCACTAATCAGTGGAGTGAGACTCCAGGCCTTAAAGAAAGGAAGAGAGGGAGGGAGAGAGAGAGAGAGTCTAGTGTGTGTGTGTGTGTGTGTGTGTGTGTGTGTGTGATGCTAAGAGCAGGAGTCAGTGAGAGTTTAGCGGCCATTTCAGTGTGTGTCCATGAGAGCACCGAGGGCTGCTGAACTGAAGCAATGGCAGTCATGCTAGGGAAGAGGGCACTGAGAGAGAGAGAGGGAGAGAGAGGGAGAGAGAGAGAGAGAGAGAGAGAGAGGAGAGTGCGTGAGGAGGGTCTCTAATGAATAATACAACACAGCCCCTCATTAGGAAGAATGAAATATTGAGCAGCGCTAGCATAGCACTGGACATGACTGTTTGGGTGTCCTTTAGTTTACTTTAGAGAAGTTTACTTTAGAAGGCCACAATTACATCTACCCAGATCAGCTGTGCTGTGACTTACACACATAAACAGCCTCCTTTGCTGCTGAAATTCTGTCACTTGTGAGCTTTTTTTAACCAGGAGTTGCCAAGGTTTCCACTCGTTTAATTTCGTCAGCAAAAGTGTGGGAGGAAAACATTTCTAAGTAGATCATACCTGTGCATACAGTAATGTTAACATGGCTGATATTTCACATGTCAAGTTTTACAAATATATCACTTTTTTTCTGCAATAACTATGCAACTGTCGCTACCTCCTCTCCTGGACCCAAAACTAAAAGACATTTTGTCTCTGAATGGCAGACCTCTAGGGAACTCTGTTGCCAGTTTACTGTCAATCAATGGCCTCCTCCTTTCCCACTGGTAATAGCTTCATTTGTATCGCTTCCTTCGCCTGTCATTGCCACATACCACTCAAACACATTCACATTCAGTCGTTGCTCATCGCTTTGTTTTCTCTCTCTCTCTCACACATACACACATACACACACACACACAGGCATACGCATAAGTTGACACATACACACGTACATGCATACGCAAAGGCACACACACACACACACACACACTCACATGCACATACTCCCCTCTCCAGTGTAGACTTATTAGTCTGACTAGGAGGAATAATTGAGGATCTTACAGAATGACTCTCTACACTCATGTTTCATTACTGCTCATCTCCACTGCTCTAACCAGTCCTCACATATATGTGTGTTTCCACTCCTGCCGACTGCACTCTCAAAATTTACTTGGACCTGCTTCTTGCTTTTTGTGCAAATGAATCATTATGATCCTATTTAATATTCTATTCCATTTCTTGCGGACTGATGGTCTGTACAGTAAGTGGGCGACCGAGGAGACTGGCTAAGCAAAGTGTGTCTACTTAAGGAGTATGTCCAAAGTGCAGATGAGAGCTTGCTGATGAGGAGGAGAGTCATGGAGTTATACAATAGAGTTACAAATGAGAGGAGGGGAGGCGAGAGGGGAGGAGAAGAGAAGAGAGGAGAGGAGGGGAGAAGGGAGGAGAAGAAAAGATAGAAGAGGAGAGGAAGGAAGAGGAAGAACTAAGGAGGTGGGAGGAAAGAGTGATTAAAGTAGGAGTGGTTGAGTAAGGGAGAGCATGAGGAAAAGAGGAGAGAGATTGAAGAAGGAAAGGAGAGAGATTGAAGAAGGAGGAGGAGAGAGATTGAAGAAGGGGGAGGAGAGGTTATTACAGAGCTAAAAGGACAGTAAAAACCAGCAAGAGATGGGTGAGTAGGCAGTCAGGCAGTAGGCAGAGGGACCTGGAGATGCTGGGGACGATGAGTGGGCCAAAGAGTGAAGAAGAGGCGGCAGGGAAAGACACAGAGGACTGGACAGATACAGCTGGCAGACAGGCAGGCAGAGAGGCAGACAGGCAGGCAGAGGCAGGCAGGCAGAGAGGCAGAGAGGAAGACAGGCAGGCAGAGAGCTGGTAGGAAGAGAGGCAGACAGGCAGGCAGAGAGCAGGTAGGAAGAGAGGCAGACAGGCAGGCAGAGAGTCAGGCAGGAAGAGAGGCAGACAGGCAGGCAGAGGGGCAGGCAGAGAGTCAGGCAGGAAGAGAGGCAGAGAGGCAGACAGGGGGGCAGGCAGGAGTAAAATGTATCTTGAGGATGCCGACAAAGATGCACAAAGGGAGGCATCTGACTCAGGAGAGGAGAGGCTCACTGCTTTGAAAGTGTTGTCGTCATCAGATGAAATGCCTGAATGTGAAACAATTCTGTCTGTGTGCATAGATACACATACAGTGACTAACTCACAGTAGCATATACACTACCATTTAAAAGCTTGACACAATTACTCACACTCACTCTTTTTATACCAGAGAATAAAGTATGTAAGTATGTATAAGGGTAGGATTATGCAATAAACACAAAAAACTGTAAACAAAATGTATCATATCATATATGTATCATGTTTTCATCTCTTTAAAGCAGCAAACATTTGCTATAAGAGGTTCAGTGCAGAAAATGCTGCTGTAGTAGAATAAAGTAGAGTTACTTTATTGATCCCGAAGGAAATTAAGGAAGCTGTTGCTGTTGCTGTATGCTGTACAGCTACATGCTATATGTTGGGCACTGTTTTTACCCCTGCCAATTTGAGAAGCTAAACAAAGCTAAGTGTAAACAAAGCTAACTGTAAAAGCACTAATAGTGTGCATAAGGGCATATGTAAATGGTGACTGCTGTCCAACACAAAACAAGTTATGTTTCATGCCAATCTATAGTATTTAATATATTTGTGACAGTGAAAAACAATTGGCCTTCTTGGTCCTAGATTGGCCACTGCAGGCGTCTGAAAAATATAGTCAGAAAAAGAAATGAACACACATATCTAAACCTTTGACTGGTAGTACAATTATAAGCTCTAGATCTACATTATAAGGGCAATGTGTGAGAACAGAATAAAGTTCATGTGCCATGAACACTAATTACAACTCAATAAATACTTGCAAGCATCAAAATGTTGTCTTTGAGGCATCTGAATTATACTAAGTACAGTTCTTGTCCTCATCATGAAGAAGGGAGAGGAGAAAATGGAAAGAGACGGGGGTGAAAAGAGAACATGAGACCACAAGAGAGGTGGAGATGGAGAAAGAATGAAAGAGAGAGAAACAGACAGAGAGAAAGAGGAAGAGAGGGTGAAAGACAGGCAGATAGAGAGAGAACTGTGAAGGCATGTCAGTGGGATAGTGATGGGGGAAGTGTGGAGTGTGACAGGGGGACATAACTGAAAATGATGCCGACGCCGGCTGACAAAACAATCTTGTTCCGTCAGATGCACTCTACCCAGAGGAGCCGCTCCCTCCCAGCTGACGGGGGGAGAGAGAGGAGGGAGAGAAGAGAGAGACAGAGCAGGAGAAAGGGGGAGAGAGATTTACGAGGGAATAAGGATGAAATGAAGTGATAAAAAGGGGGAGGTGGAAAAGACGGCAGGGCAGGCAGACACACCTGCTTTTGAGCTGGCAGGGATTAGATGACATGCTGCTCCTGTGTGTGTTTGTTTAATCTGTGTGTGTGTGTGTGTGTGCTTGTGTGAGTGTGCATGTGTGAAGCAGGGGTGGCTGTTCTTGCTGTTTACCTCGACATCAAAGACTTCTGAGTAAAGCAACAGGAAAGTAGAACCATTTCTCTCACCATGTTATTTTACACCACAGTATATATACACACACACACACACACACACACACACACATGCACACACACACATGCACACACACACACACGCACACACATACACACCTCTGCAGAGTCTGACACTAAACATCTTCCCCAGTTTACATTGTAGATGTCTCATACATACGCATGAACAGAGGGACAGACAAAACCCAAAACACACACACACACACACACACACACACACACACACACACATTCACACATGCACGCCCATATAGGGATCCATACATGCACTCACTCATGGACTCAAGCACACAACCACATATTATATAAATAAATGAATGAATGAATGAATTAATGAAGTAATAAATGAAGACATAAATAAGAGCACTGCTCTGTGTGTATTCATTCATTCATGGTTTAAATGGCTGTTCATCATTGCATGGCAAATATGCATTCAATATCCGTGCTAGAGATGATGAAGTAAAGCTGAATATGTGCATCTGCTTCAGTAACAAACCAAGCCTTTTGGGAACAGTCTTATTTGACAATAGAATAAATGGCCGTAGTGTGTCTTCAGCATGTCCAGTTTGACGAATATGTGTACATGCCTTTGGTTACATTTGGTTGGGAAAAATGAATTTATCAGCACATTGATCACTTTCTGAAACCAATGGTGTGCCAATGGCGATGGAGCATTGGATCCAAATGCTAATGTATGACAAACTGGTGTTTACACACAGACACACACACACACACAGACACACACATACACATACACACACAGATATGGGGGAATGCACACAAACAACTTTCCATTCTACCCCTGCTCTCATCACCCCACACACACACACACAAACACACACACACATCATGATTTGGAGAAATGCACACAACCACACATACAGCCTCCCAGACCTCCCCTGTCACCACACATACAAATACACACACACACACACACACACACACACACACACACACACACACACACACACCACACACACACACACACACACACACACACATTCCCATGGTAGGTCCTGTTAGTGAAGGAGATGGGCACTGCTTAAGTCCACTGTAATGTCAGTTTAAGCCTGCAGAGGGGAAATGTAGTGAAGCCGGCACATTAAGGAGACCAATCAGCTTTAGCTAATCTTTGCCTCTTTGCCCTCAATGGAGACTGCTAGCAGTGCACCCATCCAGAGGACACACAGACACAATGTGTGTGTGTGTGTGTGTGTGTGTGAGAGAGAGAGAGAGCGAGAAAGAGAGAGAGAGAGTGTGTATGTGCACAATTTCACCTTTTGCTTGGCATACAGTACACAGTGTCATCTTATTACTTATTTCTCTACTCATCAATGGCCTCCTCTGTTTTTGACCCCCCCCCCCCCCCCAAATACACACACACACACACACAAAGTATGCCATTTTCCCTGGAAGGAGCTGTAATCCCTGGCAGCAAATTTCTGAGGAACGCTGACGGCACCAGAAAAAAAGATAAATAAAGGATTTTCATTTTTTGCCCAATACGACAAAAAATACACACCATATTTTTTTTCTCAGCATTTATCTTTAATAGAGTCTCCAAGATTTGTTTGAGGGAAACATACTGTAAACATTTGTGGATTCAAAAAAGAACAGCTGAGTCCTTGATGCATCATTACCGATGCTAAGTCTAAATCTGACGCGCACTAACATTCTTTCCAGCTCTTATTTAGAGAAATCTGGCCACCGATTGCTGCCTTTGGCATTCCTTGACATTCCTTTTTCTAGGACTTGGTGACCTCAATCAACAGGGCTATGGATTGATTCACATTGGATTTCTCCTTTAAGCAAAGAAACTTCTTCCACTTCCATGAAACAGAGGGAGAAAGAAAGAGAGAGAGAGAGAGAGGGAGCGGAGGTGTGACAGAAAGAAAGTGACTAATGTCTTGCATTAAGTTTGTTGTTTATTTTCGCCCGGAAGCACTGAAATAACCCTATTAAATCACGTAGTTCCCCTGTCATTAATCTCAATGGCCCGGACTAGTTCCTCAAAGCTAATGGAGTTTAGAATTTGCATGAGACGAGTTTACCCACAAAGCCTTGCCTAAGAGGATTGCGCTTCAGACAGAGAGCTTATTGTCACCCGAGCTCACAGATGTGGATTAACTACACTAGGTCTAAAAAAAAAAAAAAACACCCCTGCACATACATACATACACAAACACACACACACACACACACACAAACACACCACACTGGAGCACTGGCGTTGAGGTTTCGTCCGCAGTGGATTCCAGTGACAGGTTCCCAGCATGGGTAGGACATGACCAGGGGGGTGAGGAATAAGTTCAGCCTGTCTTAGATCATCTCAGTCTCCCGTCTCACAGGGCTGTGGGATCTCCTCAACCCGGCTGCTTGCCTGTCAGCACTACCTTATTGAAATGGCCTCATCACCCATGCGTCATTTCCAACAGTGGTGCTCAGATCATTGCTCTGATGGTCAGAGCAACTTTGTAGCGGCCATGAACAGTCTTGTTGTTCTCTAATAGTGTAATACCATGATTTGAGTCAGGCGCCAAGACAAAAGTTTTTTTTTTTTTCATTTTCACAGTCTGTGATTCACAGAAACAGTGGCATCAATACTTTTGGTGCACTTGAACTATGCAGCTAACTCTTATTTGAGAGAGCCTTTTGTCAAAAGCTTTCCAAAGTCAGTCATCTGTTCTCTCTCTCTCTCTCTCTGTTGTGTGTGTGTGTGTGTGTGTGTGGGGGTGTGTGTGTCTTTCCTCCCTCTTCTTTTTCGATTTTCTCCTCTCATCCCCGCAATGCCTCATCATCACAGGATTGCGGTGCGGTGTTGTCAAGTTGGCTTTTAAAATCATTTGAATAAGCCTCTTTCTGGAGGAGCCTGTCTGTACTGTTTCACTGGAACTAAATCAGCTTTGCCTGCTAAATATAAAATGTTGCCTGTGCATTAATGCTTTAATATTTATCAGTGGGGAAAAAGGTGTCAAAAGTATGACTTCATCCCTCTGAAGAATTCAAAGTAGAAGTGGAGGGGACAACAAACGTTCTGACACCTCACCCTCCACTCCCCACCTCCATAGCCTCAAATAAAATAAAATAAAATAATAATTATATATATATATATAAAACTTTTGACTTAAGTGTAACATTAAGCCCTATGTGGAGCATATGCGGTAGAATCGTTTGCTGTGTATAATCCCTCAAAAAAATCCTGGTTTGCATTCTTCCGATGTCTCTTGTACACTCATCACACAGAAATTCAAAACACTGTGAATTCATGTTACTCACAAATCCACTCCAGTCTCCAAGGACCGCAGAGAGAGAACTGAGTACATCACTTAAATAGGACAACACGGCTGTCTGATCAGCACCTTGCATTGCCATGTTCACAACAAGCTGCCAAAACCCTAGGGAAACCTATTTGGCTTTAAGATGAAACAGAACACAGATTCCTCAGCTTCAAACAAGGTGCCACACAACCCCTTCTCTCCAAACCTCTCTTATATACTCTCTCTCTATGTCTCTCTCTCTCTCTCTCTCTCTCTCTCTCTCTCTAACACAGTTTGTACTTTTTTCTAGTGAATTTTTTAAACTTTTTGCTTTTACTTCCTTTGCCCTCCTCCACAGACACACCGTCTTTTCTTCTACACAGCACTGTCTGGCTCCATCTATCACACGTAGAGAGAGAGAGAGAGAGAGAGAGAGAGAGAGAGAGAGGGAGGGAGAGAGAGAGAGAGCTGTGTACTCACGACCGATCTTGCTTGCTTGGGAGTCTCTCTGAGCCACAGCGTTCCCTCTGACCTCCAGCCAGACCCCTGAATCAGAGCACATTATCTCTGCCTCTGTGGCGTTGCTACCACTGAATTAATGTGCCTGTTTTGAACTGCTTAGCAAGCCAGTTTGCTCTGACCCGCCTTGATCTCCCATCCCTGCTTACATAACCTTAATCGCCTCAGCAAGTGCTAACATACAAACTACGGCAAGGGCCAACAACCATGAAGTTATCACTTCCATCTCCAGCTGATTTCTTTTAAACTCTTGGAGTTTTTTGGGGGGGAGAAGGAGAAGTTATACTCTGCATAATTTTGCATATTTAATATCTTTAACAGTGTGAGTTTGACCTACAGCTTCTCTCAATTCTCAACTCAATTCAACTCAATTAATCACTGCAGAACAGTAGTCTAGACCTTAGAAATTGGTGAAGAAACAATGCAATAAGCAAGAGACTACTGACCCACTATTACTGAGCTTCAGTATCAGTCATTCAATATCACCAATCTGCTCGATTGACAACATGCCTGCTGTCTGTCTGCGAATTTATCTGTCTGTCTGTTTCTATTTTTCTCTCATACTCTTTTCTCTATCCTTCCTATATAATCTTCTTTAATTTTTTGTCATGTTTCACTGAGGCCCGACCGCACCTCTGCAGCACTGGTAATGAGTGTGTGTTTAAATGAGGCTGTCACATTCTCAGTCGCAGAGGCAGGCCTGGTGCAGGATAAGGCCCACGGCCCTCGTTTCCGTCGCTGGGCACAGCCGACTGGGCAAAAGCGTCAGGGCGCAAGCGAAGCCCCCCTCAACAGCCTCTCCCTCACCCCTTCATAATTGCCTCGGGAGGTGATAAAAAACACAGCTGTTCTGCCCGACTGCGCCTGAAAAGAAAGAACTCTCCCGAGGAGAACAAATGCTCAACCGAGAACAGCAGCAAAAAAAGAAAAGTTTTAAGATTTTTTTCCCATACCATGCAGTAAAAAAAGAATGAGAAAGAGATAAACAGTGGCCCAAAATTATTTGTTTTTTTGGTTTGTTTGTTTGATTATTTGTTTGTTTATTTGTTGTTGTTGGAGTTTTCCCCCTTGTGTAGGTCTGAATCAGAAGTGGGAGTAGATATGGAGAGGGATGGGGCGAAAGGCCTGGGGGGGGGGGGGGGGCTCTGCTCTGGAGGCAGGTGGAGAGTTTGAGGTGTCTGAATGGGGCTCTGGCCACTGGTGCACGGGGCTGATAATCCACACACTCTGGCCTGCTTGTTGATAAGAGCCATTCAGACAGACAGGCCGAGAGAGAGAGAGAGAGCGAGCGAGGGAGAGAGAGGAGAGAGGGAGAGAGAGGGAGAAAGTGGGGAGGGTGGACTAGTTTATGCTATTTGGCAATGCAGAGGCATCCTGGCTGGGTGCCTGTGGCCTGGACCCAGAGGTGTGTGTATAGGGCAGGCAGAGGTGCATGGTGTGTTTGGTGTGTGCGTGTACACTGTGTGTGTATGTATGTGTGTGTATGCGTAGCAGGGTACACGTGTGTATGCGCTTGTGTGAGCATGTATGAAAATGTGATACAACATATATATTAGTGAACCTGCAGCTAACACTGAATGGAGCACAGTAACTTACTCTCAGTTTAAGTTTCCTATGCCCCATTCAGTGACTGTTAGTTGCCGGCTTGTTATTCGGTCTATGTTGCATAAAATTTTCTGATTCTTTTTCCTACAGATAGTACTAGGTGACCTCAAACAACAGGGCTAAGGACTGAGTCATGCTGGATTTCTCCTATATTTTTATTCTTATTAGTTAAAGGGCATTCATCAGGGCCTGTTATTGGACTCATTGTCTCTACCTGCCCTCTTTGAAACCCTCTGCCTTTCCTGTCCTATCCTACTTTGTTCTCTCTTTCTGTCTTATATATATGATTTGGTATTATTAAACATACATGTTTGGGGTCATGTTCATATGATTTGGTATTATTAAACATACATGTTTGGGGTCGTGTTCATAAAAAAGATGCAAGCAAATACATCCATCAGTGCATGTAGGACAAATGTGCATTTACATTTACGCGTTTAGCAGACGCTTTTATCCAAAGCGACTTACAACTCATCAACTACCAATTGTTCCGGGCCAGTCTCCACTAGAGCAACTTAGGGTTAAGTGCCTTGCTCAAGGGCACAACGGTGGCAGCCGGGATTTGAACCCCAAACTTTTCAGGCTGCTAACACGCTAGCCAGGTTCCTTAACCACTACGCTACCACCACCCCACATATAGGCATATAGGCATATAGTTTATAACCAGACCCCTGTCTTTTTTGTCTTGGTTTGTATTGGAGGAGATTATGGAGAGAATATGCAGAATTCAGCCCCCTAAAATGGACCTAACAACATCCATGATTTGAAGCAACTTTGTAAGGACAGCAACTTTGTAAGAACATTGCTTCACAAGAAGCTGCCAGATGAACTTGTTTATTGATTATGTGTTAAATAGTCTAATCTGAACTGACTGATATTTAGTAAATTACTCTCCAGCTTGTTAAATACATATACAGCTGCCTCCAAACACCAACTCTCCAACAAAACCTTAAAAACAGTTTTACACAGATTTGTAAATGTGCAAAAATAACTGGTATCTCATTGAGAGAAATACAGCTGATTTGATATTATTCTGAAACATAATGCAATACCTTGATTTTACTTTTGCAACACAGTATATGTGTAAGTCGTGGTAATGATATACTACAACATAAACATAATTACCTACTCCTACATAAATCCGTCCTCTTTCTAAAGGTATCCCCAGTAATTACAGCATCTCAAACAGCAATCTTTCCTTTTCATAGCTTTAGTTACACGTCTCTTTTCTTCACCTTTTCAAAATGTGTTGCAAATTCCTTGAATTCTTACATCAACCAAAAGTGAAAGCCTGTTCAGCTGCACTTATATTCTGGTAGCTCCAATCCCCCAGCATTTACTATGCTTCATGCTTCATTTTGAGATAAAGTAGCAAATTGAGGGATAGCTCATTATAAACCATCATTTGTTTCCATTATAAACATATTTATATAATTAAGCCCAACTCTTACAATACGGACAGTACATCATTATCAGACTCAGCCTTTCAAAGCGGTCTTCTGGTCATGACGGAATTGGGCCATTTTGCATGGCTGATGTATCTCTGCGTAAAAACAAGGGAGTGAGTTCCACTGACGTGTGGGTCTTTGTGCGGTGGACACCTGCTGCCTGTGCACCAGCCTGTCTGGTGAGGAGTAATCAACCTTTATCGCCCTCAGTCATTCCACTTCACTCCTTGGCGACACTAATGCCCCGCATTCATCATCCCAATCTAATTGAGGCCTCTCAGAGTAGGAGATCAACTAGACAGACACAGAGCTGTAAACACAGTGGCTACAACCGAAGACAGCAGCAGAGGTAGAGCAACAAGCTCCGTGGAGAATATTTACTAAATCCCTACATGCGCACGTGCACACACACTCTCACACACACACATACACACACACATGTGCACAGTCGTGCACGAACACACATGGACATACGTACACAAACTCGCACAAACACACTCTCAAAAGAGACCTGGCTGAGTACATAATGGTGTTTTCTTCTGCAGGTAAGACAAAAGTAAAACCTTGTATAATTGTATGTATGGACAAAGCCGCTACTCAGAGTGCTGTTTTTTTTCCAGAGGAGCACTTGCAGCACTCCACCAAGAACAGACACTGGAAGCATGAGGAGGCCTCTCTAGCTTAAAAAAAAAATACTTTCTCAAATAAAAAAATGCATAAATCAATAAAAAATCATATGAGAGTGGTATAGTGTGCATTTAAGGGTATTCAGACATGTTTACACAGTGCATCCGTAGCAGACACAGTGCAATGGGTTTGTCAGAAACCAAAGAAAACAAAGAATGCTGTGCATTCAACCTTGTAATAGACTAGAAAATGTCTGAGGCTTGTTCTTAGCTTGGCACTTTAGCACTCAAATACAGCCTAGCCAAAATGTTTTGGTAGGGACATCTTTTGGTTAGTTTAGTTTAGTTTTGTTTTGTTTTGTTTATGCCTTTGCATTCTGCTTGTTAAACTGAGGTCCTGACTTACTGTGGTAATAAAAAGACCCGTGGCACTTATTGCAGGGGGTTCCCAACCAGATTCCTTTCATCTGCACCCCCAATCATCTTCCAGCGTAATTAGCTCATTGATTCATCCTTTCACTCCACGCCTCAAGCTGATGTGTTGTGAGCGGTTTGGCACACAATGACCGCCGTGCTTCACCCAGTGGGTGCTGAACATTGGTGGTGGTTAGTGACGATCCCCTCTCACTGCAAAATGTTTTGGGCACCTTGATAGAGGGGTATTATGTGTCTGTTGTGGATTGATTCCAAACCCCCAAACCATAGAAGACTTAAATAATACAATTAAGGGGTCCTCAGAGATGCAAAGATGTTTCCATTCTAATAGATATGTCTGGTCAATATTAGAAGTAGTGTCCCTCTACAACTACCTCTACAAACATGATGGCTTTAGATAATTGTGAAGATAATATTTCCACCCAGAAAATGTTTTTCTGCGGGAGAAACCTGAATGACAATCTGGCTCATTTCTGAGTAGCTCTGTTTCTATTCTTGTCTGTTGATACGCATAATTTGCTCAGATCAGACAAATGAGTTGTGTGCGATTGCACCATCTCTGGGACAAGTTTTTATGGACTTTCAACTTGGAAAAGGAAAAGATTTCTTTTTTCTACAGAGTTAACACTGGTGTACACCTAAGGCTCTCATGAATATCAGGGGTGGGGGGTGGGTAGGGAGTGAGAGAGTGAGAGAGAGAAAGAGAGAGAGAGGGTCTGTTTAAAATGACTGTGTAAACAAGATGGGGGTGGCTCCAGTAACATAATTCTGTGAAATTAGTGTCAGGCGGCAGTTATGGCATTATTTAGTGGTCCATAACGGGCCGTCTATTGATCGAAGAGGCAAAGCTGAGCTCCAGTTCTTTCTGTCAGTGTCATTCTCATTAAACTGATGTATGACAGTCTGTATTCAACACTCCTTCTTTCTTTTTTCCTACATATCACCATAGCCCTTTCTCTACACCTCCTCAAACCCCCCTCACCAAACATACACACACACACACCACACACACACACACACACACACACACACTCTTTCTCTCTCTCTGTCTCCCTCTGTCTCTCTCTCTCTCTCTCTCTCTCTCTCTCTGTGGCCAACACTCCCTTCCATCAGAGAGATTATTTTGATGACTCTCTCCTTGGAGAGGATAGAAGAAAACCTTCTTTTCCACTGATGTCTTACTACCTCTTATTCCTGTTCCCTGTGTCTCTGTGCTCTTCCTGGACTTCTGTAATTCTACATTGTGTTCTCATTGATCTTCCTCCAACTTAAGGCTTCTTCTTTTTTCTTTCGATCTTTCTTTCTCTCAATTTGTTTTTAATTGCATTTTGCATTTATCTGTAACAAAACTCTCTCGCTCTCCTTAAGGTCGACCACAAATGACTCATCATTAGAGCAGCACGTGCCGATGGGTGCCCAAACAGAAGTTTGCTTGGCTGGTGTTTACATTCAGGCTAAGCCCTTCTTTCCTGCTAAAACCACTAAAAGGTTTTTTTCCCTTCCCTTTTCTTTCTCTTCCTGCTTTTTTGCCTCACATGCTTCTGGAGCTGCTTTTTCTGAACAGTGACTGGCAGACTCTCGGCAGCTTAAGTCTACTTTTGGCATGGAAGTTTTCCAGAAAGTTCTGCTTAAGCCGGCTGCCACTCTCCCTCACCACCCACCTACTGCGTGCCTGTCCTTTCTCTCTCACTCACATACACGCATGCGCGTGTGTGCGCACACACACACGCACACACACACACACACAGCCCACTGACACACGCACACACACATACACACTCACCGCACTCACTCACACACATACACACACACGAACATGCCAAAGGCTCCTTCACTGATATCACACCTCATCTGCAAGTATGATTTTGCGACGGAACCCTGTGGAGCAGTAATCCATGACCCGGCTATATCAACCTGAGTGAGAAAACTGGCAGCATACTGTGTGTGTTAATGTGTTGCAAGAGCAACAAGTGCCACTGTGAGTGTATGTAGGTGTGTGTGTGTGTGTGTATGTTTGTGTGTGTGTGTGTGTGTGTATGTGTGTACATGTGAGCATTCACAGATGAGTATCACTCAGAAGGAGGGACCACACAGTAAAGCAAGTTAATCTTCACACCAAATGCGGCTTCATATGGGAACGAGAGCCACTAAGCAATAATGTTTTTTTTTTTTTTCACCCAAGCAGGAGCACACTAATTCTCTGTGGATCCTCCTTTGGTGCTATCATCATGCTAATGTTGGTGGATTGGTGTCTCAACAGACCAACAAATGAAATAGAATACGCACCACTGCTCACTTCAACACAGTCATTGTAGTATGGAGGATGAGAGAGGGTACTTATCACGCATACTGCACATGCACAGCTGAGGGCATGGTACATGGGTGTCACTTTGATTGACAGGTGACACCCCCCAACACACACACACACACACACACACGCACAAACTAGCTTGTGATATGATCACTGAGCCACTGAGGCAAAGTTCAGAGAAGTTCTACTCTCTGTTTCCACTTCATTTTAACCATCAGCAGCAAGGAGCCAGTTAATTAAAGATGGTATCACTTTTCACTTGCTTCCAAGGGCCTGGCAATTATATGCAAGACAGGAGAGAGATAGAGAGAAAAAGACAAAGAGAGGGGGGGGGGGGGAGTGGGTGGGGGAAAAAGAAATAAAAAGTATAGGAAGTGGTTCACAGAAGTGCAGAAAAGAAATGCAATAAAAATGGACACAGAAATACAGAGGAATGACGTATACAGAGGAGGAGGAAGAGGGGGAGGGAGAGGAGAAAGAGGGGGAGGAGGGAGAGAGGGAGGAGGAAGAGGGGGAGGGGAAAGTGATCAATATTTGGAAGTGCTCAGACTGTCACTCAGTGCTGATCTATTATAGAGCGTGATATCACAAGCGGGGATCACACACTCGCTCCAGTGGCCCTGCCTGTGTCTTATCACACAGAACAGGTGAAGACGGGCCCCTGAATGTAAATATACTGACACATACGGAGGAGGAGGGCAGTTGCCATATGATTTGAATAGTAGTGAGTGGGTGTAATGGAGAGTGAATAGCTTAAACACATGGGGGTCCGAGGCCTTTCAGACACTTTAAGGCAGTCTGCTACACCTTGACATTTTTAAGTTTTTCATCTAACTAAAAACACATATGCAAAAGTGGCACATATGGTTATATTCTAGTAGACCTTAGGAATAATAATAATAATAATAATAATAATAATTAGAGTAAAGTGAATGTAATGAAATTAGATTTTATTAAAATTCTGTGTAAATACAAAAAACAGCAGTATGAGGCAGATGTCTGTCTGTGTGTGTGTGTGTGTGTGTGTGTGTGTGTGTGTGTGTGTGTGTGTGTGTGTGTGTGTAATTCATACATATGTGTGTCTGAGAGAGAAAGCAAGATAATGTATATGTAAGCTCTGTATGTAGAGATGTGTAAGTGTACATGCATATGTGTATCTATTTACAGTGAGACTGTATATTCATATGTGTGTGTGTGTGTGTGAGTGTGTGTGCGTGTGTGTGTGCGTGTGCGTGTGCGTGTGCGTGTGTGTGTGTGTGTGTGTGTGTCTGTGTGTGTGCATAGGATGGGAAATGTAATCCATCTTGGAGATAACGATACACTTCACATGATGAGGAAGCATTATCCCCCTGCTCTTTTTCTCCACAGCTGGCCATGATGGAGGACAGAGAGCCATTGGAGGCTCTCTCTCAGATGGCCACGAGAGGCTGAAAAGCCCCTTCTGGGAAGTGTATCCCAACAGAGAAACCCAACCATGAGATGAGATGAGATGAGAACACTAGGGTTTATATTTAGGACCGTTACCACCAAAAAAAAAATCCTTCTCGAATCCATTATGGTCCATGACTATTGTCTTTCTATAGGAAATGGTAAGCAACGCAAGTTAAGCTATTCCTGGAGTGTGTGTGTGTGTGTGTGTGTGTGTGTGTGTGTGTGTGTGTGCGTGCGTGTGTGTATGTGTGTGTGCAGCTATCTTGGCACACCCCTGGGGGTATAACGGAATGTTTCTTTGCTGAGTAGACAGTGAGTATTCTTCCTAATTGTTTTAGCACTGGACACACAGTGAGTCTATGATTTTAGGTTGATCTGGGAAAGGTTTTTTACTATTGTTTTGGCCATGTTCATGTATATGACACCAGCGCTGGCATTGTCGGAGAACAGGATTCAGAACAGGAAAATCTCACAGAAACACCAGAATAGCATTTCAGTGTAAACAGTGAAAATGCCTTCTCCTGCCTGTGATCATTTTCATGCAAACAGCATAAACTTTTGCTGAAAGCTTGAGACTAGTTCATTGCCTGTTTCCCTCTAGCATGGAAATCTTATGTTAGCTCGAC